>OY744603.1:93618905-93668188 GCA_963556255.1 Allolobophora icterica
AGACAGATTCAGATGGACCAAACGATCGAAAACTTCAGACCTGCGGCCACCATCCTCTGTCGTCTTCGTACCTCTAAGCAGTAGGACTACTATCAGCGCATTTGCGGTGTATTTGGTTATTTTTAACTTGCGCTTTATAAATCTTCATGCAATGATAAAAATAACGACAACTACAATAATAGCACGAATAATAACAATAATTATAAGAACCTGAGGTATCGTATTGATAGCTAACTCGGATATTAAATAAATAAATTAATAATAATAATAATAATAATAATAATAATAATAATAATAATAATAATAATAATAATAATAATAATAATAATAATAATAATAATAATAATAATAATAATAAAGAATAATAATAAAGAACATGAACGTAGCCAGACTTAAATTCAAGAGGAGGCAACTCCGGGAGACATCCAGGTGTAATAATGGTGCGGAGGTATAACCGACTAAAAATGTTGAAATCTAAAATAGCAAGAGGAGGCAACTGCCTCCTCTTGCCTCAATGTGGCTACGCCTATGAATAAGAATTATAATAGTAAAAGAACCTGAGGGATCATATTCATAGCTAACTCGGATATAAAATAAATAAATAAATAAAGTAATAATAATAATAATAATAATAATAATAATAATAATAATAATAAACTAATCATAATAATCAGCATCACATTTAGTACAGGTCTTGCCCGTCTTGGCGCCTCGTTCTCTTTCTGTTTGATGTCTTTCGTCCCCCAAAATCTTTCGTTCCACTTCATGAGCAGATATATAATCTTTCGTCTTAGTTGTCGTTTACTTTACCATACGTTGCTATATGCCGCGATATCTCACTCCATCAGACGATATTTTCCGGCGCCTGTCTTAATCCCATTCGAGTCTTCTGTGCTAATCCTACTCGTAATGTGTTCTTCTGTGTGCTAGAGTATAGTTTGTCCATCTCTATCTCTGTTTCTGTTTCTCTGTCTCACTCTTTTTCTAATACTCCAGCTGTGCTCCAATACTAACTGTCGTTCTGACCAAGTTTAGGTGTGCCTCTCAACCTCTTACTGCCTAGTTTCATTTCGCTCAGTCTGTTTCTGTCTGCCTGTGTCTGTCTGTCTGCCTGTGTCTGTCTGTCTGCCTGTGTCTGTCTGTCTGTCTGTCTGTCTGTCTGTCTGTCTGTCTGTCTGTCTGTCTGTCTGTCTGTCTGTCTGTCTCACTCTCTGTCGGCCTTTCACAGTCACACACTGATCTCTCCAACCCTATGGCTTCGCTATTCACACATTTCCATCAGTCGGCCTAAATCTCCCTTTCCGAAATCTGCGCTTTCCATTATCCATCCATCCGTCTCTCCCAATCCCATCTCCATTCACAGCCGGCGTCCACAACAACTTTACTCCAGTTCTTCCCAACCCGTTTCCCCGTCTCCAAACACCCGTCGGTCGCAGCCCTCAAAATGCTCATCTCTGGCATGAAATATTTCCAATTTTCCATCTCTTTGGAAGCGCCCGGCCACCACACTCTCCTCCGCCTCCTTTTTCGCGCCAATACAACGTCACGTTCAAGCCACGCGGCTAATCTCGTTTCGCGCGAACACGTTTAGACGGCCGCCATTGTTACGCGGCGCACAGCAATCGGCCGCAGATAACGGAATGAATGGAGGGACTGATCTACTTAAACGACGGACGGAGGACGGACGACTCTCCAGCACTTGAAACGAACAGCACCAAGCGCCGAGGTATTTCGGTCCGCCCACCGTGCTGGCTCTTCTTTCTCACGTCCTACTCCCTGGCGCGCCGTCGAACATATAGGGGACATCTGCACCGGGCGAGGTACCACAGATCGAAGAGTAACTATAGGCAGGGACATCCCCTTACGCTTCATGAGGCATTCCCTCATGTCCATACCCTGATGTCATTAGATTCCCCCCCCCCCCACGACGACGGCCCCAGACTCGAAAAAAGAGATAATATTGATTACCGAAATTTGAAGGTCAATTTTACTCTTGAATACTTTAACTTCAATACCCGTACTCCAGTTGGCTAATCAAGCAACAGTATGCGTTATAAATATGAAGGCTTGTACACAGACAGAGGCATACCGCCAGAGCCGTCAGACAGTACTAACATAGTAGCATACGTACTAAAGTACTAAAATGTGCCCTTTGGCTTTTGTCTCGTAGACAATGAACTTGATATCTTGTTCTATAAAATAAAATAATTATCTTAATTCAGACCAGAAAGATCCATATCCATGAATACCAGTAAGAGACTTTACATGTGCAATTTATACGTACCTTGTAGTCTTCCACTAAAGGTGTGTAGTACAATGTATGCGCCATTTGTCACAACGGATAAACATGCCCCATAACGCCTCGCAACATTTATACTTAATTAAAACATTGTCTCTGGGCATGATTACTACTAGTAAAATGAAATTGCAAAGTCATAGCACAGCAAAATTTAAAAAAAACAATTATAAATTACAGGTCACAATACAAGTTTTATACACAGTATGAAGTCACTGAACTACTAAAGAATATATATTATATATATATGCATATAAACTACCAAAGAATATATAATATATATATATATATATATATGTACCGGTACACGATACGCCAAAATATGAAATTGAAGACTGATCGTCAGCTCGGTCCTAGAACAGCACAATGGTTTCATTATTTTTAAAACAAAGAAAGCATTTTTTCTTCGCCCAAATAAAAAACACATCGATTAATGAAATGGAAAGACTGAACAGACGTTTAATGTACTAAACATTCCCCCCCCAGCCCCCGAAAATGCTGTGAAGATTTCTACTTCATTCCCCCATAGGATGGACGCCGCTGGATGATGATGATGATGCTTATTCACGAGTGCTGCATCAAGTCAGAGGGGTTGTCCAGAGGGTATCTCTGGACAACCCCTCTGAAGAATAAGACCCGGGAGATCAGTGAGAGGTGTGACTGCATGGGGGCAGATATTCAAAGGTTCACAAGGTCAGCCCCAGGTGTGAAAAGGCTTCCACGGCAGGCGTATAACACCGTATGTAATCGGGCTCATATCACAGCAAAGCATGACCATAGGCGTAGACTTTGGGGGTTGGGGGGCAGCCGGGGCACGTGCCCCCCAATAATTGAGATCGACTGTACATTCAATGCAACAAGTGTAGAATAAATAACGAAATGCCCCGCCCCAATATTTTGGACAACTTTACGCCAGTGAGTATGACAGCTTGCTTTCTAGTGCGAAGTTAAACTTCTGTAGTGGCATTTCCGCAATCAGAGGTGTCAATTTTTGAACGCAGTAATACTAATCGTATCTACAGTGTACCGGATGTAGCTATGCCGGTATACGGTCACAGTTAATTAATTGTAACTATTAACTTCTATTGCGCCAGTGTCTAATGCACAAAGGCATCAACCAGCGGCACACAAAAACCACGTCGTAATCAGGTCAATATCCACATCAGCCGCTAAGACTTTTAGGTATAGGGTGGATCGATTTTTCTGGCCGTTCAATATTCGCACTCGGTTCTTGACTGGACAACCTTTCTGACATCGCTCCTGATTAAGCTGTTGCCCTGCGCCTGGCCTTAGAGTAGCAGTTTAGAAATTTGAAGTTAACGATTACATTTTAGAAACTGAGTTTACGATTACTTTACGATTACAATATATATACGATTACTTTATTTAATAATAACGATAAAACCGCTTCGTATAACCTACTCGTGCCTATCTTTAAATAAGGATAACCCTTTTACAGTGGTTTAAACATTAAAATGATGGGTTCCAATCCAAAGCCAGAGTTTCGGAGCGCTGTACTCGGTGCGTTTTTCCCGTTGCTCGGCAGCGATGGTCTGTTGCGAAGAAGTAGAGACGGAAGTAATTCGGAGTTTTAATGCGTCGTCTGAGGCGATTGCAAGTGACAGGTTTTATGCGTCGTATTATGAGAGGACCGCTCGAATCACGCGTCCGTAGACATACGTAAAATATCGGAGCTTCTTTGACACTGGCAGAGGGTGAATGACAGAATGGCGGAGAGTGGAGGGCGAATGGCAGAATGTCGGAGAGTGGCGGAGGAAGAATGGCGGAGAGTGGCGGAGGGCAAATGGCAGAATGGCGGAGAGTGGCGGAGGGCGAATGGCAGAATGGCGGAGAGAGAGACGGGAGAGTGGATGATGGCGAATGGGAGAATAGCGGAGAGTGGCGGAGGGCAAATGGCAGAATGGCGGAGGGTGGCCGAGGGTGAATGGCGGAGAGTGGCATATGGCGAATGGCAGAACGGCGGAGAATGGCGGAGGGCGAAAAGCAGAATGGCGGAGGGTGGCTGAAGGGAATGGCGGAGAGTGGCGTAGGGCGAATGGCAGAATGACGGATGGATGGCTGAATGGCGGAAGGTGAAAGAACGGCTGAAGGATGATGGAATGGTAGAGGGGAATGTTAGTTTGAGGTGAAGCTTTAATGACAAAATTGATGACGAAATGGTAAAGAGGAATAGCAGAATGATGAAGGGTGTGTAGAATGGCGAGGGAGTTTTGCGAACTGGCAGAGGTGGAGGAATGACAGAGGAATGCCAGAAGGGTGGATGAATGACACATAGGGATGGCGGAATTACAGAGGGGTGGCGGAATGACGGAGGGGATGGTGGAATGGCGGGAAGACGCTGCAAATGATTATGATTCATAAAACACCAAGCCAGGGCAATAACACCCGAATGTCGAAACGATCACAAAAGGATTATCGCCGATATTAAACGTAGGCCTAGTCTTGATCTCGAGGCAGCTTAATCGCACGCATTGCAGGCTGCCATGAAACCGTTAATCGCTTATATGAAACCAATTAAACAGCTTTAAATCTTGTCTATGAAACTGTAGACTATTTACGGCAAAACATTTCATAGCTTAAAGTAGGCATGTTACGAGAAAAATGTGGGAACTGGTGCAGCAGTAGTTTCCAGTGTTCAACGACATCTTGTGGCTTCCAGGATCGTTGACATCGCCTTTCTTTCTCCAGGCATAGGACTGGCACTAGCGGCACTAGGGGCAGTGGTGGAGTTGGGAACCAGTGCGTCCGCACATTTCCATATGTATACAAACAACGCGTGACGAGGGTTCATAATCGTAATCTCGAGATTTCTATAGTGCGCCCAGAAAAACATTATATTCACAGGCGCTTAGTCCAAACAAAATCTATAGGCGGGAGGCGGGTAAAAAATTGTTCTAAGTCAAGATCCAAAAGGGTCAGGCAGGCAATGTTTACACAGCGCATTTTAGGAACCCCTCGAAAGTACTATGAACAAAGCTCAGAAGTGCACATTGAAGCCAGGCCATCATTAAGAGCCATAGGTAGATGGAAGAGGTAAGTTTTCAGTTTAGAGCGCAATGCAGTCTCGGTAGGAGAGTTGCAAAACGAGGAACACGCTTGTAAGAAAATGTTCGATGAGCACAGTTGTGATTTCACCCTCACAAAATGTACTTTGTACTTTGTAATTAGTAACTTCTATTGCACCGGCGTCTAATGCACTAGGCGTCAACCGATGGCGCACCAAAACCAAGCCGTAATCGGGTCAATATCCAGAAGATCAGTCCGTAAGACTGCCTGTGCAGTGTGCACCACACTGTATCCCTTCTGCTTTGGTTTTTACGGGCGACGTGACTCTCGCAGTCGACTGCAGCAGCCGGTAGTCGGCTATGCATACTCGTACATATACCGTTGGCTTGTGGTCGGTCTGGATAAAACCCGGTCATGTCCCAAATGACCGTTTCGGACGACCGATCACTAGCGATGTCGTGCCTGCCACGCCTTTTGCCGACCGACTCGACTCTACACGCTTCAGCGCACGGGGTCAGTGAGTGAAGGCCCACCTTCTGGTCTCCGTACGAGGCCCCCACCCCGTGGTTACAGCTCCCCCTCGTAACACTAACAGCAAGGCTTGACGGGTGGAGGAAGACAGAGGGCAATGGCAGAGTGGTGGGAAGACGAGAGAAATTAGCAGCAGGCACGAGGCAACACTACCACAGCAATTTGTCGAAACAACTGCTATAAGGGTATTCACTGCAATAAAAGGTGACCATAGCTACATTTACGAAGCAGCTTATAGACATTGGTAATCGCAGTATTAAATGGTCGCCATTGGTAACCGCAGTTTTAAATGATCGCCATTGGTAACCGCAGTATTAAATGGTCACCATTGGTAACCGCAGAATTCAATAGTCGCCATTGGTAACTGCAGTATTAAATGGTGGTCCTGAAACAATTGAATCGCCATTATCAAACCGTGACATTGAATAGTCATTTGGAACTGTATCGCCTATTGTAATGGACGTTGTTACCACACTCCGAGAGGGTGAAGCAGGATAGAGCTATTGTTCTATTGGCACACGGCAGTTAACACAAACAGCAGCAACTACGTCGTTGTCGTTATCATTATCATCATCATCATCATCATCATCATCATCATCATCATCATCATCATCATCATCATCATCATTCATCATCATACTTCATCATCATCATTCTTTGTCATCATCGTTCTTTATCGTCATCATCATTTTTCAGTTTTTTCTTATTTTCGTCATCATCGTCTTTCCGGCTAGTACATCATCATCGTCATCGTCATCGTCATCGTCATCGTCATCATCATCATCATCATCATCATCATCATCATCATCATCATCATCATCATAACCACCACCACCATCATCATCAGCATCATCATCATCTTCATTATCACCATCATCATCATCATCAGCATCATCTTGGTTATCATCATCTTCATTATCATCATCTTTTTATCTTCATTATCATCATCGTCGTCATCATCATCTTCATATCATCATATTCATTATCGTCACCATGGTAACCATTCTTCATCGGCCTAAATTGCACTGCGGAATTAGCGACAGATTTATAGGCCATAATTTACCATAGTGATCGGCGTATTCCATGGCAACGGTGACGTAGGGTAACACGAAGGCAGGGACAACCATCAACATCGTCGTCGTCAGCATCTTCACGAAGAGACGCCACTCCCACATCGGTAAAGTAAATTAGCCTCACTGTAAAACAGGTAAGTAAGTAAGTTAATACATACGTAGCAAAACGCTCATTTAAAGACATGCTAAAAGGGCGTCTATAGTGACTAGCGTGCTGGACTGTCAACCGAGAGATCGCAGGTTCAAAATACAAAGCAATAGGCCTACCAAATTTCGCATTGTTTCAACTCCGCGGCTGTTAAATAATTATAACGCCATCGTTTGTATTACAAGCATAATAATATTTATAGGCTTAATGATGATGATGATGATGGCGATGATGATGATGATGATACTACTACTACTAGGCCTACTACTACTACTACTACTACTACTACTACTACTACTACTATTACTACAACTACTACTACTACTACTACTACTACTACTACTACTACTACTACTACTACTACTACTACTACTACTACTAAATTAATAATAATAATAATTAATTAATTAATTAATTAATTCACAATAATTCAGCAACTACCCAACCTACGATTAAGCAAAAGCTACGGTCTTCCATGTACGAGGGACACTAATTAACACCCACCACAGTTTAATCAACTGAAATACAATGAACGTACACAGTTAACCTATAGCCTCAAGATGTGCTATCGACTCTTTAATTAAGTATCGTATCGTATCTAGAAATGTATAAAGCGACTCTCGCAGAATAACTATTCAGAAGCGCTCTCAGCACAGAAGTCCCGGGGGAAACAGAAATGCCTTTAGGGAACACGAGACCGATGGGGAAAAGCTAGTCATTAGTTTGGCCCTGAGCAGAGGAAAGGCCGTTCCAGATCGTGGGACCCACTGTTACCATTACATATCTAATGATGTTAGATCGACTGCCTTTCATCAAACTGTAGGCCCTATTACTGCCCAGGTGGCCCTGGTGGCGGGGTCTACGACCCCTTTTGGGTTTCCTATGTAGCCAGATCATGTCAATTGATTATAAGCATTATATGTTTTGTTTATCATTGCAATGTTTGGTTACTGAACTAAAAATACACTACAATTGCTAGGGCGTGTTGCATTGTGGTTTCACATAGTATTATGTTTCCGTAGCAACCTGTTGTAATAATTGCATTGTGATTTCATAGAGACCATGTTGCCGTAGCAACGATTATCTAACCTCCGAGGATAATTGCATTATGATGTCATAGAGGATATATTGCCTTAGCAACCTCTTGTAATAACTGCATTGTGATTTCATAGAGACCATGTTGCCGTAGCAACGATTATCTAACCTCCGAGGATAATTGCATTATGATGTCATAGAGGATATATATTGCCTTAGCAACCTCTTGTAATAGCTGCATTGTGATTTCATACAAATTCATAGAGACCATGTTGCCGTAGCAACGATTATCTAACCTCCGAGGATGATTGCATTATGATGTCATAGAGGATATATTGCCTTAGCAACGTCTTCTAACCTCTCGGAATAACTGCATTGTGATTTCATGAAGAACGTGTTGTTCATTCATTTTAAAAATGTAATATAGCGCCCCCACAAGTTACCTACTCAGAAGCGCTCCCAGCCCAACCACGGCAATATAAAGTATAAAAAACAAGCGAACTATTCTTAGGCAACAGGCGTATCTGCAATGGGAGTTGATTCCAGATGGAGGGGCCGACCACAGAGAAAGCACGACGCTGCCTAGTTGGAGGATACCAAGAGCTCACAAGCAGAAGAAGAGCGCAGAGCTCGGCGGCCAGTCACATGAGAGACAGGACAGCAAAGCTCACGTAAGTAAACAGGTGTAGCGATTTCAGATTACCCCCATTTCACATTACCCCCCGGTAACTTGAAATCGCGTTCAGATTACCGGGGGGTAATCTGAAATCGATTTCAAGTTACCCCCGGGGGTAACTTGAAATCGATTTCATATTACCCCCTACGATTTCAGATTACCCCCTCAAATTAGTGGGGCCCATTTTCGATTATCTTATATATTACTAATAATAATTGCCAATATTTATCGCTGAACTCTCATTATCCCCTTATAGCATGATGTACGATAAGTTCTTTCTCTATCTCTCTGCCTTAACTACATAAAACTCATGAAATGGAGCAGCTGACACGCATATATAGTACTGTAGTTGTCTGGCTGGCTGGGTTTACTGGTCAATCCTTGTAATCAGTGCGTCAGCGGTGGGAAGCGTTAATATTCTCAGTCGTTCGAAACAGCTCGGTGGTATAGTTAGCATTTTATCTTATGTGAACATGGCAGGGGTAACTTGAAATCGCGTTAAGATTACCGGGGGTAATCTGAAATCGCGTTCAGATTACCGGGGGGTAATCTGAAATCGCGTTCAGGTTACCGGGGGGGGGGTAATCTGAAATCGCGTTCAGATTACCGGGGGGTAATCTGAAATCGATTTCAGATTATACCCCCGGGGGTAATGTGAACAGCGCGGGGGTAACTTGAAATCGCGTTCAGGCTACCCCCGGGGGTAATCTGAAATCGATTTCAGATTACCGGGGGGTAACTTGAAAGAGGGGGTAACCTGAAGTCTTTACACCGGGGCACAGCCAAGAAGGCATCGCCAGATCAGCGCAGCTATTCTATAGTTAATGCGTTGCGATTCTTAGAATGTAACATGCGGGAATGTATCAGCCACCTTATCTTACCTTTTGCTGTATTGTGGTTCACACAGTATTATGTTTCCGTAGCAACCTATTTGTAATAATTGCATTGCGATTTCATAGAGAACATGTTGCCGTAGCAACGATTGTCTAACTTCCGGAAATAATTGCATTGTGATTTCATAGAGGATATATTGCCTTAGCAACCTCTTGTAATAATTGCATTGTGAATTCATACAAGAAATATTGTTATAGCAATCTCTTGCAATAATTGCATTGTGATTTCATACAGGGTATATTTCCGTAGCAACATCTTGTATTGATTGCATTATGATTTCACAGATAATATATTGCCCTCTTTTAGTAAAAAAATAATAACAATGAGAGTGATGATGAACTCCGCCAATTGTCGTACTCTGGCAGTGCCAGTCCTAAGCCTGGATAAAGGAGGAGAGCGACGCTAATGATCTTTGTTATCACACAGTGTCGTTAAACTGAAACAACTACTACTACTAGTGATTATGATGGCGATCATACTGATGATAATGCTCGATAATTGTTGTGAAAATCGATGGTTTCGTCAGATAAAACAATAATGGGCAAAAACAAGGGGTATGAAAAGTAGGGGTACGGTACCCTCCAATCCAAAAAGTGTGGGTGGGGTGCGGTTCTCCTCGTACCTCCCGTAAATTACGTATGTGCTCCTGTGGAATTGATTTGATGTGGCGTCAGTAAATAAGTTGGTCAGTAAGCAGAACACACATGAGGGTACCATGAATGTTTGCTTGTCTATCAACGCGGTCGACTACGTCTAATCCTCATAAGTCTTTTGCGAGCGTTTCACGAACGCCTTCTCCCATCCAGCAACGCAGTGTTTACTCTAGATCAGAAGCAACGTTAGATTTCAACAGATGGTGGATTAGTTTTCTAAGACTGTATCGGAAGTTCGGGACTGTAGGATACGTCGGTGCTTGCGGATAGGAGAGTCGGAAATCTTCTCCGATGTAGGCCTACCAACGACCTTCGCCTCATAAGAATAATGTTGACAGATGCGAGCAGTGTGGGAATTGCAGAAAAAAGACTGGGGGTGGGAGTATGAACATTTTATCCGTATTTTGAAAACTGATGTTAACGAAATATTGAAAACTGATGTTAAGGAAATTTGAAAGCAGCTGATTTAAACGCTAGCAGTTTTGCAAGTCAAATTCGAATCAAAATCAACTCATCTGTAAGGAAAATTCAAAAATGCGTACATGATACATCATCGAAATTTCTTCACTTTGTCAGAGACTCAGAGTCAAATAATGCTCAATCACACTAGCACAACTGAGGGGCTGGAACCACCCCCGGGGGTGTGCAATAAGACTTAACTGTGGGGATACTAAGAAAGACTAGGGGGTGAACCCTCCCCCGACAATTCCCGACCCTGGATGCGAGTCACAAATGAACTATTAACATAGCTTACCTTACCTTACATTACCTTAGCCTACCTTATCTTACTGTAAGAGATTTGTGACCTCAATTTGTACGCGTCGATTTATGACGTCACGTCATTGTGGGCGTAATAGATATTGGCCTAGGCGCCTAGCGCTGTACTGATTGACCTGTCCCCCTAGGACCGGTCCCCTAGGACCGGTCCCCTAGGACTGTCCCCTAGGACCGGTCCCCCTAGGACTGTCCCCCGGGGACTCTGATTGCTTATATAAGCGCCGTTCGTTAGTTCTTGGGTTTTGATGAACTGTAAGGGTTAGTAGACGTATAAGAGCTTTCACGATTTGTACGAGGTAGTGGAAGTACGTTAACTCTTATGATTGTCTGCGCTTGTCGGCGTGTGTCTGGGCTTGTCTTGCCTGGTCGTAGTTCGATTAGTATAGTTTGAAGTTGTTTAAGAGTTAGTTACTAGGAACGTTTGAGGAAGAAAACGGATTTAAGTTGAACAGTAATTTCGGTTTATAAGTCGACGGATGAAAAGAGTAGTTTGAAAGAACTTTACGGTTTCATACTTCATCCGAAAGAACTGTGCAGTTTCATGTAAGTTCAAGTTTATGTTGTTCATTGTTTCTACGGTTTGGAGCAATTGATAAGAGAAGACTTCAATGAAATATCTTCATTGTGTTATTGATTAACGGAATTGTTCTCCTCCTTCCATTCTTCCATCCATTAGTCGAGGTGTTGACAGAACGCAAGTCCTCTGACAGACCACGGAGGCCGAACCCGGACAAACAGAATAATCGGCTGCCCTGCAAATATTTCCTAGTTCTTAAACTCGGCGGACATCCTGGTGTAGAACGTTTCAAGAGCTGGGAACACGTTGACTTGCAGGCGCGGCAGTGGCAGTAGTTTTGCTAATTGGTACCGGAAAGGGAGGTTTGCCACAATTTGGAACCAGAAGTCGGGGTTTTGAAGTTTTGAAGTTTTGAAGTTTTGAAGTTTTGTCCGAATCGACTGTGGAAAATTGTGAAGTTCTTGGCTGATGGAGGACGAGGAAAGAACGATCCGCTACGAGCTCCTGGACGTCCTGGACGTTGCTGATCAGCTGAGGAGTGCATCGACGCCTGCAGTGAAGAAGCGATCGATGGAGGCGCCGACAGACCGGAGTCACCTCCTTGAAAGTATTGATTTCGACGACCCGAGGCCGGTGAGGTCGAGCGACCGAGAGAAACAAGACGAATCGTTGTCGATGTCGAAGTTGCTGGAAAGTGTCGGAGGCCTACTGAAGTCCAAACCGATGCAGATGAAGCCTGGAAAGTTTGACGGGACCGGGTCCCTCGAGTCATTCTTGGCGCAGTTTGAGGTGTGTGCGAGGCATAACCAATGGACGGCCTCGGACAAGACCGACTTTCTACGATGTGCGCTGGAGAAAGCCGCCACTCAGTTACTCTGGGACTTCGGTGCGCGCCAAGATGTGACTTATGAAGAGTTAGTCGATCGACTGCGGCAAAGATACGGGACGGAGGGTCAGGCCGAAACCTTCCGTGCTCAGCTTTACTACCGCCGACAGCGTCCTGCTGAGAGCCTGAGCGACTTACTTCACGACATTCGCAGACTTGTGGTTCTCGCGTATCCGGTTCCATCCAATGAAACAACGCAGATCATCGCCCGAGACTCCTTCCTGGAAGCCATGCGTGATCGTGAGCTTTCGCTGAAAGTTCGCGAAAGAGAGCCGAAGACCTTGGACGAAGCCTATCGGACGGCGCTTCGTCTCGAGGCCTATCAGCAATCATCGGATGCGGACGATCGGAGGAGACAACCGAATCGAGTGAGAGGAACACAGGAAGCAGACGTCGGCGACCAGATCAAGTCACAGCTTGATCGGTTTCTCGCATCCCAACGCGAGGAACAGCGGAAATGGCAAAGAGAAATGGAAGAACGAATTGACAGACAGTTTAGGCAACTGCGGAGCCAAGCGGTAACCGTCGATGCTGCCGGGCGAGATGATCGCCCATCGGAGAGCGATCAGGGAACTTCACGTCGAGCGGTGACCTGCTACAACTGTGGCCAAGCCGGTCACTTTGCCCGTAACTGTCGACGTCCTCGCCGAGCTTCCAATCGGCCGCCAACAGCTACGACGGCCGAAGAAACGACGACTACGCCAGAGGAAGAGGTTGTCGTCAACCACACGACTCGCCCGAGACTTCCGAACAGAGCGAGTAACAATGCTGTTTACATCCGCGGAACAATCAACGGACGACCGCAGACATGCTTGATCGACACCGGATCAGAAGTAAGCTTGGTGCCTTCTTCTACTGTCGAGGGGTTAGACTTGAGTCCCTGTACCCGGTTCTTGATGGCTGCAAATGGGTCTGGTATACGGGTCCTTGGAGAAGTAAAATTACCGATTCAGATTAGAGAGGGATTTGAAATTTTGAGTGCTTTTCTGGTCTCTGATCAAATTTCTGAACCTATGTTAGGGATGGATTGGTTGAGGGAACACCGATGTCGGTTAGGTTTTGATGCCGGTGCTTTGTTCGTCGGTCGTCGGCGTATTTCCCTTGTGCGGGGCAACGGGTCCATGTGGTGTCGGCGCGTGATCGTCGCTGAGGAGGTTGTGGTGTCCCCTAAGTGCCAGAGTGATGTGTTAGTGAAGACGCAGTATGGGGATTTGACAACTAAAGCGCCCGCATGGATGACGGAGGCCGCTGAGATCCAACCAGGGGTTCATTTGGCCCGAGTGGTAGTTGGTGATAGTGCAGATACGGTCCAAGTAAGAATAGTAAATTTGAACGAGAGCCCAGTAAAGTTAGCCAGAGATCAAGTCCTGGGAGGTTTGCATCCCGTAGAGGTTGAACATAGTAGAACGGGTGAGAAGAAACGGAGCTCAGCTGATGATGCTTTTCCGGTGGATTCGTTACTAGAAGATCTTCCGGAAGAGGTAAGGTCGGAAGATCGAGTGCAGCTAAAAGAATTGCTGTTAGAATATCGGGATATCTTTTCGGTAACCGATAGGGATCTTGGTAGGACCACGATCATTACTCATAGGATTGATACGGGAGATGCACAGCCGGTGAGGCAACCTTTAAGGAGACAGCCATTGCCCCATAGGACCGCAGTCGATGAACACTTGGATAGTATGTTGGCGGTTGGGACGATCGAACCTGCTGTTAGTGAGTGGGCAGCTAACGTAGTACTGGCCCGTAAGAAGGACGGAACCTTACGGTTCTGTATCGATTATAGGCAGCTGAACGATAGGACGAAGAAGGATTCGTACCCGCTCCCACGGATTGACGAATGCCTGGACTCCCTATCGGGTGGGTGTTGGTTTAGCACCCTTGACTTACGTAGCGGCTATCATCAGGTAACTTTAGACCCAAAGGATGCGGACAAGACGGCGTTCGTCACGCGCCGTGGCATTTTTCGATGGAAAGTGATGCCGTTCGGTCTCTGTAATGCGCCGGCCAGCTTTCAGAGGCTAATGGATATCGTCTTGTCAGGTCTCAATTTTGAGATTTGTCTAGTTTACCTTGATGATGTCATCATTTTTGGAAATTCCGTGCAGCAGCATCTAGATCGGTTAAGGCAAGTCTTTCAGCGATTGCGGGGAGCCAATCTCAAACTCAAACCTAGCAAATGTCGGTTGCTGCGTCGGGAAGTTAGCTTCCTTGGACATATCGTTACTTCCGACGGAGTGGCCATGGACCCGTCCAAGATTAGAGATGTCGTAGAGTGGCCTGTTCCCCAGCGACTGAAGGACGTACGAGCCTTTGTAGGATTGTGCTCGTATTATCGACGTTTTATTCGGGAGTTTTCGATGGTAGCAGCTCCGCTGTTTGCCCTGACCAAGAAGGGGAGAACGTTCGATTGGGATGCGACTTGCCAGGAAGCTTTTGATCGGTTAAAGACTGCTTTGACGACCGCACCTGTATTAGCTTTGCCTAAGGATGAAGGGGAATATGTATTAGACTGTGATGCTTGCGACTTAGGCATTGGAGCGGTATTGTCCCAGCGTACAGAAGGTGAGGAAAAGGTAATTGCTTACGGTAGCCGCCTTCTATCCACAGCCGAGCGTAACTACTGTGTAACTCGGAAAGAATTATTGGCCATCGTATATTTTACGAAATCGTACAGACAGTATCTGTTGGGCCATCCCTTCGTGTTGAGAACGGACCATGCTGCCCTCCAGTGGTTGCAACGAACCCCCGAACCCATTGGGCAGCAAGGACGGTGGCTAGAACGGCTAGCCGAGTTCGAGTTTCAAGTGATACATCGGCCGGGCCGAAAGCACGGGAATGCGGACGCGCTTTCCCGAAGACCGTGTCGCCAATGCGGTATCGAAGATTGGAGTGAGGTAGCAGCGGTAACGGAAGTAATGGAACGGGTTGTTGAGACTGAGGGAACTGACCCTCCTGAGTCGATAGAGAAGTTACAAAGCGAAGACCCGGATCTCGCGTTGGTGAGATCGTGGCTGGAAGAAGGTGGGCAAGTTCCTGACTTGGTTAACATCTTATATGAGAACGCGGCCGTGAAAACGTATTGGCATCAGCGGGAACAGTTAGGTTTACGCGAAGGGGTGTTGTATCGGCGATCGGCCGATGACGTAGAGCAACTCGTGGTTCCTAAGTCACAACGGGAGGAATTCCTTAAGTTAGCCCATACTGGAATCACAGGGGGTCACCTGGGTGTCAGACGCACGAGGTGGCAGGTGAGACGCCGAGGGTATTGGGTTGGTTGGTCCAAAGAGGTTAAACGTTTTTGTCAACGCTGTCCGCAGTGTGCGCAGTACCACCGGGGACAACCTCCTCGGCAGGGCCCGCTACAGCCGTTGCCCTGTGGAGAACCCTGGGAGCGGCTTAGCCTAGATATCACCGGACCACACCCGAGAAGCCGACGGGGACATATATATATCCTAACGGTGATGGACAACTTTACGAAGTTTGTCGAAGCGATCCCGTTAGCGAACCAAGAAGCTACTTCGGTAGCTAGGGCTTTGGTTGAAAACGTAATTGTACGGTACGGGGCCCCTTTGCAAATATTGACTGATCAGGGGACCAATTTTGACGGAAATTTGTTCCGGGAGCTTTGTAGATTACTTGGTATCGATAAGGTCCGAACATCTAGCTACCACCCTAGCGCGAATGGGATGATAGAGCGCTTTCATAGAACAATGAACCAAATGATAGGGAAAGTAACATGCAGCCATCAACGGGATTGGGATGAGGTACTGCCCCATGTCCTTGCCGCCTACCGAGCGTCGCTGCATGAGACGACTGGGTTCAGCCCGAACTTCCTTCAGTTCGGTCGTGAAGTACGCGCACCTATCGATCTTGTCTACGGTCGACCTCCGGATGCCGATCGTATTGCCGACACCTATGTGGACTACGTTCGAGATCTTGCGGAGCGCATGGAGTCCGCGTATCGACTTACGCGTGAGCAGCTGAAAGTCGCGGCGGAACGACGCCGACGCACCTACGACTTACGAGTACGGCCTGCGGAGTTCAAGATCAACGATAAAGTTTACTACTTTTATCCACGTCGCTATCAAGGACGGAGCCCGAAGTGGTCACGTATGTACACTGGTCCGTTCACTGTTGTAGAAAGACGAGGGGCCGTGAACTATTTGATCCGAAAGTCAGCGAATTCCAAACCGTTTGTGGTTCACGTAGACAAACTAAAGCCGTGCTGGAGTCAGGAGACGCCAGACGAGACGGAAGAAACGACGGAACAGCTTCCGGACAATAACGAAGCCGATGTTCGTCCGCGACGGAATATCCGTCGACCTGCTCGCTTCGCGCAATAAGTAGCGTGAAGGGATCCGGAGCTGGGACTCCGAGGTCCTCTAGGGAGGATGATGCATGACGCTGGGTGAAAGTACTGTTTTGTTGTTGCAGAACGAATAAAGGATGAATCGGGAGGCCGGAGAAAGAAACATCGTGATGTACGCCATTCGCGGGAGAAATTTCGCCTTACCGGACAGTAATAAGTTAGTCGTCGCACAGAAAAGAGAAGTCGGTGGCCAAACTGGTGAACAGTTAGACTCTGCCATCGTTTGTAGTTCTCTTGCTGGGAACGTAGGAGTTCATGTTGACTGGGGAGCGTGTCGTTGGGCACCCTGGTTGTTTTCTGGGCAACCCAGTGTTCGACTTCAGTATGCGACGGCGTTGTCCTCTTCGAACTCACTTTTCCCTTCTGGTGATGTTTCGGTGGATGGGGCGAATGAACTAGCTGACATTGGAAAGATGATCCGACAGCACAAGAAGAAACCTCCAGCGTCTTACCTCTGTCACCTGTGTTTCTGTCTCGGGCACTTCAAGCAAGATTGTGTCCTGGCTCGTGCACATGAAGAAGGACTGACACCTTACCAGGGAACCAAAAGATGCTTTGGTGAATTTCGGTGTCCAAAGTGCAAACGAAGCTGGATGTCCGGAAATAGCTGGGCAAACATGGGACAACTGTGTCTCAAGTGTATGGTGAATGTTTATCCTCGCCGTCAACGCCCTCTGGAGAAACGCGTGTACAGTGATGAAGCTAGAGAAAAGATCCACCCGCGGCATTTGTGTGAAAAATGTCTAAAAACTGGCTCCTCCTGTTGACTTATTGATTGAAACGTGGTCGAGTGATTTGACAAAGCTGTTACGATTTCTTGATTGATTTTCTAGTGTTGATTTGATGTGTTTGCAAATTTGATGTTATTATGGTTTAGTTTGATGTCACTGATAAGTTACTGTTGTTATGTGCACATAATTGTGTTGCCTCTGATGGTTAGTGAGTGGAGCATTGCACTATGGATACGATGCTTTAGCGCCATAAGAATTATTAAAGTAAGGTAATTTGCAGATTAATTGATAGTGTGGAAATCGCATTGAAAATTCCTAGAATTGCGAAGAGTTTCTTTACGTTGAGATTAACCGTTGATAGAGCGTAATGATTGACAGATGGCCATGACGTCGGAATAATGAATGACGTCATACAAGCATAACCGGTTAACGTTTTGAAATTTTCTGAATTTATCAGAAGCTCCATTAATTTCATTTAAACTATAGAAATTGGATCAACTTTGTAAGTAATTACGATGGATATCATGTTTTAGTTGAACTGAAAAGTAGAGTTAATGAAACAATTGCATATTAATGGCATTTAGTTGAAAATTTAAGAATAATTGACTTAATGGTAAGCTGTATAGGAAAAAGACTGATAGATTTTTTGGTTATTAACAGTTGCAAGATGCCGAGGAGACAAGTCCGATGTTGTACTACCTGTCAGAAGGTATTCTACGGGGTGGATACTCGTCGGTCGTTAAGACGACACCGGCGTAGGTTTCATATGGTCCAGGTGCGTCGAATAAGTGAGTTGTCTGGGGAAGTTGCCTTCCTGCCGGAGGATCCGGGTTGTGTATCCGTCCATGGGTATACGGCTAGCAAGGATTTATTGGTCAATGGTGCACCTTTGGTGCCCTCAGATGTTCCATTATGCAGTACGCCAGTTCCTGGACCGTCCGTTTCAGTGGGGTTAGCAGATGCCGTACTGAAGGGAGCGTCACCGGTCGTTCCTCTGTCGGTTGCGGATCCGGAGGAAGACTGGTTGCCTTGGCTACCTGTAGGAGCACTCAGTTGGTTGGAGAATGACTTCCTTCCACCTTCTCTTTCTTCCTTGTGGAATTCGCCTGTGCTCCCTCCCTCAGAACCAGAGATGGAGGCCCTCAAAGAGGAAGCAATTGAAATTAGCTCCGAGGAAGAGGTGTTCGAAGCCCCTCTGGACAATCCAGATAACCAACTCGTAGAAGCCATAAAAGAAGAGGTAATCGAGGTTAGTTCAGAAAGCGAGGCGATGTCAGGTGATTCTCAGGAGGACCAGGGTAATCAATCATGTGCAGCAGTAAAAGAAGAAGTGATTGAAATCAGTTCGGAGAGCGGGGAAGTCTAAGAAAAGTGGTCACAAGGTAACACTGTTTGGTGCCCGAGACGGGCCATAGTTTCTTTTAGTGTATCAATGTAAACGAGAAAGGTTACTTTATGTCAAGATTGACTTCTCTACTCGAAGTAGTTTTTAAGTTGTGGGTTTTTACCTTGAGATTATGTTCGCTAACTGTGCAGGTGTGCTGAACTATTGTGAAATTATGTATAGGTAAGTCGTTGATGTTAAGGATGGTTAAATTGTGTTTCTTAGTTGGAACTGAAATGATGTTTATAGAAATGGGGACATTTTGACTCGTTTTAGAGGGGGGAAAGTGTAAGAGATTTGTGACCTCAATTTGTACGCGTCGATTTATGACGTCACGTCATTGTGGGCGTAATAGATATTGGCCTAGGCGCCTAGCGCTGTACTGATTGACCTGTCCCCCTAGGACCGGTCCCCTAGGACCGGTCCCCTAGGACTGTCCCCTAGGACCGGTCCCCCTAGGACTGTCCCCCGGGGACTCTGATTGCTTATATAAGCGCCGTTCGTTAGTTCTTGGGTTTTGATGAACTGTAAGGGTTAGTAGACGTATAAGAGCTTTCACGATTTGTACGAGGTAGTGGAAGTACGTTAACTCTTATGATTGTCTGCGCTTGTCGGCGTGTGTCTGGGCTTGTCTTGCCTGGTCGTAGTTCGATTAGTATAGTTTGAAGTTGTTTAAGAGTTAGTTACTAGGAACGTTTGAGGAAGAAAACGGATTTAAGTTGAACAGTAATTTCGGTTTATAAGTCGACGGATGAAAAGAGTAGTTTGAAAGAACTTTACGGTTTCATACTTCATCCGAAAGAACTGTGCAGTTTCATGTAAGTTCAAGTTTATGTTGTTCATTGTTTCTACGGTTTGGAGCAATTGATAAGAGAAGACTTCAATGAAATATCTTCATTGTGTTATTGATTAACGGAATTGTTCTCCTCCTTCCATTCTTCCATCCATTAGTCGAGGTGTTGACAGAACGCAAGTCCTCTGACAGACCACGGAGGCCGAACCCGGACAAACAGAATAATCGGCTGCCCTGCAAATATTTCCTAGTTCTTAAACTCGGCGGACATCCTGGTGTAGAACGTTTCAAGAGCTGGGAACACGTTGACTTGCAGGCGCGGCAGTGGCAGTAGTTTTGCTAATTGGTACCGGAAAGGGAGGTTTGCCACATTACCTTACCTTAAAACATACCTTATACCTCGCTTTACAAACGAACTTCGATCTTCTCATGTAGGCCTAGGTTTAATGGGTTTCGTCAACAGTAGGCCCTACCTAAATAGAGTCTCATAGTCATAGACAATACACAAAAGGATCAAATAGGCTACACGTCTTCAAGCGCAGTATTTTGTTGTTTGAACTTTGAGTGTTTAAATATTAAATGACGCTGCTCTTGATCAATTCAAAACTGAAACCCAGTTAAAACATTTAATTATTCTTAAACTATTAATAAACTATTAATATTAAATATCAATCGCTAGCTCATAGATAAGAAATCTTTGTTTCTTACCGGCAGGAAGTCGTCTGCTAGACGTAGGTTACATGTAGTGTACATGCGCAGTCCACAACTTTTATAGGAATTTATTTCTCAACGTTTGGAAAGGTTTCTTATTCAGATGCCTCAAAAGTTCCAGTATAGTAATTGCCGTCTTCAGAAACCACAAAGTTTTGAGCATAATAAAGAATATTTTAAAAGAAAACGGCAGATGTACGCGGCTGTGTTCACTGTTGTTGCATGTTCCGCAATCTGTCTTGCATTTGATGCAGCACTAGACTCGCGTTATGCGTAATTATATAGCGCCGTTCAAAGGGATTACAACAGGCTTCTTCGCCTATTTCTCGTCAATGATTCTTCGTCGCCGGCTGAGAAACGACGGAGGAAGATTTAGTGATTTAGTCAGTTTGCGATGTCCGTGCTACTCGCCGCACCGGTCCGTCAGCTGCTGCCGTTAGCCAGCGGCGTCTTTATAAGCGGATTACTCGCGCCATCTACTGACAATTTAGGAGCATTATCTGCTGTGTGTATGTATGCACAGCGCAGGTGAATTATGGTGCGCCATTGTTCGAGCTCTGATCGAGGCAGATAAGAAGCAGGGGAAGTTATGACTGGAGATTTAAGAGAGGGTAGTGATTATTATTGGGTTGAGGAGAGTGTACTGCCTATAAGAAGTCGACTGACGTTTCAGAGGATATTAGCTGCAGAACAGACAAAATAATGAGTTTTATATGGAAGGCTTATAGACATAAATTGTCTAGTACTGTGAGTCCGGCCTACGTACGACTGCAGACCAGCGCCACGACAGGGGTAGGGCCAAGGCACACTTACAAATATGACAAGTTGACTGTTGACAACCCATATACTCAAGCCAAGTCATGGTTACAAACAGGTCCTTTGCAGACAGGAAGAGAGTCTTGGGCCATTTCCAGCTTTTCAAAGAGAGTTGGAGTTGACAACATCTATGGGAATTTGGAAAGGGATTTGGAAACTGGATGTCAGTCTCACTGTCTAGACTGAGATCAGGGCTTGGGAACTTGACTTTCTATATTTGACCTGGCTCTTTTACTCCAGCCAACTAGCCCTACTATATGTGGTGTTGCATGGTTTATGTAGCTGTTGTCTATACAATAGGCCTACAATGCAGCTGTATTTAGATATTGCCCTCCTTAACAAAGTTCAGAAGTGCACACGACGATACGACTGAACATCGATGGCGCTGGGTCGCTACGCAGCGGCTTGAGGTGGATTCGAATCTGCGACCCACCGGTTACAAGGCACCGAACATACCACTACACCAACGCGTCCCCCGTCAACAGGTGTTGAACTGCAGGTGTTTTGTGTAGGCCTAATATTATCGGGTACCTAGTGGACCTACTCAGGCCTTGCAAAGTCAAGGTCATAAACGGTGGCCATCTCCAACAACGTAGTCACGCACTTTGCTCAAAGGGGACCTAAGTAGGTCTTCCAAAAGATGTCCGATCTCGGAGTGGAAACACGGTCTCGTTAATTGAGTTAATTGATGCGCATCTGCTCCCCGTGTTAACTTATTCATAAATGTAATCGCGAAATGAACGGCTTTTCACTTTCAAACATCGATCAGTTGCCTACGACTGAAGGGTGGAGACAAACCATCCATTGTTTTTGCAAAATCCCATTATATTTGGGGAAATTCGATTTTGAAATGATTTACTGCGGATTAGGTCTGTATATTGTGTTGAACAATTTGCTAGGGATACAGTAATTCGCGTAGCCCAATTTCTGTAATGGTGGCCTCTGATTCAGAGGCAGCGATCTTGTTTGACAGGTGGGGGATAGGCCTACGGGACACTTTTGAATTAATCTAGTAAAAAAGGTCAAAAAGTTTTTGACGTTTTTGGTGTTTCTTCAAAATCGGGGAGTGGGGCAACTGTGCCCCCCACTGTTACAGGTGGGGTCTTGTCCCCCTCGAACCCCCGGTATCTCCGACCCTGCTCTGATTTTTCACTTCCATGGCTATGTTGTAGAGTTGATCTAATTTAACCAAAGTTACCAAACTATAGGGTCTACTTCTATAGGCCTAGTGCCGTTGTCATAATGCACCCATCGACGATCGCTTTAAATAAAACCGTAGGCTATAGCCTATAGGCCGGTTTTAGTAAAATTATCTATAGCTTATGATCTATAGGCTATAGCTCAATCATTGTATAGGCCTTGTACAAAGGCCTATCGGAGGCCTTTACATCGGTTAAATTCAGATCCGACACACCTCAGAGTCTGAGGCGAGACCAGCTTAGTATCGAGATTCTGCATTAATATTTTAAAGAAGGCCCGTTGCTGTTTTTTAAATAGCAATTATCGATTGTGGGCCTACGTAGGCTATACATGTATGCATTATGTTTCAGGCATCTGATGATTATAGATTCGCCAGATAGCTCTTAGGGTTTGAAGATCCGTCACGGTCGTCACCTCTTGATGAGCAAGTTAACCACTGGACCTCTTTTATGTGGTATAATTATTTATGTTCAGTTTACCACCACATAGCCTAAACCTGTATGTGGTAAACAGTGGCGGCGATCTTGTTTGACAGGTGGGGGACACTTTTGAACTGATCTGGTCAAAAAAGAGTTTTGAACTGATCTGGTCAAAAAAAGGTCAAAAAAAGAAAAAATCACTTTTTGGTGTTTCTTCAAAATTGGGGGGGGGTCCGATGTATGGCGTCTCCAACCCACTGTTAAAGGTGGGTCTTGTTCCCTCGACCTCTCCCCCGGGATCGCCGCCCATGATGGTAAACGTAAATCTCCGAAATTGTCTGAGCGGCAAACAAAAGTCACGGCATGGAGACCAACTTTTAATATACTGTCAAGCACTGGCGTAAACCTGTCAAAAATGGGTGGACATTTGGCTATTCGTTCTACACTTGTTGCATTGGATGTACAGTCCATCTCAATTATTGGGTGGGACGTGCCCCGGCTCCACCCTCCCCCCCAGAATCTACGCCTATGCTGTCAAGTAGGGCCTACGTGGAGTTGCCAACATAAACTTGATCCTTATTTCGGTTGAAGCGCTAAATAAAATATAGACGAAATTAGCAAGAGGTGGCGCCTCTGGCGCGGTTTCCAATGTAAACGATCGATCCAGTAGATGATGTTTATGGCACCACTTAAACTTTGAAATTGTTGAGAATGGTTATAAAAATTCATTTAAAAATGGGGATTAAATTTATTTCGTCATTGGTCGATAATTTCACGCTTTTTCGTGTCAAATGTGAGTTCATGGACCGCCAAAACTTTGTCGGATGACGTTTTATTACTGATGGTTTCCAAACAATTATCTAGCGCCGAGGTTTGTATTCAGAATAAGACGGGGATACCTTTATTTATGTATCAAGACGCTTAATATAGCGATTTTGGATATATTTGAAAATGCGACGCTCGCATGACTAACTAGTCTAAACAAGAGCGTTTGAGGACACTTGTTTAAATCTCTTAGACGTGTATTCTTTCCATTAAGCTTGCCTGAAATTTTCAGCAAAAACAGCAGTGTGCTGGTTTTCAGTCGAGTACCTACTTTATAGGTTTAAATAGCAAAATCAGAGTTGGTTTAATTTTAAATGTTTATTAATGACCATAATGTGATGATGTAATTGTATTACTAATTGTACCATCTGTACATGTATATGTACAGTGCCTCTTAAAAATTTGCATTATGCGCTTTACTGGTATTTGTGATTCCTACACGCAGCATGATCCGAGAAATGGTTAGGTATTTCTGTAGCATCTTTTAAGAACCTCTGAGAACCTCTGATAGATGGATTCTTGACATTCTTACTATTCTATTTGGTCGAGTGCAAACTGTAATGTGAGTGATCATTTATATACTGGCAGTAAAGGAAAACTACATGTACATTGATGTGCTGGGGTCATACTACACATTTAAGTTCACTGGACCCGCAGATGGCCTGCGTTGTGCCAACTGTGGCTGCTGTGAGTCCTGTGTGGTCCCATTGAATGTGGCTGACAGGAGAACTGGAGGATTGTAGAGGTCAGTGTTTATAATCAAAACATGCTTTTGGTTTTAGCCGTGATGTAAGTGGTGATAATCTGGAGACAGATTAAGCACTTTGGTTCTCGAAGACATCTACGGTCATGATTTCAATGGACCTGACAGTGAGGGCTGTCAGCGCTAAACAGAGGTCTGGAAACAATACTGCCAGAGTGACAGCTTCAAGGAGTCGCTCAGCGCTTCCAGAAAGATCAAGAGCATTTTCGAGTTTAACTCTTGCAGACGATTGTCAGTTGAACGACGAAGGTCCATCATCTGCAAATTCCAGCGCAAGTGAAGAAATCCAAGTCGAAGAGGATTTACTCCAAACGTCATTATTCATTTCGTACAGCCCGGACGCTGCATTTCACGAGATGAAGCTCATCATGGAGACAGTGCGACAGCTGAAAGAAAGCAAAGTCACCAACATCTGGTTTGATGCAGACAAAAGCATCTTTGATACAGCAACGTGGTATTCTGAGCGCATCCGAGTAGCCGAGTCGACCCAGGCCGTCATCGTGTTTCTCTCAGCTAGTTACATCACCTCAAGAATCTCCGTGGCTGAGCGAAAGTTGTTTGTAGAAAGGTTAAAGGATCGAAGCCATGATCTCAAGCTGTATTTGGTGATCGTTGATCCTGTCGATCCTTCGTTCGATCTGAAGATGGTTGCCACGAAAACGGTTGACTTGACCTGTGGGACAAACCCAAGCAAGAGTCTTTACGACTGTGTAAGCCTGATTTTCGGTCGATTTGGACCAGCTCTCAGGCAGCACTCCCAATTCATATTTGATTCCCATGGTCAAGACACCCAGTCAGAGCGGATGGCCACAAATGATAGCCCATACAGTCAGAAAAAGCTTCGTGACTGGTCAGCCGATGACGTCCAGACATGGCTTGTGGAAATTGGACTCAAGGAATTCTATCGCACAAACCTTGCAGAGCAGGGTGTTGATGGTGTCCTACTTAAGTCAATGACTGACGGTGACCTGACCCGAATTGCAGGAATCGAGAGCAACTTTGTGCGACGGAAAGTACAGCAGGAGGTTTCTGCTATTTGTGTTCGCGAGGAATCGCAGGCAGTCTACTGGCACCGAAAACTTCTGAAGCAGCATCCGAAACCCAACTGCATCTTCATCATTCACGAATTCGCTGATACATCACTGGCTTACACACTGGCTCAGGATCTGATTAAGAAACAGTTTAAGGTGACTCCATTTCTGTTTGTTTCACTTATTTTGTTCTACTACTTCTACTCCATTATTTCCTGATTTTCCATTACACAATGTATAGTTAGTGTGCCAATGCTTGCTGAGTTCACTCTCGTGAGCACAAGTGGAGCAGAAATCTCGAAACATCTTTCTGCTCTTTTGAGGATTTGAACCGCTACATTTGGGCTGACAGTCCAGTAAATAATAATAATCTTCTTTATTAATTCAAACTGACAAGTACGCAGTACTTAAGATTACATTGAAACATGAATGTACAATCAAGATCTTAATTAAAAACACGTTTTGGCAGCCATGTGGGTATCGAACCGCAATCTAGTGCTCTCCTGGCCATGAGTGTTACCATTCATCTATCCCCCTCCCATCAGACTAAACACTAGACTATCAAGGCCCCATTTATGAAAAAATTACCAATTTGAAATGTTTATAGGAAGCATGGCCAAAATTCAGACTTCTGAATCTGCAATTGCCTGCCTTGCCGTACCATCGCATTTATGCAAGTTGCCATTTAATTTCCATCTTCAGGTTTTCCTACGCAAGAAATCTGATCATTCAAAAGCTGAATCATTGAAGCAGGATGGATTTCTGATGTCAGTTTCAACCCACGTTATCTTCCTGATGACAAAGACTTTACCAATCTCGTCGTCTTTGTTTGAAGTTCTTGTATTTGGTGCCCTCTGGTTGCAGAAAAAGTTTGTCATCGTGATGTTCAACAACAGCTGTAGCCAGCTCAGACCTGCATTCAAAGTTCTACTGGGTATGGTTATAAAAAGAGCTGATTGGCTGAGTTGGTTTACTTGCCAACATTTTCTATTATTATATGAAGATTTATTAAGTGCAGGTTAATATAACTAAATATGCTGCAAATGCACTGCTAGCTCGGTTTCTTCGATCTCTGGCCACAGGTCCTTTGTTGTACTCGGTGACCTGGCCAGACAAATTTCTATGGTCGGTTATAGAAGATTCACTGCTTGGTCCAGCTTCCTGGAAGTAGTTGCCCAGCAACTTGTGACACGAGCTGTTTTTTCTTTCTCTGCCTCTTCCATGATACCATTTTGTTTGATCTTTGTTTTGTATCAGGTAAGGAAGTGGCACTATGAATTTCAATTACAATTATGATGTATGTGTAAAATGACGTAATCGGAAGTTCGGAACTTGAGGCAAAGCCGTACCTTTTACCTTACCTTACCTTTTACCTTACCTTACCTTACCTTACCTCACCATATTTATCTTAGATCTTTTTACTTTGTAGGTGACTGTCCTCTTGTGGATTTTGAGAGGACGCTGTATGAGGATAGCCTTGACGTCCTTGCTCACTGTCTACGTCCTCTGTCCTTGGTTCCAGGAGTCATGCTTGCCCAGAGCTATGCTGCTCATCTTGTGGAGTCTGTACGATGCATGTCACAGGTCATGTTTCAGCAGGAAGGTATCTGCTTTTTGGACAGTTTCATAAATCCTACTTTAGCCCTTTGGGGTAAACTTCATTAGGGGATGCAAGAAACAGAAAGAGTGGTGTATCATTGCACAATAATTTTTTCTTAAATTATTTAACATTATAATGAAATGCACTGAGGTTGAATTATTTCAGCCTATATTAAATTTTATTCTGATTTATTTAAATCTGCTTTACATGAAATGAAATACTGAATTGCTGTGTTTTAAACTATTTCACTTTAAATTAATATGCATCAAGTTAAGTGAATATATGCTAATTTGGGTTGCATTGTGTTAGATTTTCTAGTTAAATTAGGCTGAATTGGTCATTTTGTTAGGTTATGTTTTTGTGCTTTTTTCAGTGATGGATGTTACATTACCATCTCGGAAAAGTGTTTACATCAGTTACCAGTTGGACGCCCAGAAATCTGTTGATTCGCTTACACACCTTCTGGAACATTCCGGCTATTCTTGTTACACTCATGATAACATCACAAGTCATCGTCAGCAGTGTGTAACAGCGGGAAATCCCATAGCCGTGGGAAATCCCAATGGTCATTGTCAGAGCAAGGTCTTGGGATATCCTGATGAGCTACACAGAAGCACGGCAACAGTAAACAGTGTTGGTCATCGAAAGATTATGACAATGGGAAATCCAGATGACCTGCAGAGAAGCGTGACAATGGGCAATCTGAGAGCTCATCGTAACAAGAATTCCGACTTTCGCCTATCAAGCGCGTTTCCTACCAATTCCAGTGGTTCTATGCAAGGCATGACGATGGGAAATTCCAATTCTCATCCACCCGCTGTTGTTTTAGGAAAACCTGAAGGCCGTCACCAAAGCATGACGGTGGGGAATCCCGACAGTCAGCAGAGCATGAAAGACGCAAGTGCTATTATAGTCTGCATCAGTCAGAAGTATCTGCAAACGGACAGCTGCGCTAAGGAGCTCATCGTGGCAGATGGCCTGCACCGTCCAATTTTACCAGTGATGCTCTACTTCACCCGCTGGCCACCAGGTGGCCTGCCGTTGTCTGTTCGGAAGGTGTTTGCCCGTCTGTCTGCCCCAGTTGACCTGAGCAATGAGCGATTTTACGAAAGGAACGTTAAAGTTCTCTTAGAACGGCTGAAGAAACTGATAGATTGATTTGAATGTTATTATTATATATTATTATGCAGAGGTAGATTTGTTATATTGCAATTATTTATTATTGTAATTACTGTATTAAAATTTTTTTACACCATAAGGTATATGTAATCCCATGGGAGATAAAAAATATTGTTTGGACACAGACATCTGAAATAACTACAACAGAGGTGTTGAAACAGATGGCTAGTTTCTCTTGCCTCCTTGGCGATGCGAGTTAGACTGTGTCCCAATTCTGTGAGGAATGCTAGACTAAAAGTGCTATTATTATTATTATTATAAATTTATTATTATTAAAAGAAAGTACGTGTATTGTTTTTTGACCTGGTTTCTCCAATTGATTGTGATTTTTTATTGCGATTTTGCTCAAAGCAGCCATAATCTGATGTCCTGGACATAACGGCGCTATAGAAGTCATTAGATTCAGTTAAATTAGAATGTAATTTCTCAGGAACAAGAAATTATGCTAGAAGGTGTTAATACATGTATTATTTTTTGGTCCGAGGTAGGTATGATCCCTGGGAATATAAAGAAATAATTCTATAAATAAATGAATAAATATTGTTATTTCTGTTTAGCAAACAGGAATTGGACATTCCAGAAGAACACTTACTATTCAGTATTCATTGGTTCAAAAAATGATTGTTTTATCTTTAAGTGTTCTGTAGAACTTATTTGCTTGTGTTGTTTTTAGTTTTATTATGATTTACATATTTATTAACAAATTGTTGTATCAGTAAATTATTTATTACAGGTAACTATTGTATTTAGTATGAGTTTTAAAATGTGTGTTTATTACAATTTAATATAATGAGATGTTAATGCATGTACATGTAATCTGCACAAATTCAATTCTAGACTTGCCTTTTCTGCCATTTTGTTTTTAATTTCTGCTTTTCATTTCTATGATGCAAGTCATTTTTGCCAGTTTTCACATTTTTCTGTTTGGAGCAGTTATGCAATTCAGTTACCAACGTTTACTGATAATCAATTCTTCAAATTTTTAAATAAGACTATGCAGATCTGTAAAATAAGCTTCTGCTTTCCATGGCTCTAGTTCACAAGCTGTTAAAGACCAGATCTGTTCGATCAGGGTCTTATGATCAGATCGGGATCACCGCTCATGAGTTTTCTTGAAGAGTCGTTATTTAAATAAACTCATACAATTACAGCTTGAAACTTTATAGCCATAAAACCACTAAACTGTCAAGTCTGCCACCGCTTGTATTATTGTATATTCACACAGTTATTCAGTAATATTCAGGGCCAGATCGTAGATGACTTTTCTTTGGAATACAAATATCTAATTTTCTATTAGCTTGTTCTACTGTGTCTTTTAACTCTGTTTATTGATAATTTATAATATGCTTAGAAGATTATTAGGCAATGCTGCATACATGTATAATGAAGTATTCTTAGCTGGTACTACCTAGTAACATCTCAACAGCTAGCATTTTGTCGTGTTAATTAAATATTGTGTTTTTGAATATATTATATATTTATTATGCATAATTATGTTATGTTAAATTTATGTTATACATTTTACACGGAATTAAGTTTTTCAGTTTGTGATATTAAATAGGCATTTTTCTTCAAGCCCTAACAGGGAATATATCATGTTATTTGACTGTTAGTAAGTTTTCAAACTTGCTGTCTTAAATGTTGTTTATGCAGGGTGTGTCTTTTCTCACTGGTTATGTTAAAATATATTTTATGAGAAATATCCTGTTTGAATTGATATATCTTTAGAAATGGATTGCACTAAAAGAAGTTGCAGTGCTGTGGACAGTCAAAGAATGTTACATTTGATCAAATGACTTGAAACATGTTTTCATAAATGTTGAGACTAAATTATGATTGTTATAATTCAAAATGATCACAATTTTTGTGGCAATCAATTGAGAATATATCTTGTTAATCTGATGTTGTGTTAGAATACAAATAACTTGAATGTTGTTAATAAATATTGCAGTTAACTAAAGTGTTAGTTATTCTTAGAGCTGGGACATGTTATTTAACGATTTTTAGATGTTTTTCTAAATATACCATGTTGCAATTCAGTATCTTCACATGAAATGTTTTTCTCTTCAAATTCTCTGCACTTGGTCAGGATCAAACGTTCAATGGCGCCACTCCCTGAGCCCCTCAATCATCAGCTTCTTTCAGTTTACCATAGTTCGAGAATTCGCATTTTACGAATTTTAAGAATTTTAAAAATTCACGAATTTTAACGAATTTTAAAACTGCAGTTTTAAAATTCGTTAAAATTCGTGAAGTAATAAAATAATAGAATTCTTTGCCATGACAACGAACTTTATTATTTGTTTACTTTTAAACTTTTTAAGCAAATAAATGTCAGTGTCATAGGCAATCAATCAATCAGCCGTAAAAGATAGCTGACTAGCAACACAATAGGACTGATATTCAGTTAATGTTCTACTTGGAGTCTTGAACTTCGATTTCTATCAAAGTTTGGGTGCGTGACTGTGAGTGTCAGTCAGCAGAACGAAAAACCACCCGTGCCCCAGCGCCAGTGTGACCAGTCAATCACTAACACAGTGTCGCGTGAGGAGATCGACAACAACGACGAGATGGCATCATCATTATGATGTAAGCGTCGTTGCCGGTCGAGATAGGATGATGACGGACGAAAGCCAGCCTCCACTTGGGCAACAATGAAGGCAGTGAGGCCCAGGTGTAATCGGACACCACACAGCCAAGGTGTAATAGGACACCTCGCGGCTATGGTGTAACCAGACACCGCCCGCGCTGCAGGCGAGCGACGACCCGCGTATCGAGGAGCAATCTGACACTAATTGACGATAGCTTGACGTGGGGAGGGGGGCTGACTGATGCACGCTGGAGTTCCTACTTAACAGAAGGGAACGGAGAACACGGGACTTGTACTGCTGACGAACGCGACGTGTGAACATCGGTCGAGCGAGAAACATCGGGAGGAACGACCAGCGGCGGCGGCAGCAGAGTATAGTCCGTCAGATTCAGAGACTGACGCGAAAGAACGATCTGGAGTTAGGCTGTACGAAGCAACATTTGAGATAGTCCGATTTAATAACTAAACGCTTTAATACTACGTGGAAATTCCCGTAGAGTTAGTGTATATATATTTGTTTCTTTAATTAAATTCATTTATTAATTAAACAAAGTTCGTCGTGAATCTTCTATAGAAAAGTTAGGCACGTTAAATAAAAGTGCAAGTAAAAGAACAAGCAGTCGAGGGTCGACATCAACACACGGCAAACACACGACAGGGCGACCTCCGATTGCGACATTGGCGCAGTCGACAGGATTTTCAACTGAAGACGTCACGACGAAAAGCGGAACCGGAAACGGAAAGAGGAATCTCAACAGATCGGGACCAGCGGCGAATACAACCCTTCGCAACTGGAGAAATCGAGTGCCGGACTCCGAAGACGAAGGACTCGAAGGAACCGACAGCAACAGGCAAGGACGAGGAACAAGAGCGCCAACGGACGACCGACCATCGCTAGCAACGACGGACGGGAGTGGCAACGGAGGACAGCGGATCAGCCAAGATACCAAAAGACGGAGCTCGCTCGACGTATCAGAGGGTAAGTCCTTACTGGTAGTCGTGGTAAATCTGTGAGGTTGCGGTTGAGGTCTGGATGAGGATTGGTGTGCGAATAGCCGAGGCTTTTGCGTAGCTCCTTTTGCTCAGTTCTGTTCTTGTTGTATTTGTGGTAGAATTTTAGGACGTTGTTTTCTTTGATTTCTGACCAACGGTGACTCTCCTCTAACTTACTTATCTTTTTCTATTAGTGAGCGGACTGTTGGAAGATGGATAAGTTGTCGGCATGGAAAAGAATGATGGTGCGGAACATACCCCATCACAGACTAGTCGCATATCTGATAAAGATGGGACTAGAAGAGAAGGAATGGGATCCCATGAATATGAACCAGCTCCGAGAGGCTAGCGCTGAAATAATTGTTTCTGGACGGGAGGCCCCGCCAGAAGTAAGTGAGGAAGTAAGCGCAGGTAGCCTAGATAGCATTATTAACGCGACAGTGCAGAGGCAGCTAGTCGAACTCAAACGACTAAAATACGAGAGAAAGGAAGTGGAGAGAGCGGAGAAGAGAAAAGAAGAGGAGGAGGAAAGGCAGAGAAGGATCGAAGAAGAGAGAGAGAGGAGACTAGAAGAGGAAGAAGAAAGGCAGAGAAGAGAAGCGAGAGAGGAAGCGGAGAAACTGAGGAAAGAAGAAAAAGGGGAAACGGAGAAGCAGAGGAGAGAAGAGAGAGAGGAAGCGGAGAAGAGACTCAGGCTGCTTGAGGAGAGAGCGGAGAGGAGAGAGGAAGAGAAGGAGGAAAGGCAGAGAAGGATCGAAGAAGAGAGAGAGAGGAGACGACAAGAGAAAGAAGAGAGACTGAGGCTCCTTGGGGAGACGCAGGCTGAGAAGCTCAGGATAAGTAGAGAAGAGAGCAGGCTGCTTGAGGAGAAGCGGGCTGAGAGATTAAGGTTTCAGGAGAAATTGAGGAAAGAAGAAAAGGAGGAAACAGAGAGACTCAGAATGCTAGAGGAAAAGCAGGCTGAGAAGCTCAGGCTTCAGGAGGAGAAGCAGAGGAAAGAAGAGAAAGAGGAAGCAGAGAAATTAAGGCTTCAGGAGGAGAAACGGAGGAGAGAAGAAAAGGAGGAAACAGAGAGACTCAGAATGCTAGAGGAAAAGCAGGCTGAGAAGCTCAGGCTTCAGGAGGAGAAGCAGAGGAGAGAAGGGAAAGAGGAAGCAGAAAAATTAAGACTTCAGGAGGAGACTTATGTAAGAGAGTACATGAAAGTGTATATTACAGGGCTCCCTGTGACATCGTCTCTAATAGATAGCGGGGCCGAATACAATTGTGCGCGAGCAGAACTAATCAGGCCGCTCAACCTACCTGTGGTCAAGCAGATAGAGGTGAAGGGGCTGAACGGTCAATCAATGATTGTGGACGTGGTGCGGCTGAGACTAAAGGGGTCTCAGGCCGGCGAGGACAGCGAGGGGGAGGTAAATTACGCCCCTGATGTTCGGATATGGGCGGCACTCATTAAAGACCTTAATGAACCGTTAATTATCACGCCCACTACAGCCGACTTGCTGCGCGAGACAGCGTTGTATTCGAGTCACGCGGCCAGCGCTCCTGAAATAGACCAAATTTCAGAAGCGCAGGCGGTCGCAAGGACTGAGACGAGTGAGGAAGAGGAGAGAGGGGAGGAGGTAGAGGGACTTAGGGCGCTGATAGGCGAAGATTACTTCACGGTCGCTCAGGCAGACAGTGAGAGTGTAGGAGAAATCAGTCCCGAGGAAACGGATACTGAAGAGCAGTTCTTCAATCCTGAGATACCACCCCCACCCAAGGAAGACACAATAGTAGGCAGAAGCAAGATGGCGGCCGAACAAGCACAATGTTCGACACTAGCACCATTCTTGGCCCACGGGAAAATTGGGGCGAAGAACTTCTTCTTTGAAGACAATTTGCTCTTTCATAAAGACAAAATAGCTGGGCATTCTGTAAAACAACTGTGTTTACCTAAAGAAAGAATAGACAAGGTCTTAAACTTAGCACATGACGCTGCGTTCGCAGGTCATATGGCGTTGAAAACGACTAAGGACCGAATCAAACTGAATTTCTGGTTTCCCAACGTGGAGGATATAGTGAAGGAATATTGTGCATCTTGCGACATTTGCCAAAGGCATGCGCCGCTGCGAGTGGCGCAGCGGGCCCCCATAACTCCTATCCCTCGCAACGACGAGACTAGATTCGGCTGTCTAGTGGCAGATTGTATAGGGCCTATAGTTACCAACGTAGACCCCACAAGCCCAAAACCCGAGTACAACTACGCCTTAGTGGTAGTTGACCAATTTTCAAGATGGCCGATGGCCTATCCTCTGAAATCATTAACGGCAAAAGCGACATGTGATGCATACATGCAAATCTTCACGACCTTCGGTTTTCCAAAAACGATTAGGTCCGATAACGGGTCGAATTTCAACAGCAAATTAACCCAAGAGTTTCTGCATCGTATGGGGTGCTCACCACGCTTTGGGCCAGTCGCACATCCGGAGTCACAAGGTCTAGTGGAGCGCTGCAATGCCACACTGAAGACCATGATTCATAAACTGGCAGAAGAAAACCCGAGGGGATGGCACAGACTGTTACCTTACGTGCTTTGGAGCTTAAGGGAACGCCCCTCGGCAACCACCCACGTGAGTCCCTACACCCTGGTGTATGGTACCCTGCCTAAAGGACCTCTATCTGTCCTTTCTGAGGAATGGGCGGGAGAGCGGGATTCTCCATTAAGTCTGGGCACAGGCGCCGCAGCTTACTTGGACCAATTAAGGGATAACCTTGAAATGTCTAAATTATATGCCGAATATTATTCAGACATTGAACAGCAGCGCTATGCTACTCATTACAATTTAAGAAGCATGGACAGGCGTTACGAAGTAGGGGATAAAGTCATCATCCAATCACCGGAAGCGCGAGGAGCAAAGAAGGAGGGCCAATGGCAAGGCCCGGCCATCATCGCTCAGGTGAAATCGCCCTACACATACATCGTGGAAATAGGGGGCAAAAGCCGCTTATTACATGCAAATCGTATTCGCAAATATAACGAAAGAATACAGCAAGCATTGATTAACAATTGCTCCATTCTGTTCGAGAAGGACGAAGACTTCGGTCACGTGGAAGCAGTGGGTAGTTTCGTCACGAGTCAGACACGGCCCAGTGAACAAGTAGACCCTATTGCCGTTGCACACTTAACGGTACCCGAGCGGAAACAGCTGTTTAGTCTGTTAGACAGATTTCCAGATGTGTTCTCGGACAAACCAGGTTTCTGTCCCGTCCTAGAACACACAATCACTGTTAGCGCGGAGTTCAGGCCGAAGAGTTTGCGAGCCTATAAGGTGCCGGAACTGCTCAAACCGGAGATGGAGAAGCAGATCCGCGAACTTTTGGCCCTAGGTATCATCACTCCCTCACATAGTGAAATGGCTAGTCCCGTTGTGTGCGTTGTGAAAAAGGGAGGTCAAGGCGGTTTAAGACTGGCCATTGACTACCGATATGTAAACAAGTTCTCGGCGGGTGACGCATACCCCACCCCCGACATCCAGGAAGTGTTACAGAAGGTAGGAAGTGCAAACTTCATATCCTGCTTTGACGCACGTCAAGGATACTACCAGATTGGACTCCACAAGGACTCTCGTTGGTTATCAGCCTTCGTATGTGACGCTGGCCTATTTGAGTTCGTACGACTGCCCTTTGGTTTAAAGTCAGCCTCAAATTCTTTTATCCGATGCATGACAAAGGTCCTTCATCCCATTCGCGACTTCACTGAGACGTTTGTGGATGACATGGCAGTACACTCGATGACGTGGCCGGATCACATGAAACACCTAGAGAAATACTTAATGACTATTCAACTGTCGGGTCTGACCCTTAACATTAAGAAGAGTTCGTTTGCTAGGCGACAAACAACGTTTGTAGGTCACCTGATCGGATCAGGGAGCATTGAACCGGATCCTATGAAAATCGCAGGGCTAGGGAAAATCCCTCAACCCGAGTCCAAAAAGGACATACGGAGATTAATTGGCTTCTTCAGTTATTTTAGGAACTTCATCCCTAACCTGGCTGAGACAGCCAGAATTCTCACTGACTTGACCCAGAAATCGGTGCCTGCTAAGATACCCTGGCGAATTGAACATCAAAATGCGCTAGATAAACTTACGCACGATTTGAATAACGCTGTTTGTTTGCAGACAATTGACTACGGCAGAGAGTTTGGTTTATCGACTGACGCTTCAGACAAAGCAGTCGGTTGCTGCTTATTCCAAATTCAAGACGATGGAACAGAGCGGCCAATATGTTTCGCCAGTTCTAAATTAGATGCTACGCAAGCGCGTTGGTCCACTGTGGAACGCGAAGCGTATGCTGTAATCTTTGCGTTGAAGAAGTTTAGGAATTGGATTTTTATGTCAAGGACCACCCTCTATTCTGATCACAATCCCTTGACTTTCCTAACTGCTTCTACGCCCACAAGTGCTAAACTTGCGAGGTGGGCTCTGGCACTCCAGGACTTTGATATCGCTTTTAAATATCGTCCTGGGGCGCTGAATATTCCCGCTGATCTTTTGTCCAGACTATGATTGAGGAAGAAGGCGGACTACCATGTAAGGCACCGCGACAACTGTAAATATAATTTCTAACTGTGCTGATATTTTGTATTTTCATGGGAACGACGAGGACATGGTCTGGAGGAAATCGATGGAGGGAACGACATCATTCTCAGCCGGGAGGCGAACCAATGACTGGCTTTGTCCTCCCCCGGGAAGGGAGGTGTCGCGTGAGGAGATCGACAACAACGACGAGATGGCATCATCATTATGATGTAAGCGTCGTTGCCGGTCGAGATAGGATGATGACGGACGAAAGCCAGCCTCCACTTGGGCAACAATGAAGGCAGTGAGGCCCAGGTGTAATCGGACACCACACAGCCAAGGTGTAATAGGACACCTCGCGGCTATGGTGTAACCAGACACCGCCCGCGCTGCAGGCGAGCGACGACCCGCGTATCGAGGAGCAATCTGACACTAATTGACGATAGCTTGACGTGGGGAGGGGGGCTGACTGATGCACGCTGGAGTTCCTACTTAACAGAAGGGAACGGAGAACACGGGACTTGTACTGCTGACGAACGCGACGTGTGAACATCGGTCGAGCGAGAAACATCGGGAGGAACGACCAGCGGCGGCGGCAGCAGAGTATAGTCCGTCAGATTCAGAGACTGACGCGAAAGAACGATCTGGAGTTAGGCTGTACGAAGCAACATTTGAGATAGTCCGATTTAATAACTAAACGCTTTAATACTACGTGGAAATTCCCGTAGAGTTAGTGTATATATATTTGTTTCTTTAATTAAATTCATTTATTAATTAAACAAAGTTCGTCGTGAATCTTCTATAGAAAAGTTAGGCACGTTAAATAAAAGTGCAAGTAAAAGAACAAGCAGTCGAGGGTCGACATCAACACACGGCAAACACACGACAGGGCGACCTCCGATTGCGACACACAGCTTGCAACCAAACATGGTTCAAAAGTGTTGGCAACGTTCACCAAGCTGTGTCTTCTACTTCGTCATCCTCTGATTCTAAGTTAGGAATAGCCACCTCGACACTGGTTTCTGTATTTTCGCCATGCAAATGCTCCCGAATTCGGGCAGGACAACCAACAAATTCCTTATCACAAAAACATTACTGTATTTTTGGATTGCCTTTTAATTTCTCGTCCAAAATTACTACATACTTCCACTCCGGTCCATGTTCTTTCATCCTTAAGAAATTAAATTTTAACTAAATTAACTCGTTACGTAATAAACTTTTAGAAATTCTAAGCAGAAGCTTAACACGACAAATCATGACGTCATCACATTTGTTGTTGTTGCTTACGCTGTTTTTCCAAAAAAGTCACTGTCGGTGTAAAGCAGGCCCAACAATGGCCCAACGAATTTTTACGAATTTTTACGAATTTTAAAATAGACAAAAAATTCGCGAATTTTTACGAATTTTAAAACCGAAAGTCACGAATTCTCGAACTATGCAGTTTACTGAATCCATCCACCATCATCCAATCAAGCAACTCCCGTCTAGGTCTTCTCCTCTACCTCCAGTCTTCGCTCTATGATAGTTTTCAGAAGAGAATGTGCGAGGGGATTCTCCTGAAAACTATCATGACACAACTTGGATCAGAGACTCTGAACATCCATGCCGTCAGCTGCTGTCGATGAGAATCCGATACCAAAATCCGTTGGTTGGTACCACGTGTGTTCGTGGGCCTACCACTGGTGACTCCCAGCTTACTGTGCATTATTTTGCTAACTGATGTAATATTTTCATTCTGAATGACGTTTCACTTCACAAAGACTATAACAGAGTGCGCCTCTGATTTGGTTTATCCTTTGGCGACGCTATATCGGTGTCCAGTTACAATTATAATGGGGGGTTCCATAGAATAGTGGTAACATCACTGGCGTGAAGAGCAAGCGGTAGCGGGATCGCTTCCCACAACCCTCTCAAAAAGGTCCACTCAACCTATTTTCATTCGCGAGATGGCGCGTTGTTAAAAATGAGATGTAGGGCGTGATGGGCGCCTTGCATGGCTGCCGTATACAGTTAAATTCGACTCCTGTAATAACTTGTGATCATCCGTTCATACTGATTTGTGATCATACTGCGGTATTGTCAGTTTGAAGATATTAAACGAAGATTATTACAATCCATTTCCTCTGTCTGCCTCATAGAGATCTTTCCGCTTCCGCCTTATGCAACACCTCTTGGTTTTTTAATGTCCAGTCCAACTGACCCTCTCCATCATGCTCCATACCCACGTCTAAGAATCGTCCAATCTTCTGGTTTTCTTTCTTTCGTATAGTTACGATTAATAGTGAAATAATTATGAATTTCATAATTTTTCGTTAATTGCTTAGTGCGTATACTGCCATATAGAATGGATGCGAGCTTTTGTAGTGGAAGATGGTAGTAGTACTAGGCTTAATTTGACTAGACAGACCTAATTGCGCAAACACAGAATCCTAACGTTGTTTTTTAAAGGCAATTAAATATTTTACATCCGTCTAAGAACTAGTGCTAGTGTGTATTTTCAAGCAGCTTTCAAAAATGGTATGCATGCATAATAGGTCTTCGTGCTTATTCACAGCGACAGTCTTTAGGTTACCATAAGACGCTTCCGGTTAACAACCGTTGGCAAAACAAAACTTAAGTTCCCATCGTGTTTGACAATTTTACACAACTTTCTGCAACTTTGCGCGTGCTATATGACAGTTTAAGTAATTAGTAGCTTTCGAATTAACCAGCTTTGATGGGTAAACTGTCAAAAAAGTTCATTTCTCGGTCACTGGTAGAAGCAAAGGACATACCGAAGGAGTGGGCCATTTCAAGTTATGGAGCACCGTACTACGAATTGCACCTTCGCATGTCACGCATACAGGAGCTGGAGTACGATTTTGTATGGGGCGCCGATAGGTATTGTTATCGCCGATAGGCGATGAAATTGTTACTATTATTATTATTATTATTATCATCATCATCATCATCATCATCATCATCATCATCATCATCATCACCACCACCACCACCACCACCACCACCATCATCATAACAAAGTGAACAAATTAGCATGGTAAGGTCGAGAGGAAAGGCAGATGGGATTCTTTGGAACAGGTAGCTTGTCTCAAGTGTATCTGAGTCTCGGAGTATATGCGGGAGGTGCTCCACTGGCTCCCCTACCCGCAGCGCATTGCTTATCGGGTCTCTGCTTTAGTTCAGCGGTGCCTTGAGGGCTTGGCTCCCCCTTACCTCCGGGAACTTTGCTGCTCCACTGTGGCTGTCCAGCGTCGTGGTTCACTTCGCTCCGCAGCACAGGCTGAGCTCCTTGTCCCACGCGCACGGACTGCTATCCGGCAACACCGTGCCTTCTCTGTCTCTGGCCCAGCGACCTGGAATGGGCTCCCAGTAGCGCTGCGCCTGACCCCGATAAATTGCTTTTCTCTGTTCCACTCTTGCCTTAAAACTGTCTTGTTTGACTGGGGTTGGACTGGGAGCGCTCCTGAGTAGATTACCTTGAAGGGGCGCTATATAAGACTTCTGTAATAGTAATAATAATAATAATAATAATAATAATAATAATAATAATAATAATAATAATAATTAATATTATTATTATTATTATTATTTTTACCAATGCTACTGTCCTATCTTTCTGTGTATTGTTTATGTCTGTAGTTTTACAAGCCGTTCCGACATCCAGCTTCCAAACCCTGCGCTAATTCTCTTCCTCGACGTCTCCCTCAATGACCTGACTGCTCTTGAACAACATCAGTTGGCGCCGTTCTCACAGCTTCGATACCTCAACGCCTCGCTCAACCGAATTGAAAAGTGAGTACATAGTCTGTTCAAAATTATCCGGAGATTTGCAGTGGCAGCGACCCATATTGGTACTGGCACAAAATGTTTCGATTGGGGCATATATCCAGTTTTATGAATGAGGAACTCCTCTAGTTGCCGATGCGTAAGCATGTTGACTTTCAGATTTTAAATTCATTCATTCATTCATACATTCATTGTGGACACTGGCGTAAACTTGTCCAAAATATTGGGGGGGCATGGGGTCTGGACCAGAGTGCAAAAAACAAGTTTTTCCAGATGAAAAGTTGTTTTTGTTGTTGTTTTTGTTGTTTTTTGTTGTTTTTTTGTTTTGATTGGTTTTGCTGTTTTGGTTGTTTTTAAGATTTTCGAATTTCAGATCATAAAAATCATGAAAAATGGCATGAACAAGAGCTCCAACTCAGTTTAATTCAGTTGTGATTTTCGGAAATTAAAAAGTATTAAGTCAATGTTATTAAAATAATTTGTACAAAAGTAAGAAATTTATTTAAGAAAAACAACAACAAAAAACAAATTTTGTGGTTTTCTTTTACTTTTGTTTTAAACCAAAAATCTAAAAAACTTTTTCACATCTGGTCTGGACAGTCAGCAGAGTCTTCCGGTGTTATGTTAATTCATATGAAAGGGGAAGTTTTATTTACATGTAAATTTGTTTCATATTGAAGATATTGAAGATAAAAATAAATCTTTGTTTTCATTATGAATTTCTGATAGTATTTCAGTTCTGTGTCTCTATTTTTCTGTTTCTGAAGAAATTTGTCTATATTGAAATTTGTCTATATTGTCTATATTTGTCTATATTTTAATATTTGAAGAAATTCTCCTCTCGATTTTTGGGGGACATTGCCCCGGCTCCTCAATTATTGGGGGGCACGTGCCCCTGCTGACCCCCCAGAGTCTACGCCTATGATTGTGGAACATGGTAGCCAGTTTGTTAGAGCGCTTGCCGCCTTGTAACATGGAGAGTACTGGTTCAAACCTCCTCCCCTGAGATGGTTACTGCATAGGGACCTTGAGCAAGTCATTAACCAACAAATGCTGAGCACTATTGATGAATGCTTGGTCCATCTTGATAAATCTATAATGATAATAATAATTCAGAGCATTTGTATGCTGCTAGTGCAGGGGTGGGCAACATACGGCCCGCGGGCCGGGTCCGGCCCCCGGGGACCTTTGGACCGGCCCTTGACATGTCTTTCACCTAGAATTGTACCTGGCACTTGGGAACCTTTTATCCGGCCCTACATGAATGTCTGGATTTCTGTACGTAGACCGACATTAGCAGTTTCAGTTCAACGACACTGTGTGATAGCAAAGATCATTAGCGTCGCCCTCCTCCCTTATCCAGACTTGGGACTGGCATTGCCAGAGTACGAGCAGTGGCGGAATTAGGCCGATATTAAAATATCTGTTTGTTATTTATTAAGAATCCGGCCTCTAGTCTAGTCAACTAGTTTACTACTCATTCATCAATGTAATGACTCTCTGCATGAAACAAGACCACGGAGTGGGTAGGTTCGCAACTTATATGTGAACAGTTCTTCTCAAAGAAACTTACAAAATACAAAGACAGATGCAGACTAACAGATGACAATCTTTCCAATGAACTTTCAATTGCCACTTCGAACATCGAAGCAAACATTCCGGTTTTGTGTCGCGAAAAGAAGTGTCAGATGATTCGGATCTCATATTAGTAGGCTAATTAAATAGAGCACACCAAGCAAATGGATACATTGTACAGGCTAACAGTTTTATATAATTATTTTAGAAACTGAAAAAACTTAAAACATATTTTACTTTTTTTATTGTAGTGTATAGACTGTAGGTATTAGGATAATTATGTTTTCATTATAAAAATTATCTACATTTACTTAAAACTTCAAGTTTAATCGCAAAGGCAATTCCACAATATTTAGTTTGAATAAAATTAATATTGTCTCATTTTCTGGGGAAAATAAATCTGCAAAAAAATTAACCCGCGATTGGCATGCGGCCCTTGAGCTGCCCTTAAAATCTAAGGGCGGCCCTCTGTTAAAAGAAGTTGCCCATGCCTGTGCTAGTGCCTCTCCAAGTACCTTCTCAGAGGGGCTGAGTAGGTCTACTATGCTTATGCATAATTGTCCTGCGAGCTGTTACAGCAGTCCGTGTTATCTCAGGGATCTATCTCGGTCTCATTCAGTGCTAGTCGTATATTTCTTTGCCTTGCTGCACAGGGTGATCAGGTTGTTCCCCCTCCCCCCCACCAACCAGAACATACACAGTGCAACACAGAAGCTTTGCTGTGGTCATTCATACTTTCCTGAATAGATTACCTAATGCCTACAACATCACGCACGATCACACCTAAATGTGAATCTGAGGTGCTACACTAGAATCTCCTTTCAATGCTGTCTCTGTCATATATATCAAGAACTTGGTTATAATGAGGTTATGCTATTATGTGGTCATTGTCTAAAGCTGAGCTAATTGTTGAATGCTTGTGCCCAACAGCGCTTCGGTGTGAAAACTCCGACACAGTATACCAATGCTGTAGTCGGGAGCGCCTCTGAGTAGTAGACTTGAGGAGGCGGTATAGAAATATCCGAAATAAATAAATAAAATAAATAAAAAACAGTGATATATCAGAATTCCTTTTATAATGACGCTTCTTATAAGAAGGTTCTGGTGTACAGCAATGCAGTAAACGTGTGTCACTGGAAGGTGGTGTGAGAGTTGCATTAAAGGCCTTTAGATTTCTTTATCATTAACATTATAGACTTACTGGTAATAAACCAAATCATGTACAACATACGAATATATAATATGCAATATACAACATATGATACAAAATATGTGACACTGCAGTATACAAGACACAATACTATACATGTAACTACAATACAGTATATAAAAATAATGACAATAAAAATACTATACAGAACAGTTTAATTAGGCCTGTTGCAAACTGTGCAGCTTTTGTAATCATAATCGTAGAATCTAAATTTGCTGAACCTGGGGCAAATGGCCATCTACTTGAAAGCTGAGCACAGGGCCCCAGTTTATTCATGAGCGCTGTGTAGTGTCAGATGAGGTAGTCCAAGTTTGGGTATCTGTAGCTTTTTTCAAAGTGCTCATGCCTGAGATACTTCCAGGGGCGTCTATCCCCCCAAGTCATTGGAGCAATTTCCCCCTCTTCCCTTCCTTCCCCCCTAAAATGGTGGCACACACGCTGACAGATCCCCCCCCCCTATTTCTTGGATGGAGCGTTTGCTCCAAGGTTTCTATGGTGTAGATGCCTCTGGATACTTCTTCAGAAATTTATTTGAATTATAGAAATCGTTTAACACAACATGTTAGATAAGGTTAATTAATGTGTGCTACGTAGTTGCTGTTTGCTGAAGTTTTGCTGCGAAGACATTCGCTAGGTGACTTAGAGGATTCATAGACATTCGCCAGGTGGCAGCATAGCATCTCTATCCAGTTTAGCAGAACCAGAGCAACCGAGGGGCAGCAAAACATGGTTGAGAGACTTTCTTAACCTTGGCATACGAGGGAGTTGTTGGCTAGGACTGTCCCTCAAAACCTGATGTTCCATCCTTCCTTTCTTTGTACATTCTTTTGTTCGTGTCTTCCTTCTTTCCTTCTTCTTTCGTATCATCATTTCTTCATCCCTCCCCTCCATGGCATCTTTTATACAATACAATACAACCGTATTGTATATTGCTCTCATTCCAATGTTCAGAAGTGCACACGACCATACGATAGTACATCGATGGCGCTGGGCTATTGTGAATGAAGGACTTGCTCGTGGTCCCGACACAGTAACTGGCTGGGGTGAGGCTCGAACCTGTACACTCCGCGTTACAGGCCGAGCACTCTGAACGGGACTGTGCCACATAATTGGACAGAAGAAATGTCTTGTATTACAAAGTAATATTACTTTTATATACTACAGTACATACGTTGTGCCTCAGCCTTTGTTAGATGCCTAATTTAACCCACAATCGCCTTTCCCACATCCTATCGCCGCTTTGCCCTAGGCCTACTTAAGTTGCTTCTAGTACTTGATGCACCTGCGTCCTGCCAATCTACTCAAGTCGATTGTCTTCATTAGCCTACTTTTCACTCATTATAAGTTAACTAGAGTATTTGCCCGTCATATTATAACGGCAGTGTATATAGGCCTATATGTATCGTTGGTTAAAATGCTCTGATCGCCGTCGTCAAGACCGCAGTACTGACGTCACAAACGGTTTCTGTTTCACGATAGAACAGAAACCGTTTGTGACGTAGCGTTTATCGACAGACACACGCTCTATGGATATTATATGTATAGATTGACTTAATTCCATCTCCCTCTGGGCCTGGCTGACTAAGTGTGTGTCCTATTGTAGGCCTATGTGTGTTATGCATATATCCTTGTATCTATGTCTTTGTTCGTTGCCCGGTTTGATTGCTGCCCACGCTTAGCTAGTCACAACTAATTCGCATCTCAGTCCATCCACTCCGCACCTTCCTCTATTCGGTCAATCGGTCAAACATCCCTCGGACCTGCTGCATTGTCAGTGCCACTCAATTATACCTTCATACTCTTAATACACAAGTCTATTGCTATTAGAATCTATATAACAATCACATTAACAGTCTCGTGTATTTAACAGAATTCGAATCTGTTTGTGAAATAGTTTCACGTAGGTAATTGTTGGATGTTCACAGGTAATGCGTTCCAAGCTGACTTACAAGCACATTTAATATTGAATAGACGAGTACTAGTAGCCTACTAACGAAGCTGCCGCAGTAATTCCCTCGTGCTGTAGTGGAATAGGAGTGATGCTCAGAAACGTTTTAAAAGTAATCATCAAATACTGAAGGCAACAATTTGTGTTGTTAGCGATACATAAATTCAAAAATTTGAGCCCTATTAATGGCACTAATCTTTAGGAATTTAGTTTAAGGAAACAATTGTCAGTATCATTTGCAGGCAAACTTATTGATTTAATGTTGGATAGGATTCCATTACATGAAACCTGTTGTTTTCTACCATGAAGGTAACTTTTAAGCCAACTAAATGGGAGTGCTCATTCTCTGTAGAATTCGAGCTTCGTTAGTAAAATCTATGGTCTACAGTGTCAAAAGCTTTCGCCAAGTCTAGGAAGATACCTACAGAGAAATGATTGTCATCGATGGCCTGAGAAATTTTATCATGCGGATCCATGAGCGCCATCTATTGCTGAATCAAATTGATTTGCATATGAACTGGTCCACACATCTCCACATGTAAAATATTCTACATTTAATACCACGTTAAATATTTTGCTGTCCGAAACAAAAGTAGACAAGTGAACACAAAGTTTCAGATCTCAAAGTAGTTAAATTGAAAAGGATTCATCGATTATTAAAAGAAATCATCCATAGAAGTAAGGTATACGTGTGAGCATGTAACGAATTTATATAACAGTCCAGTAATATAGGAATTATGTAAAAATAAGGACATTCGGTATAAATGATTTGTTTCAACATAAGACAATAAATAATTGGGTTCAGTATAGAAAATCGTGAAAAATTTACTTTAAAGACACGGAAATTATGGTGGCTTTTGATGATATTCCGCATGATGACCTAGACGCGAGCTCACTGGTTCGCATCCGCTACATCAGACGGTGTTGAGAGGAGACTTTGAGGACTTGCTCGCCGGTCCAGTTGCAAAGACCTTTTTTCCTACTTGCAAGGGTTCCTTGAAAATGACAAAAACCAAGATGTCGACATCTTTTTTTGTGCAAGAAATAGTTGCAATATGACTTATTTTATACTATTTTAAAACTATTGCATTTACTTCATGTGCACTTCTTTATTTGCTGATTCAAATCGCCATCCTTTACGTTTCTGTACCGTCTTTCGGAGGTACCGTGCACGCTATATTAAGTGGCTTGATATATTATACATAGGCTACTTACAAATTTACATACATCCTGCACGATAGTGCAGACTCTTGGATTTGAATCCCTAACCAGAGATACCTAACAATGCAAAGAAGCTGAAGAGGCGTTCGAGATAAATAAAATGCAAGAAGTATATTATATATAACAAGATAAAACTACTGAATGGACAATTTGAGCTCAAAGTTGCATCAATCAAAGACGCAAATTTATGGTAAAGTAATAGAAGACGATGCAAGCATACAGAAACGATGGAAGGAACATTTCGAACAACTACTAAACGTCGACACACATAACGATCCTACGGTTCTCACAGAGTTGTCCGTAAATAACACAGAATAACACATGCCAAAATTTCTACAGGAAGAGGTAAGAGATGCTATCAACAAGGATATGAAAAATGAAAAAGGATTAAGTACCAGGACATAGGCGTAGCCAATATGACGCAAGAGGAGGCAGTTAGCTCCTCTTGCTTTTTTGTATACTGGAACTTCGATTGGCCAATGATAAGGATTTTACCACTACACCTGGATGTCTCCCTGAGTTGCCTCCTCTTGAAATTAAGTCTGGCTGGGTGAAAAAAAGAAACGAATTATAAGTATATAGAAGAAAGACCTCCGGAATGAATATTCGCTTGCCGTGAATGTTCAAAAATAAGAGAAATATCGAAAACTTCCGCCTAAAGCGAAATTGTGTAACAACATAATAAGGTGACCAGTCAATTCGGCGCGGTCAATTCGGCGCCGGTCAATTCGGCGCCGGTCAATTCGGCGCCTTTTGTTAGCGCTTCTGTTTCTACCGACATTTCGTCTACATTGACTTTCCTTGATCCCGCTTCTAGTTTAAGTTATAGCGGGATCAACGATTAAAATATAACTAAGAGTAGAACCTGGATGAAAGATTGAAATATAACTAAAACTAGAAGCGGGATGAATGATCAAAATATAAACTAAACTAGAAGCGGGATCAACGATTAAAATATAACTTAAACTAGAAGCGGGATCAACGATTAAAATATAACTAACAGTGGAACCTGGATGAACGACTGAAATATAACTAAAACTAGAAGCGGGATGAATGGTCAAAATATAAACTAAACTAGAAGCGGGATCAACGATTAAAATATAACTTAAACTGGAAGCGGGATCAACGATTAAAATATAACTAACAGTAGAACCTGGATGAAAGACTTAAATATAACCAAAACTCGAATCGGGATGAACTATCAAAATATAAACTAAACTAGAAGCGGGATCAACGATTAAGATATAACTTAAACTGGAAGCGGGATCAACGATTAAAATATAACTAACAGTAGAACCTGGATGAAAGATTTATAGGCATATATAACAAAAACTAGAAGCGGGATGAACGATCAAAATATAAACTAAACTAGATGTGGGATCAACGATTAAAATATAAAGTAAGTAAGTAAGTAAGTAAGTATATTCTTTATTAAACCAGCTGCCAAACAGCACTCTGGTGAACAACGTCTGTTGAATAGATCTTCTAAAGTTAATAAACAAACATACATTGGTATATATATACATAGCATTAACCATAATGAGAATAATATATATATATATATATATATATATATATATAGCATAGGTCCAGTTGGTTAGTAAGTATACAGCATTCTGACAATAAAGGTTTTTCTCATGCTGTTGTCGGCTTGCGGTAAAGCCCTGTCATGGGATCTAGGCCTTAAACCATAAACCCTCAGCTTAACAGGTGGAAGCAGTTCGTGCATGACATAACATAACTTAAACTAGAAGCGGGATCAAGGAAAGTCATAGTAGACGAAATGTCGGTAGAAATAGAAGCGTTAACAAAAGGCGCCGAATTGACCATGCGCCAAATTGACCGGCGCCGAATTGTCATAGCACCCATAATAATAAGGGCAACGACGTCATATATATATATAAAGGTAAAATCAGCGGCCATCTTCTCTGCGAACATGCGCATAAATGTTTTCCATAGACTACATTGCAAAACTGAACGGTGCAAACTCAAGATTAACTGAGTTGTATTAGTCATTGCTTACTAAAATATTACGTAGACATTTCGATCAACAGACAATTCTGGCTTAGTGAAAAGAAGCTAGCTAACAACTTGACTTAACGTTTCTGCATGACCAGATTCTGTCCTCTTTATTCTCTTACACCATCCGGTTAATTTATCCCTTTGCGGTGCCAGGATTCTGTACAAAATAGAAATATCGTCACATCTTCGTTTACATTTTCACTTACATTGTATGTGTGTGTTTACTATCAAATTCTCCTGAACGTCGATATATATTTCTGAATAAATAAAATTTAGAAAATAAGTCACTAAAACGAAAATCCATAAGCTTTATTTTAAAAAGCTCACCGCTATGCAATTACAAATGATCCATGTCACTGTTTAGCCTTAAGAAATGCCGTTATCAGTAAACGTACTGAGAACACAGACTTAAACTTATAGACTTAAATTGTAAATGTAAGACATATATGTTAAGTTTAATCGTATAAATTGGAAGGCAAATATTAATTACATTTGAAATGATGAATGAAAACAATATATTCACACTTACAGGATGGCTATGATCACCTGCATGACCACTGAAGCAAATATGGCAAATCTGAGTAGGTGGCTGTTATCTTTCGTTTCTGGTTCACAAACAAAAGAAGACTTTCAGTTGCTTGAAGAAGTTTCTCCATATATTATTAATATAATAATAATAATTATTATTATTGTTATTATCATCATCATCATCATCATCATCATCATCATCATCATCATCATCATCATCATCATCATCATCATCATCATCATCATCATCATCATCATCATCATCATCATCATCATAATCATCATCATCATCATCATCATGGTTTCTATTTCTATTTTTATTATTATCTGAGTCGATTTTTAAAGCACAAGATTCTGTAACTAAATGCGCTCGAATAACAAAGCTGGTCATTATGATTTTATCTTCGGCAATGACTTATTGATTATGATTAAAATAATCGTCGTTTTGTGATAATAAATGAATGAGATGAAAAATTGTAGGCTATAAATGGATAATGATGAACCATTCTTCATT
>OY744603.1:93668388-93699762 GCA_963556255.1 Allolobophora icterica
TGATTGCATGTATATAAGTAATGTAAGCATGTGTGTTATGTATATAATTATCTTTGTATTTATGTATGTGTACTCACTTGTGTCTGTGATAGTCTCTGTGCTCGTATCATCGGCAGACGTGACGTTGTCAGTGTTTCCATGAACTTCAACATCTCCTTTAGCGTCATCAGATGCAACGACGACGTTTTCAACGTTTTCTCTGTAGTCATCATATTCAACTTCAACTGTTTCGGTTTCTTTGGCTCTCACTCTTCGCTCCATCTCTTCGGCCTTTTCGTCTTCTTCAGCTCGGGCTCTCTCGCCAACTTTTGCTCCTACCATTCTTTTGGCGTTTTCTCTTTCAGTTTGACTCGATGCCCTTCCAAATGCTTCAGCGTTCATGTTTTCATCTTTGTTGGGGACTTCTCCTACCTTCCTCGATCCATCAAGATATTGGTCTATGTATAGTTCTTCTTTTTTAAGTGCTAAATACTTATCTACTGCTTGCTGTGGTACATCTCCTTGGAAAAAGCCAATGGTTTCATACTTCATGACAAACCATGGTGTACCTTTTCTGTACTTTTTGTAGATTAACAGAATCCTTTCCTTGAGTTTTTCTGATTTTGTCGCTAAGTATGCTTTCAGTGCCTCGATCTCTTTTCTTCTAGATTCATAGTAAACATCAAGATAACCGTCCAGAAATTTACCCGCGTCCCTGGAGAATTTTAACAAATCTTCTTCGGCACGATCTGTTAATGCCATTGGAAGTGATACATCCTGACTTAAGCTTTTCCAAAGCGCCCCAGCTATTTGGGAACTATATTTCTGATCCTCATATCCTTTACTCCCATCCTTATCAAAATTAGCATCAATAGATTGATCAAACATAAGTTGATCCTTTTCAGCATTGTCATCCGGCCCCCTCCCCACTACGTGTGTGTTTCGTCTTATCGCTTTCATGTCTTTGCTTTTCACTTCCCAGTCGCTGCTTTTCAGGGCCTCTTCGTCTATTTCCCATTGATGATTTTCCTTGGCCCATTGAGCTGCTACAGCTTTCCTCTTTTCATCTGCTTGAGCTCGGGCTCTCTCAGCAGCTTCCTTGGGGACTTCTCCTATCTTCACTGATCCATCGAGATATTGGTCTGTGCATAGTTCTTCTCTCTTTATGGCTAAATACTTCTCTACTACTGGCCCTGGTGTACCCCCATTCCAAAATTGCATGAAATTCTTCTTCAAATGAAACCACGGTATACCTTTTCTTATCGTCTTGTACACTAAAAGAATCCTTTCCTTGAGTTTCTCTGATTTTGTCGCTAAGTGTTCTTTCAATGCCTCGATCTCCTTTTTTCTACATTCCTAATAAATATCACGATAGGCGTTCAGAAATTTGCCGGCATCCCTAGAGTAACCGATTAGGGCTTTATCGGCATTATCTGTATATTGCATTGGAATTCTTATGTCCTGACTTAAGTAGTTAAGCATTTTCTCTTGCGCATCTTCACTTGACACAGAGCTTGCCAGGTTATCCTTATTTAAATTTTGGTCAATATAGTCATCAAATATTTTTTCGTCCTTTTCAGCATTGTCGTCCGGTCCCTTTTCTATCACTTTCTCGTTGACGTTTATCGCTTTCGTGTCTGAGCTTTTCACTTCCCATTCGTCTGTGCTTTTCTCGGCTTTTTGCTCGGTTGGTTTTTCTTTCTCTTGAGTCTGTGTAGTTTTGACCTTTTCGCCTTCAGTGTTTCTCGATCCGCCAAGAAAACTATCAATCGATGCCACTTCTTCTTGCTTTAAGGTTTCATATTCCGTTAAAGAAGCTGAAGGGTTTCCAAAGAATCCCTTGAACTTTCCTCGCAATTTTATATAATTCCATGGCTTACCCTTTCTCAGCGCCTTATAATTGTCGATCACCTCGGTTGCTCCAGACCCCGATGCATCCACTTTCAGTTGCTCCCTCTCCGCCGATTTTGCTGCTTTGTAATCGGAAATAAGATTGCTCGCATCGCCGTTGGATGTCGCGTAGCTTTTCAGTAGGTTTTCTTCAGCGGTATCAGTTTTCCGCACTTTTGTTCCCAGCTGCGAGGGAAGCTTTTCACGAACTTTCTTGTATACCTTGAAACTCTCAACTAGATTAGTTGGATCTTCCACCTCAGCCATTCTTTTTCTTCGAAGAAACTTTCGTGAATTGCCTGGAAGGTTCGCCTCTTTACGACTGAGCGCATCCGTGCTCATAAGCAACCTTCTCAAGAAATTAAGAGAAATTTCCTTTGAAGTTTTGGAGTTTGTGCTGTTACGGCGAGTAATTATTTCTCTCAAATCTTTGAAATATTTTGAGGGTTTCCCTAAATTCTTACTCTCCAAGTTCTTCTTTATTGCCTTGGAAGAACCTGGTTTCACAGTCGAGGTCTCGATGACAGACGAGGGATTTCTCAAAGTTTCCTTTTCAACTGAATCAGCATCTTTGGTATTGGCAGGAATCTGATCGAAAGAATTGTTTTGGGCATATTTTACTTGGGGACTTTCATCTGAGCTATAAGGGGTTTTGTCGTCATCAAAAGCAATGAGGAAACGAGCTTCATCCTCAGTAACTTCCAAATTCTCGCGGTGAGCAATTTCTCGGAGATCCTTGGAACGTTTTGGAGGTTTCCCTAAATACATAATCTCCACATTCTTCTTTATTGCCTTAGAAGAACTTGGTTTCACAGTCGAGGTCTCGATGACAGGCGAGGGATTTCTCAAAGGTTCCTTTTCAACCGAATCAGCATCGTTGGTGTTGGCAGCAATCTGGTCAAAAGAATTGTCTAGGGCATATTTTACTTGGGGACTTTCATCTGAGCTATAAAGGGTTTTGTCGTCATCAAAAGCAATAAGGAAACGAGCTTCATCCTCAGTAACTTCCAAATTCTCCTCCCCAAATTCGCGCCTTTCCAGTTCACCAAACACAGAGCCAATGGCAATGCAGAGCAAAATGGCGACCAGCTTCATCTGTAAGAAATAACGATGTCAACACCTTTCAACTGCATATCTAACATATAAATGATACACTTAAATAAGGATGTTATGTGGGACCAGGACTCGTAAGACAAATGTTGTGAGTAAAACACGACGGTCTGGTGAAGCGTTTCCGTGTGACGACCCTGGGCAAGAAATGGTAATTGCAAATTTATATGGCGTCACTTGTAGAGAAAGTCGTCAGATGCGTATGTAAAGTTGTTTATGCACACTTACCTATGTTACCAAGTAGTTCATAATTGTAATTGTAACCGAACACATATGACACCACTCAGATCAGCGGCGCTCTCAACCCGCTTCAACGCCAGCATCGGCAAAAAGGAAGGTTTTCAAGCGTGTATACGGAGCTGTAGAGGATGGAGGGCAAGAAGCTTTTGGCGGAAAAACAAAGGAAGACAGTTCCAACCAGAGTGACCCACATAGTCGCACCTCCTGGATTGTGCCGTGGAAGAGAGCATATGAGGACAGCCATAAGGCCGCGGGCCGAGGATCGCATGGAAGTTCTTGCAGGAAAGCAAGAAACCGGGTTGCAAAATTCATTAGGTAAGACGGAGCAGATCCAGTGAGGCAGTTGCGCATGCAGGTGAGGGTTTTAAACTGAATTCGCTTTTGGGCTGGGAGCGAGTGGAGAGAATCACGAATAGAGGCAGAAATGTTGGCAAAATTAGGAATATCACCTATAAGTTAGCCGAGCAGTAGCATTAAGAATAGTGTGTGTGTGTGTGTGTGTGTGCGTGCGTGCGTGCGTGCGTGCGTGCGTGTGTGTGTGTGTGTGTGTGTATTGGAGGAGGATATTTGATAGCAACGCAAGATGGAAGCAGACTGCGATTCCTGAGATCCCCTTACACCGGAATTAATTCAATTTCAGTTCAGTGGCCAAATGGCGGGAAATAAGAGTTTCCATTACGTCAGACACAAAGTTGTCGTCTATGAATCAACTTAGGTTAATTGTGAAAATTCATGCACATAATTTATATGCGGGTCCAGTGAACAGATGAGTTTCAAAGACTCGCTGCAACCACGTCCTGCTTTACAGAGTTTAAGACAACTAAAACCTGCAGTACGATACAAAAACTTATAACTTCTGATTGTTGCGTCATTGTTAATTTACAATTAAAGAAATATGTAATAAATGTCTTTCAACAAATATGTCCCGTTGAAAACGGATGTGGAATTCATTTTTCTAAGCAAATTCAAGCCTAAATGCAAATTTTATTGTTGATATCATTCATGCTTGCTGTGTCTCTAATGGTTGTACCTTCCCCTCCAAGCTGTCTTCCCAAGTACCATTTCGTTGACAGGATACTATTTATCCTTTACATTCACATAATAAATTTCACGGATAAACGAAAATAAACTGCTCTTATTTTTCTTGACCCATCTAGAGCTTTTGATACCTCTGATCACGGCATTCTCCTTCATCGTCCCGAACACGGATTCCACCTTCCTGGCCCTGCTGTCCGTTGTGTCGCATCTTAACTGCACCCTCGTACTCAATCAGTGTAATCTGTTGCGTTATTGTCAATTGGATTTGTTGAATTAAACGAATATTGATTGATCAGTTCGTCATAATCCTAGAACTATGTGTGATCTGAATAGTTTCTTTGCAGGGCGCTATATAGACTAAATGCTCAGTTGATTGATTGATATATATATATATATATATATATATATATATATATTCGATAAGTAACATATTTTCGACTCCGTTCGCTGCACCACCTACTGATTTTAACTATACAACTAGTAATCTGACGGTAGACGGGTTTTTCTCATTTGACGGTTGAAAGTTAAATCTTGCTCTTTCACACGATTCTGTTGTGTCTTAGCTAGCCAACAACTCTTCAAACTTGATAGACTTACCTCTGGTCACTTGGTGGCCTGCTTGTTAATCGCTCAAGCAGATCAGGCTTAAGTTTTTTTTACTTTACTAAACCTGTGTTATAGTCTGACTACGTTGGCGCCATTTGCAAAGCTTCAGTACAAAATCATTAAAACTTTCGGTTATTGTGACGTCATCTGTTTTGATGAGATGACGCAAGGTAATAAATATGGACGTATGTGTTTTTACAGTATAATAAGGGGCCATCCATATATTACGTACGCAAAAATCCGGGAAAATTGGACCCCCTGTTCGCAAGCGTACTTTCTTACACCCCCCCCATGCGTACGTACGCTTGACGCACACACCCCCCCCCCAAGACCAGCTGCAGAAAGTGTCTCGACAGCTCCAGGCAGCGACTGTCTGCACTTTAGGCCAGATTGAAGGATGAGTGAGGGCCAATATAGACAAATTATAGGTGTCTCGTTCACAGCACAGAATAACTGCACATGGCTTTTATATAATGTACGAAAAATCGCCTAAATCCGACCCCCCCCCGACCCCCTCATTGCGTACGTAATATATGTATGGCCCTTAAGAAAAACAATATTATTACCAACATTAGATTCTGACATGCGTTCGTGTACTTAGGTAATCTTTGAAATTTTCACCCCCGGATCTTTTTTGACCACTAACTTGCTAGCAGCTAGTTACTGGGTAGCTAGTAAAATGTTTTTTCTGAATACTTCAAAAACCGAAATCTTCATGCTTGGCACAAGTAAACAACTCCGTAGGCCTATATTCACACACTTCAGCTGTTCAGGCTGCTTGTTAATCGCGCAAGCAGTTCAGGCTTAAGTTTTGCAGTGATATACTCGAGTCACGGGCGGCGATCTTGTTTGACAGTTGAATTAATTATCTTCACCAGGAAGAAAGTAATCCCTACATCCTCCTTATTATACCGGGGGCCATCCGCGTTACTTCCCTGCGAGTCCTAGGTGTCACTATCTGCTCTTACTTCGGGATGGGGCCTCATCTAGAAGAGGTTCTATCGACATCTTCCTCTTCACTCCACTCCCTCCGGGTTCTCCGGTCCCACGGATTTCCACCTAATATATATCAATCTTTATTCACCAAATATGGTAGCACAACAAAAACAGAACAAAACAATCGATACAGCATTCACTGGACAGTAGACCTGCCCATACTATGCTAATTAAACATATTTCACAGTCCACATTTCCTTAATAATGCAATTATACTATGTACATAAAAGTTCACACACAAAGTTTACAACAGTATTCCCTGTAATTGGCCCCCTAAGAAAGAGTCTTGTTCTTCTTAACATCCAGCAGTCCTTAATGTTAGGTTCCTGCGTGAAGTGCAGTATGTCCTCAACACTACAGTGGCCGACCTTGAAGATCTTACAGATGGCAGTGCTGTAGGTGTAATTTAGTGTGTTCAGTTCACTGTTACTGAGGCTCATAGCTTCCATTCCGTAAAGCAAGAATGGCTTACAATAAGCACTAACAAGATGCAGTAGAACTGGCTCAGTGAATTTACAACATTTACTATATAAAGAGTTGAAAGATTTGTAGAATTTGACTCTCATTTCATGCAAACTAACTTTAAATGATTTGGCAGAAACAAGACAACACCCCAAGTATTTAAGTTTTTCTACATAGTTAATTTGAACACTGTTTAGCCTAATCATTTTACATGCGGCACGATAGGAAGGGCCAATCCTCATTACCTGAGATTTTCTTACATTTAATTTCATGTCAATGCTCTCTAGTTCTTTCACACAAATGTCGACCATGGCTTGTATGTCACATAGAGAAGCTGACATCAAGATAAGGTCGTCAGCATACATGATGCATCCCAGAAATAATTCCCCAATCCGGCAGCCATGGTTGGACTTGCACAATTTTTCTATAACATCATTCACATATACCGCAAAAAGTATTGGTGAGAGGACACCACCCTGCCTGACTCCACAGCCTAGACTGATCATATCAGACAACATGCTATCCCATCTCACATATGCTGCACTCATACTATACCAACTTATGAGGATGCATAAAAACTCACGAGGGACTGATCTATCCATTAACTTGCTAAATAATGCATAGTGATTGACTTTATCAAAAGCTTTAGACATGTCTAATGCACACAGGTTTACATTAGAGCCATGATTAGAAAAGTAATCAACTACTGATCTTACAGCAAGCAATGCATGAGAACAGCCCAACCCCTTTTTGAAACCAAACTGCAGGTCGGAAGTCAGCAAGTAGGTACCGTACAGTTCCAGCAAACACATTTCAAAGAGCTTGGACAGATTGGAGCTCAATGTGATACCTCGATAGTTGTCACTCTTACTATTGTCTAGGGTGGCCCCTTTTTCCACAGGTATAATGATGCCTAAGAGTCATTCCATGTGAAATCAACCAATTTTTTAACATTTTCCCACCTTCAACCTTAGATTTGGCTAAAAAAATTCCCATGTGTTTGTCCACCATTTTCAGGCAGAAATACAAAATTTTATTAAGATATTTCAAAATTTGACCGAGATATGCCATCTGAAAGTGAGGGGGGGTAGGCGAAAATTTGTATCCGATTTCGCGAAATGTTCTCTGAGGCTATATTCAACACTAAATAACTCAAGAAGTAGAGCAGATAGAAGCATGAGGTTTTCACTGCTGTATTCAGAAAGTTGTGGGTGACCTAATGAGCCTATTACAATGACTGTGGTGTGAGTACAGGGTTTACAGGACAGCTGCCAATATGCCATCTCAGAAATCGCAAACTGCATTTTCTTGAATTTGCCGGACCAATATCAGGAAAAGCAGCAGCAAAACAACTTTAATCTGTTCATATTGTGAAATAGCAAGTAATGGGCTCCTACTGGAAGTATTTTACTGTGATGTTTATTTGCAAATGAATTCATACTGACGTGCTAAACTTGGTCAAACTGACGAACGGGGGTCATCTTCACCAGCTGATATTGGGAAAATGGACAACTGGAATTTATCTGAACTTCATATTTCTGAAAAGTGCATGCCATAAGCTTTCTGGTGATATAAATTTCATTTTGGTGCTCAGAAGCAATCAGGAGTACTGCATTTTTGAATATTAGCTATTTTCGATGTCGCGACTAACCAGAATGCAGGTCTATTCTTGGCTTTTAATTATGTGATTAATCATTTTAATCTGTTATATGTACTTTTAAAGTTTATATTTGGAAAGGTATTGAAATCAAAGTCTGCAATCAAATTGACCAGCAATGTTTGCTATTTTATTTCTTCATTAACCTGCTCGTGATGTGTGTAGGTCTTGATTTAATATTTTTCTCTATGCTTGTAGTTTTTATCTATGTTTTTTAAAACAGGCCATGTGATCAGCCAGCCATTTTGAACAGATTGTTAAGCAGATGATAATTTGTTTATCACTTCAACTTCAAGTTTATTTTAAATAACTATCAGAGTATACAACTTCAGGAAGCATTTATGGTATACATGATATTTTGGTCCTGTGTTGATGTTTTTATTTTAATTACTTTAATGGGATTTTTTTGGCGGAACATGTGATCAGCACTTGGAGTCATTTCAAACAGATCTTTGTTCATAGTTGTTGAATAGATTATAATTTGTTTTAAAACTTCCAATTAAATTAAAATTTACTAATTGATCACAGTACAGAACTGAAGCAATTTTGGTGTATATTTTAAATTTATTTCTAGATAAAAATACAGTCTTGAATGTCTGATAAATTTAAAAGTGATCTAGCTTGGAATTTCAGTGATGTTTGTGGTCCTGTGTTTTTAGTTTTTATTCAAATGACTTACTGTGGACTTTTTTAATAGTCATGGACAGCTGCAGCATTGGAATTTGCTGTAACCAACCCCAGGAATGTCATAAAACTACTTACACAAAAAAAATTGGGCTTAAGAGACTATCAGAGTTGGCCAATGATCAAAGGCATCTCCTTCTCAGAAGAATAGGTTTTGTAAATCCAGTTCCTGAAACAACTGTCTGTCATCATCATGATCACATGGCCTGTTTTAAAAACCATAGATAAAAACTAAAAGCATAGAGAAAAATATTAAATCAAGACCTACACACAACATCACGAGCAGGTTAATGAAGAAATAAACTAGCAAACATTGCTGGTCACTTTGATTGCAGACTTTGATTTCAATACCTTTCCAAATATAAACTTTAAAAGTACATATAACAGTGAAAAATTATTAATCACATAATTAACAGCCAAGAATAGACCTGCATTCTGGTTAGTCGCGACATCGAAAATAGCTAATATTCAAAAATGCAGTACTCCTGATTGCTTCTGAGCACCAAAATGAAATTTATATCACCAGAAAGCTTATGGCATGCACTTTTCAGAAATATGAAGTTCAGATAAATTCCAGTTGTCCATTTTCCCAATATCAGCTGGTGAAGATGACCCCCGTTCGTCAGTTTGACCAAGTTTAGCACGTCAGTGTGAATTCATTTGCAAATAAACATCACAGTAAAATACTTCCAGTAGGAGCCCATTACTTGCTATTTCACAATATGAACAGATTAAAGTTGTTTTGCTGCTGCTTTTCCTGATATTGGTCCGGCAAATTCAAGAAAATGCAGTTTGCGATTTCTGAGATGGCATATTGGCAGCTGTCCTGTAAACCCTGTACTCACACCACAGTCATTGTAATAGGCTCATTAGGTCACCCACAACTTTCTGAATACAGCAGTGAAAACCTCATGCTTCTATCTGCTCTACTTCTTGAGTTATTTAATGTTGAATATAGCCTCAGAGAACATTTCGCGAAATCGGATACAAATTTTCGCCTACCCCCCCTCACTTTCAGACGGCATATCTCGGTCAAATTTTGAAATATCTTAATAAAATTTTGTATTTCTGCCTGAAAATGGTGGACAAACACATGGGAATTTTTTTAGCCAAATCTAAGGTTGAAGGTGGGAGGGTCTGGTTGATCTCACATGGAATGACCCCTAAGCCAAACTTGGTAGGTACCTTGCCATGCCTAAGCATCTGGTTGAATAGAAGAGATAGGAGCACACACAGTCTAGGATGAGCATGTACTAGATGCTCTGCCTCTATCCGATCTAAACCTGGGGCTTTACCACGCTTCATTTTGCGGATGCACTGGTCAACCACCTCTACAGATACTGTGCTGTAATCAAAAGCTGGATTGTACTGGCTGAACCGAGAAAGAAATTTACTTCTGAGTTCTTCATTATATTTTTCATTATTGGGTGAACATGCATTTTTAAAATTGATGGCAAAGGCATTGGCAATTTTACTGGGTTCAGTAAAACCATCCACTGCCACAGAAACTTTGCGTTTACTTTTAAACTTGCTTTCCCATGCTTTCCAGAATGCAGTGGTATCTTTTGCCAGTAGATAATCATGCAAGTCATTAGAGATGTGCTTATCCTCTGCTGCCCGTTTGCTTCTAATAGCAAGCTTGTATTCAGCTTTTGCACATCTTTTGGCTTCATAAATTGGTCCTTGGCTGGGCCTACCAACCGCCTTCCACATATCATGGGCTGCTATAGACTTGTGCTTGAGATCAGTGAGTTGATCATCCCAGTAATGTTTATAATAAGAAGCAGATGTCATGGGGCAGTGCTTATCTGCTGCACTACATAAAGCCTCAACTATTTTGTCATAGAATGCATCTATATCATTACCACACTTACAGGTGCAACCCACTGCACAGTTCGTGCACATATTAAGGTAACTAATATCAGATAGATAAACATTTGTAGCATGATAGTATGAGATGAGGTCAGCTTTATCCCATCTCAATCTTTTATGCTTATTGTTATATGAGCTTTGCCTATCACAGTCACTGTTTTTAACTGGTAGGCAGTCAGAAAGGTGTAGCACCAATGGTAGGTGATCCGACAGGTTTATACCACTATCAATAATCTCAGATAACTCCACCTTATCCAACAAGGCATTATTGATGAAAAAGTGATCAATGAAGGATGTAGTTTTGTGTGCAAAAGATAAGTAAGTGTACTTAGTGGGGCCTACAACTCTGTTGTCACACAGCATCAGATTTGCACCCTTAATAAAATCATTAAAAATTTGACAGTGGGATAGCCCATTAGGAAATTCCAGATTAAAATCTCCTCCAAGGATGATGTTGCAACCCAAGTTTTCGCTTAGGATGCCATCGATGTTTGCAAGAAGTTCTGTCATTATGTCATCATATGAGTCACAATTTAGTACAGGAAAATACACATTAATATATACACAATCTGCAATCTTGATAGCAATTAGCCTATCTAGTTTGACTATTATATTTAGTCTTGGCATAAGTCTATTTTCAACAAGGATAGCAACACCTCCAAAAGGCCTGCCTCTTAATATACCACGCCCAATGGTATCCTCCATCGCTGAACTGGAAATACTAGTGAATTTAGAATCCACTGTAGAAAGACGTTCGAGGTCACTTGGCAACAGCCAGTGCTCCTGCACAAAAATTACATTACAGTCCTGGCACAACTCTGCCAGCATGGACAGCCCTTGATTGAGTCCATACAGGTTGAAAGTGCTAATTGTAAGATTCATGATGATTTGGTGGTAGTGTTCTTGGCTTCTTCTATCGATACGTCGTTAGATGTCTTACAAGACTTACATGATATAGCAAGGGCCACCACCGTAGCTTCCCTGATGTATGCATCCCCTGCATGGTGGGACTATGCCCGGGCAGGAGACAGGGAGAGGATCGAGCAGCTACTTAGAAAAATACGCCGAACTCGCTTATACTTTCCCCATCCATCCAAAGCGCTTCTGAACTGGCCAGGCAGGCTAATGAACGCCTATTCAATGCAGCCGTTGCCGACCCTGGCCATGTTCTGCGACCCTATTTTCTGCTGACCGAAATTTCAACTATAATCTCCGGGTACGAACTCACAATTTCACATTGCCTGGAAAGAACGATAAAAGCCCTTATATCCCGTATGCTTTATAGAAACATTCATTAACTAGTCACCGGAACCTAATTGAGATCTGATTTAATCGCGTTTGCTGTCTATTTTTAAAAACTGTGTAATCCTGTTGCGTTTGTGTGGACGGGAATTTCTGCAATAAACGAATATTGATTGATTGATTGATTCAATTCCTGTTAACCTAAACTCAAGTCTTTAACAGTTCTCTGGTTCTCTGTCCCTCCCCTCTCTTTCACCGACAAAGAGATCCGTTGCTTCAAACGGTATCTGACTGCACACAACACTCTTAAGGCTACTTGTATCTTACGCCAAGCTATTAAGAAAATACTTCTGAAAATTCGAGTTCATGATTAGGCCTAATCTTCGTTCATTTTGTATTCTTCTTTGCTATATAAAAATATTGAAAGAATGTCGAAGCTGGCCATTACCTGGTCCAAGTAGCAGATTCTCTCAACTATAGAGTGCTGACGATTGTAGATACGTATACTTACTGCTCGATTTTGAAAGCAGTGTAATTAGAAGCATTTTAAATCATGAGGACGATCAATGTGTCTCTGTTGCTCTGCTCTCTCCCATGTGTATTCCTGCTTATGGACTCTGCGCCGACGTTCTTGTTTCCATCTGTACACATTAAATGATGCCGGCATAATTTAGCTACTTAGTGTGAAATGTTTGAAGTCAGACCTACCTTTTCCGAAGAGAATCCAGTTCTTCAGAAAGAGTTTCTTCAGATGAGAATACAAAGTGACTCCCGAAATTTACCTAAACCAGCCTTCATTTAAAACGCTTATTGTGACGTCATCGTAGCTTTGTTGAGATGTAGCAAGGTACGTATGTATATTATATATATATATTATATTATATATATATATATGTATAATATATATATATATATATATTATATTTTATATATATATATGTATAATTTGTATATGCATTGATTGATTGACTAGTTTAATAAATCAATGCGTATATATAAGCGAAAATGTATATATCTTGCGTCACCTCATCATAGTACAATTACTATTATTATTATTATTATTATTATTATTATTATTATTATTATTATTATTATTATTATTATTATTATTATTATTATTATTTAAAATGAACCATCAGACACTTTGAAACTGACTTAGAAGCGTTAAGATCCAGAGTTTAGCGGTCCTCGTCCACGATTAACTGTGCAAATGTGCCTCGAAAAGCGACGGCGTTAAATCGTTGAGTGCATATCTATATAAATAAAGCCAGCTTTCTGTCTGTATCTCTGTCTGTTTGACCGGGCTTAACTTCTACAATTTTCCACCTTTTCACTCCAAACCTTCACTACTGTGTCGGCCTCGGCATGGGACACCCAGTGCAGGGGTTCGCGTACCCCCTTTTCACCGCTAACATGGTGAAAAGGGCCAAAAACTCGCCCCACGGCATAGGAAATTTCCACTCCCTACTACAAATTAATTATAGCACAATGACGTTATACCTAAAAATAGCACCAGGGACGCGTACGGAAGATTTGGAAATTTCCGGCGCCGGTATTCCCCAACGTCATTAATAATGGCCATAGCGTCGTTGTTTACTTTCGGAAAGAATTTAATAACGATCGCTTCGAACTATATTAATCGTTTTACAGCAAAATTGTAACACAGGTAGGTTCAAACACAAACAGACAGGGCGACTGCGAAGCAGTCAGTCCACGGCAAAGGTCGCTAGACGCCAGAAGGCGTATACAAGACTGCGAAACAGTCTCCCCCACAGGTCGCCAGACGCCACAAGCGCCTCCAAGACTGCTATCGCCGCCAGAGGGCGACTGCGAAGCAGTCAGTCCACGGCAGAGGTCGCTAGACGCCAGAAGGCGTATACAAGACTGCGAAGCAGTCTCCGCTGTACGTTGCCTGCTCTCCAGTTCGGGCCAGTAAGAATCTGTCTCTTCTGGCACCAAATGGCAAGACAACTAATGTTGTTTATCTCCAAGCTCTACAGTTAAATTTAAAATAAAGTAACATTAAAAAAATAACTATTGTGTAATTTCTTTAACCCGCCAACGCCGGGTTCACCCTCTTCGACTGCGAAGCAGTCAGTCCACGGGAGACTGCGAAGCAGTCTCCCCGACTGCGAAGCAGTCATCGCCAGAGGGCGACTACGAAGCGGTCAGTCCACGGCAGAGGTCGCAATACGCCAGAAGGCGTATACAAGACTGCAAAGCAGTCTCCGCTGTACGCCAGAAGGCGTACACAAGACTGCGAAGCAGTCTCCCCCACAGGTCGCCTAAATTTCTTCCTTATTCGCTACACGGATTTAAACTTAAACCTAAATTTTTTGCTTATTCGCTACAGGCATTGAAACTTATAACCCCGGGCAACGCCGGGTAAACCAGCTAGTAGATAATACAGGACCTGGCCTGAGGTCCCGTTTGCAAAATGGTGTTGGGGGGATTTCTCACTTCCACTTAGTCAATGGGTCCCTAGACATGAAAAATCACCGAGGTGCTTTTCTGGCACAATGCCAGGAATGACGCTATGGCCAAATCCAAAATGGCCGCCGTCGGCCATATTGGAAAAATCATCTTTTTTGTTTGTTAGAGTATATGCACGTGTAATACCTCTAATCTGACTAATTTCGGTATGTGGAATTCATTTCTGATATTGTTTTCGCCATTTGAGGTCATCTTCACCTTGAAAGGTCACAGTCAAGGTCATTTTGATACATCGGCGATTTCTATACATAACTTAGCCGAATTTAGCAGTAGAAACAGGTGTAATATCTCTAATTCAACTAAATTTGGTATGTGGAACTCATTTCTGATATTGTTTTCGACATTCTGGGACATCTTCACCTTGAAAGGTCACGGTCAAGGTCATTTTGTTACATCGACAATTTCAATTATATATAACTTAGCCGAATTTAGCAGTAGAAACATGTGTAATATCTCTAATTCAACTAAATTTGGTATGTGGAATTCATTTCTGATATTGTTTTCGACATTTGGGGTCATCTTCACCTTGAAAGGTCACGGTCAAGGTCATTTTGATACATCGGCGATTTCTATACATACCTTAGCCGAATTTAGCAGTAGAAACATGTGTAATATCTCTAATTCAACTTAATTTGGTATGTGGAACTCATTTCTGATATTGTTTTCGACATTCGGGGTCATCTTCACCTTGAAAGGTCACGGTCAAGGTCATTTTGATACATTGGCGATTTCTATACATAACTTAGCCGAATTTAGCAGTAGAAACATGTGTAATATCTCTAATTCAACTAAATTTGGTATGTGGAACTCATTTCTGATATTGTTTTCGACATTCGGGGTCATCTTCACCTTGAAAGGTCACGGTCAAGGTCATTTTGTTACATCGATGATACCATGAAGAAAACCTTCACAACCTGTTCACGAAGGTGGCTGTTGACCGGAAGGTGGCTATGCGTCTGCTCAAATTTCTTGAGAATGGTGAGCGTGTCTACCGTTCATACAGAAGGGAGAGAATAATATTATTGAGAAGACCAAGAAAATTAGCATGACCATATCGAGATCTAAACTGCCACAGTTCACTGACCATCCTAAGAAGTGACTTCAACAACGGAGAAGAAGAAAGATCTCTCAGCCAAGGACATGGCAGAGGCACATAGGAACATGGACATTGCTAAGGAGCGGGGCATGGACATCAGGCAAATACTCACTCACAATTTAGTCTTGGCATCTCCACTGTTCGATGGTAATCTTCCAGCTCACACCAACAAGTCAGATTGAGCCTAGACTGGACCTCACCCAATGGCGTCAGGAGTCTACTCTTGCCACTCACGTTGTGGTAGATTTCATGTCTAGGATACGGCAGATGCCAATAGCACAATTCCCCAATCTGGGTGTGGTTATCGATGCCATAATAACCTCAGCTTCATCCCTCTGCCAAAATGTGAAGTTCATCCATCTCGTACTTGACTCCTACATTGAGATGTCTCTTAAAGAAGGCGAGCGCATGCGGCGTACTGATTCAACAACAGCCATTGACATTATTGGCATGAAAAGAGACACGCCCATCACTCAGCAACTTGAAAAGTTCTGGGCGTCTCAGGAAAACAAGCGGAATCTCCAGCTTCTGTTCAGAGATATTGTCTTCAATCGAGCCTATGGCGATGCTACCATCATCGCCAGCTCTGTAATTTCTGATGATGAAGTGCTTCCAGCAATATCGACGGGTGGTGAAGAGATACCCGACCTGTTGAACTGGATCGAGGAGGCAGATGCCACGCTCTCCCTCCTACAAGCAGTGAGATCAGAAGTCACATTCAACGAGGAGCCTTCCTGGTGCACAGGGCATGCCAACTACTTGCGACACCCTACGAACGCGAGGCAAGACTAAAACCATTAGAGCATGGATGGGAGGAACACTTCGGTGCACTGCTTCCATCAAAATGTCTGAATCCCTTGTCACGGAGTCTGCTCACAATATACAAGTGTGCAGGAAAGTGCGACACTCGACGCTGTAGCTGCCGTTCTGCTGCAGTTTTGTGCGTCGTATTCTGCCACGGGAAGACAGAAAAATCGTCGTGTAAAAACCTACAACGCAAGGACTAACTTCCTTGTACACATTCAAGACAATCTTAATTAACATTTTTGAAGACAATCTTAATTGATTTATTGAAAAGTGACATAATACGATATCAGTATCGGATGTAACAAGTCATAATTAATTGAACTAATTAGCTGAGAATAGATAATAAACCTATATCTACTGCTAAATTGGCCCAGGTGTTTAGTAATGTTAAAATTAGTTGAATAAATTAGTTGATTTAGAGATATTACACCTTTTTTACAGCTAAATTCGGCTAAGTTATAATCGAAATCGTCGATGTAACAAAATGACCTTGACCGTGACCTTTCAAGGTGAAGATGACCCGAATGTCGAAAACAATATCAGAAATGAGTTCCACATACCAAATTTAGTTGAATTAGAGATATTACACATGTTTCTACTGCTAAATTCGGCTAAGTTATGTATAGAAATCGCCAATGTATCAAAATGACCTTGACCGTGACCTTTCAAGGTTAAGATGTCCCCGAATGTCGAAAACAATATCAGAAATGAATTCCACATACCAAATTTAGTTGAATTAGAGATATTACACATGTTTCTACTGCTAAATTCGGCTAAGTTATATATAATTGAAATTGTCGATGTAACAAAATGACCTTGACCGTGACCTTTCAAGGTGAAGATGTCCCCGAATGTCGAAAACAATATCAGAAATGAGTTCCACATACCAAATTTAGTTGAATTAGAGATATTACACCTGTTTCTACTGCTAAATTCGGCAAAGTTATGTATAGAAATCGCCAATGTATCAAAATGACCTTGACCGTGACCTTTCAAGGTGAAGATGACCCAGAATGTCGAAAACAATATCAGAAATGAGTTCCACATACCAAATTTAGTTGAATTAGAGATATTACACATGTTTCTACTGCTAAATTCGGCTAAGTTATATATAATTGAAATTGTCGATGTAACAAAATGACCTTGACCGTGACCTTTCGAGGTGAAGATGTCCCAGAATGTCGAAAACAATATCAGAAATGAGTTCCACATACCAAATTTAGTTGAATTAGAGATATTACACCTGTTTCTACTGCTAAATTCGGCTAAGTTATGTATAGAAATCGCCGATGTATCAAAATGACCTTGACCGTGACCTTTCAAGGTGAAGATGACCTCTAATGGCGAAAACAATATCAGAAATGAATTCCACATACCGAAATTAGTCAGATTAGAGGTATTACACGTGGATTTGGCCATAGCGTCATTCCTGGCATTGTGCCAGAAAAGCACCTCTGTGATTTTTCACGTCTAGGGACCCATTGACTAAGTGGAAGTGAGAAATCCCCCCAACACCATTTTGCAAACGGGACCTCAGGCCAGGTACTGGATTAAGAGAGGCGCTGGAACAAGTGAATTGTCTCGAGTGGGTCACCCGACATTGTCAGTCGCCGGCCTAACTCTGTAATGAATTCACGGCCAGATCTGTGCGTTTTATTATTATTATTATTATTATTATTATTATTATTATTATTATTATTATTATTATTATTACTCATTAATTAAGCGGAATAATTATCTAATGACCAGGCATCAATGTATGCGCTGAATCGATGGCAGTTGTAAGTGAAGGTCCCTACACTGTCGTCTCAGAGGAGGCTCTTACCTGTACTCTTCACATAACGAGGCGAGCGATCTGACCAATCGTCTACCGTGTCCCACAACCTTGCCACTACATCTGATACTTGACAGAGCTTTCAGAAGCATTTCACTCACAGTGCTACCATTATGGTTCTCATGGGCGGCGATCAATGGGGGTTGAGGGGGACAAGTCCCCCCACCTTTAAGAGTGGGGGACACACCATACATTTGACCCCCACTTTTTGAAGAAACCCCGAAAAAGGTCAATTTTGTTGTCAAAAAAGGTTTTAAAAAATCGCGCGCGAAAATTTTTTGAACTATTTTTTGAGCAGATCAGTTAACTCTTCACCAGATCAGTTCAACAGTGCCCCCCCACCTGTGAAACAAGATCGCCGCCAGTGATGGTTCTATCAGCAATTGGAAGTGTACAGTTAATGTTATCTAATATAAGAACTATATCATGGCGATGCCACCGATTGTTGCTGGGTCATTAGACATTGGTGCTTAATAAATGCGTAATCATAATATAGAACTGTTACCATAATATACCCATTCGTCTGTGTCTTTCAGTTTCAGCGGGGTTGCAGTTCTTCGCCAGTTACATGTCCTTGACCTTTCACACAACCAGGTTAGTCGGATGACCTTGGATCTGTCGAGGTGCCAAGCGCTGGTCAGGCTCGATGTCTCAGTCAACCAGATCGAGGACCTAAGTCAGATGCCGACGCTCTCCAACCTCCGTATCCTCAACATCCGATGCAACAAGGTCCGAAAGGAAACTTATCAACTGCTCAACTGTTTAAAAGCGGATCCAGAAGCAATTCCACCATGGCAAACATTTAGTTCTTCCCTCGAAACTGGGAGGTTGCACACATAACACGTTTTCTCTCCATCTTTCGGCCCATGGGCTCAACTCCACTCGGTTTCTATAGCACGCCCCACTATGTTTACCCATTCGCTTCTGTCCTTTTTTGCCAGTTATCTCAAATCGTGCCGACATTCCACTGAAATTTTACACTGAAAAAAAATGTTTAACGATATTCTTTAATTATAGGAAACAGTTTACTTTGTCGGAAGTAATAATCAGTTACCAATCTTGTTCAATTAGCACGAAAATAACAACGCAACGTTGTTGCTGTTCAAGCGAACAACAGGAAGTAGAAATCTAAATCCCCTACCCAACTCAGCAATAATGAGTACACTAACTGTAGCCTATACTGTTGGTGGGAAGATGAGACGGCGAGGGATAGGACTGGCAAGACGCCCTGATATGCCAACGCTAAGAAAATGAAGTGGCTAACACTTCATACCCATGGCTCCTTCAGGGCTAACTTAAGGGACTGCTCTTTTTCTTCTTCTTTTTTCTTCTTCTTTCTTCTTGTTCTTGTTCTTTCTTCTTTTAAATATTGACTCGTGTTTGTGAGTGATTCATATGTGATGCTATTCTTGCTTTACAGCTAACGTCTCTTTCAGGTCTTCAGTCGCTCGTTACACTTGAAGAACTCTACGTTCAAAACAACCACCTGGTGAGCATTGGCACGAGCCTGCTGCTACATTTACCGATAGCAGAGGGTTGGTCAACTGAGTTAATGCTTTGCAAGTGTAAATTAAGTAAATGTAGACATTTTCTATAGCGACCATTTATTTATTCTTAAAAGGATTGTTCGAGAGAGATCCTTCACCACCGCTGCCCGTTTGAATGGGTACGATGCTAATTAAGGTCCCGTACACGGACCGTCGTGATGGCCCGAGGATCGATGTGTTATTATGCTATGCCATACTATGTCTGCCATGTTTGGGTGTGGTATGATGTGGTATGGAATGCTATTATGCTATGCCATGGTTTGTGTGGTAGGTTTGGGTATGGTATGATATGGTATGCTTTGTTATTGTGCTATGCCATAGTATGTGTAGTTTGTGTGGGTATGACATGATGTGGTATGCTTTGTTATACCATATGTGTGGTAGGTGTAGGTATGGTATGATGTGGCATGGTATGGTATTTCGACTGGGGCTGATTCGAATTCTGGTTCTTTCAGACGGATATTCTGTCGGTCGCCGGATGTCGCTGTCTGCGGACCTTCAACGCATCCAACAACCAGCTGACGTCTCTGACGGCCGTCGTCCAATCCCTCAAGGCTCTTCCGAAGCTCCAGAACCTCAGCCTATACGTCTGTATCTCCTCCATCTCCTTTTTAACTTTGTCTTTTTCTTCTTCCTTCTCCTTTATCCTCCTACTCATTTTCCTCGTCTTTGTCCTTCTCTTCCTCTTCCTCCTCTTCTTCCTCATTTTCCTTCCCCTCTTTCTCCTCCTGTTCCTTCACCTCATTCTCTATTTCCTCCTCCTCATCATCTTCCTCCTTCTCCATTTTCTCCTCTTAATCTTGCTCTTTCCCTTCTCCTCTCTCCTTTTCCTGCTATTCCTCCTCTTCCTCCTCATCTTTTTCTTCTTCCTCTTTCTGCTCCCATTTGTCCTCGTCTCCTTCCTCCCCTCTTCCTACTCCTTTTTCTTCTTCCTCCTTTTTCTCCTCCTCTTCATCCTCCTCCTCCTCATATTCATCCTTTTTCTCCACCTCTATCTCCTCTTCCTCCTGCTAAGCCATATAACGTATGTCCATTGTTGGGTTAAACCTGATGTATGTACGCCATGGAGTTGTGTTGTGTTTTCAGAGCAACCCAGTTGAAAAGGTTCCTGGCTATCAGTCAGCGATCGTCAACAACACCACGGTCTGTGTTCTCGACAACGTAACGATTCGAAGCCACACCAGGGAATACTACGAGGTCATCTCTTAATGATAGTAATGATGACTGTGATGATGACAATGTTGATGATGGCACTAACGATGATGAAGACGATGATGATGTTGATGATGATTGTGGAAATAATAACCCTGATGATGATGACAGTGATGATGACGACGACGATGATGATGATGATAATAATGATGATGATGTAGTTGGTTATTATGATGGTATAAATGATGTATAATTATCCCTACAGTCATTGTCAATTTATTGCTTATCTGGTCAGATCCAGAATTTATGTTGTTAATCTAATCACAATCCAAGTAATCCCACAGTTAATCCAGCCTTAATCTGACTCTAATCATGCTGTAGACGGATGATGACGCCGACGGCAGTCGTCACAGGCGTCAGTGGATGGTCGGTCATGACGGTCGTCATTGGCAACCGATCGTCGCAACAACTCGACTCGCCTTCGAACAACAGATGGTGCAACGGAAGCGACAATTGGACGAAGACCTCAAGGCCCTTCGGATGAAGGAAAAGTAAGGCTTAGGACATCATCACTGTCGTAATCATCGTCGTCGTCAGCAATATCATCATCATCACTGTCGTCATCATCATTGTCATCCTCACTGACGGGCTGACTGTATATAACGTGTATAGAGTGTGTAGCCTATAGCCGACAGTGAAGTGACCTTTAAATTTATTTTTTTCAGTTTTGTTTAAATGAAACTTTGAAAACGGAAAAGGCTGTCTTTAGCTCGGTCCAAGAAGAGAAAAATCCTCACAGTCAACATCATCATCATCAATATTATTTTAATTGCTTTAATTAACTAAAGGTAGAAGTAGGCTTAAGCCCTAATAGGAATTAAATAAAGTTGCTTAGAAGTAGAAAGTGATTATCTCGTAAAAATCAGGACTCTTCAGAGTGTCGTCGTCATCATCATCATCATCATCCTCGTCATCATTATCAACAATAACAACAACATTATAATTTACCTAGTTTCTAAAAATTGATTACTCAGTAGTTTATGTTAAAACAGTATATGTGTTTTTGGACTGCTTCCGTTGTGTTATAGTCTCCTACAAGAAGAGTATCAGGACTATGAGATGAAAACGTGCCAAGATATGGAGGAATGTTTGCAGTAAGTATTCAGGTCATAAGCGGAGGTCGAGAAAACGAAATCACTGCCACTTCCTACTTATTTACCATCTCTGCATTGAATGACCAAAGAACTAACTAATCGGTTGCTAATTGCAATCAACAATAACGCTATTATTGTACAAGTTTAAGCTGTTCCAGATTCTTTCCATTCACCAGATAATTTCTCATTCCTTTTTGATAGTTTGTACCTCGGGAAATTATGATAATAATAATAAGTAACATAAATAATATTTAACTGTTATAATTTGTTGTTTGTGACTCATGATTTTTACCTAGTAATAATAATAATAAATAATTAAATAAGTAGGAGTTTTAATACAACGTCTTGTAAAGTCTAGTATTCACCCTATGAAGCCAAGCGTAGAAGTTCAAGTCCGACCTTGAGAAGTCTCTGTACTTTGACCTTGAGCGATCGATTGTCTTAGTTCGTCTATTTGTTGATGCCTCGTAATCAGAGAGTGGCGCCATATTAATCGAAGAAAAGAAGTTGAAGGAAAACTTAACACTCTTGCGTTTGTAGTCATCTTCGATCCGTTGCCTATGATGATCCTCGTCCGTTCAATTACGACTACTTCCGATCCGATCCATCAAGATTGCACCCGGATAACCGACCGAATGAGGTATGCCAAGCAAGGTCATGCAAGGTCAAAGGTCATTTATTCCTAGGACAACTGGTGGAACAGGACCGAGTAACTTAATATACCCCACTCTATGACATGATATCTCCTCCCCTTACTCTAAACTTATCTAGTTTATTATATACTTTACTATACCTTATGTTACCTTGCACTTCCTATTTTAACATACCCTACCCTACTTTGCCTTATCGTACTGTACCTTACCCTGTCCTATCTTGCCATACCCTGCCCAATCGTACTGCTCTCTGTCTCACCATATTCTATTTCATCATGCTCTACCATACTTTATCGTATACCTGCCATACACAACTTGACCCTTTTCTATCTTCCTAACACTCCTTTACCTTACCTTATACTTGTTACAAAGTCCTCGTACTATCAGTCAATTATCCAATCAATCTAAATTTATATAGCGCCCCTTTGTATAATTGTAGCCTAATTGTAATCACAGATTTATATGGCGCCTATTTAGGAACTCATCAGAGACACCCAGTTATATAGGTAGCTTAACCTACATACCCACACATATATATAGCATGTTTTAAGAACCTCACAAGGGCATTGTTACACGGCTATCCAGTCTCCCTCTGCCCACCCTACCATACCATACCCTTGTGTGTCTTACCAGGGCTCAATATACCTTTTCAGCTGAAGCCGAAAAGCAGTCGCTTGGAACCGTCGACTCAAACGAAACAGTTCTACCGAAATGTCATCGACACAAATGAGGTAGGGTTATAACTCTCATCACAACAAGCATACCTAATTTTTTACCTAAAGTATTATATATTTATTTATTTATTTGTTTATTGTGGTTATTTATGTGGCGAAACTCCAGTAATCAGAGGTGCTCATCATAACTTATTAACCTTTTACCTAAATTGATCACTTTCTCACTAAACACATTAATGACACATTTCACCTAATCATCTAATGATCTTACTTATTATTTATGTTACGTGCGACTTAAAACTTTTTACCTAATTTATACCTTACTTGTTACCTAACTTGTCAATTACACACCTAGCCTGTTGTATTTAGGTAGTTAGCGAGAACTCTCAACCTCCTCATGTTCGCGGTTATCTTTACCAAGACTGTCTTTTGCCCTAAATTGAAAACCTAACTCTGTCACTGTGTGCACTTCTGAATGTTTTAAGGAGGGCACTATAAATTTCAATTCAATTCATAAGCTTTATTGACCACGAAAACAGAACTTTGTACTGTAATTTGTGATAGTAGGCCTAGTTCATGGAGCAGTAGGCTATCATCCCGCCGGCGGTGTCGCCAAATTAGTATTGTACTTTTTACGCAATTTTCAATTAAAATCTAAGATTTTATTAGTTGCAATTAATGTAAATATTAAGTGAAATAATTCTGTCCTTGCTTCAGGTTCTTCGCAATGCTTGCAACGAACTGGCAAAGCTTCAGCCAGGAAAGAGTGAAAAAGCGACTCAGGATCGGACGACATCCGGAGATGAACGCCATCTGTGGAATGTTTGAAAGATCGGCGTTCAGCTCATAGCCTCATCAGAACGTTCCATGGGATTACAAAAGACGCTACATAAATGTCACTTTACGTTATGTTGCATTATGTGAATAATTAACAGTGTTATTTATTGGTCAAGTGCTCAGAGTTTAATGCAGTGAATCGAGGTCCTGAGAGTTGATTAAGGCCGTTAATCAATAATGACGATCATGGTATTACAGTTATGATGATAAGATGGATGACGGTGATGATTATGGTGATGGTGGTGATGATGATGATGTTGATGATGATGATGATGATGATGATGATGATGATGATGATGATGATGATGATGATGATGATGATGATGGGAATGACGATGGTGGCAATAATGAATCTTTCAATTATAATTAAATAGGTGATGATGACGATGATGATCATGATTTTAGTCATGATATAATGACATGATTTGGGTGATTATAATGATTTCGATGGTGCCGGTGGTGGTCCAGCAATGACCACTGTTGAGCCACAACAAAATGCACGATGGCTGTTTTCAATTAAATTCATAAGCTTTATTGATCATCAAAAACAAAGGTTCATATTATAATCTGTTCAATATTGTTGATCTCGCGTAGTTCAGATGACGTCCCAATAAGTGTATAAGTTTCTAGACGCCATGAATCTGTCTTTGTGTGCTCTATAAATCTAGAAATTGCAATTAGATAGCCAGGTGAGTAGGCTAAATGCATTGGGACATTCTGAGTGGCGAGTATAGAGCTACCAAAAATTATAAAATTAGAATGTCATAGTTGTTCACTCACTGATTGCTAGAGATTTCTGTCGATGAATTAAGCCAGCTGCATTAACATTTCTTTTAAGGAGACATTAATTTCGGCCAAAGGATCCATGTTACTTATTTCTTGATTTTGGTCGATGCCATGCAGTCGCTACATAAAAACGTCAAGATTTGCACTTGGGGGTTTGATCTGCCGGTCGATCGAGCCAACTGTCACTCTGGCTGCGTGATTTTCGTTTGGCGCACACCTTTGACCATATTCTCGTTGGCATTCTCGTCTGGCGAGATGTAAACAAAATATTCTCTTATGTCATATGCATAGAATCTATAAATAATGTTATTGGTCCTTGTGCCATATGCAAACATCAGTTGAGATACTTTCTCTGCGTCATGGCCGCAGTGGTGATCCCTATGAGTGGCTGCACCAGACTCGTTGCCGCTAGCGGCGATAGAGTTGTAAGGAAGTGGTGAATAGCGCGAATCTGATGCTGACGGTCAGTGGTTAAAGTGGTTTGGGTGAGCAGCAGGGCTGTAGTCGAGCGTATACGCGGGTATACAGCGTATACTTACCTCTCGAGAAATTTGAGAGGGGACAGTCGGGGTTGTAACGCGGGTATACAGCGTATACTTACCTCTCTAGAGACCGTATACTCAGCGAATAACGAATTTTTTTAAAAAAAGAGAGGTTTTCAAAGGTTTCGAAGGCGAATGACTAAAAAAAAAAAAAAAAAAAAGGTCATCAACTTTTTTCAGAGACGAAATCGGAAAATGGCAAGAATTTTTTTCAGAATTCGTAAAAGTCAGAAATTTTCTTAGACGAATTCCTAAAAAAGCCGTGGGTGACGCCGCTGCTCACCGGTAGCGTGTACTCACCTCAAATTTTACCACTACAGCCCTGGTGAGCAGTGGGAACGCCAAAGAAGAATTTCATTGGAACGCACGCGTGAGCAGTGGGAACGCTAGCATAGAATTTCGAGAGCAGTGGGAACGCCGTTCCCACCGTCCCCACTGTACTTTAACCTCTGCTGACGGTAAAGGTACGTTTGACATACATTCTTCGCTTGCTCTCAGAAGGCCTATCACTGGTCAAAAGTCACCACTAGATCGCGAGCAGTAGCCGAGAAAGAGACACAATGCCGTAGATTAGGCATGTCGAGCTGGAAAATATAACAACGGCTACCAACCCAGATGAACTGGGTTTTCCCAGAGTTCAGCCGAAGACGGTTGCTACCGGTAGCAGCGGATCTATCTCGCACGACTTTGCTAGCGACGACTGCAGCAACTCGTACACACACATTACACTTACATATAAATATGTGCTGTTATTGGGATACTAGGTTATTTCAAACAGGTGGTTTAACACAGATAAGTCCACACATCTCCACATCTAAAATAGGCTATTCAGTATTTTAATATTATACGTAGAGCAGTAGACTGTTATTATCCGAAGCAAAAGTAGACATGTGAACGCAATGTTAGAGATCTCAAAGTAGGCTAGTTACATTTAAAAGAAATCATCCGCAAACAAAGTCTACGCGTGAGTAAGTAACGAACGTATATAACATTAACACTCTAGTAAGAAAATGAATAATGTTAAAATAAGGAATTTTGTATAAATGATTTGTTTCAGAATAACACAATAATAATTGAGTTCAGTATAGAAAATCGTAAAAAAATGTACTTTAAAGACACGGAAATTATTGCGGCTTTTGATCGAGATTTCCGCAGGATGGAATAGACGCGAGCTCACTGGTTCGCATCCGCTACATGAAGGCGGCGTTGAGAGGAGGATGAGATCTTGCTGGCCGGTCCAGTTGCAAAGACCTTTTCGCCTCGCAATGGTTCCTTTGAAAATGACAAAAACCAAGATGTCGACATCTATTTTGCTGCATGAAATAACTCCACAATGATTGATTTTATACTGTTTAAAGCTATTGCATTTACTTCAGGTTATTGTTTCTTATTTGCTGATTCAAATACTGTAATCGCCATCCTTTAGGTTTCTGTATCGCCTTTCTAAGGTACGCGCTAGGCCTACATTAAGTGGCTTGGCTTGATACATACAAACATTCATACATCCTGCATGCTAGTAGTGGTGCAGACTTTGGAATTTGAATATGATGCCTTACGACAGCAGGCGGAGAAAATGACCAAGAAAGAACTGGCCAGAGAACATCATGATCTGAGATGTTTGAAGATGTCTTGGGATGAGGTAAGATATACTTTGATGATATTATATCTCTCAAACTATCTGCGAAAGCCGCTGTCTGCATCTTCTTCTCGCCCATTGCGCTGTGTGAATTGGCTTGACCTTTTTGTTCCCAGGGCTAATACTGCCTTGACCCTGCAGTCCTGCAGCGAGCGTTTGCTGTTTTGGGTCCCACGATCTGGAATGACCTTCCCCTCTGCTCAGGGCCAAACTAATGACTGGCTTTTCCGCATCGGTCTCGAGTTCCCTAAAGGCATTTTTGCTCCCATGGGGCTTCTGTGCTGAGAGCGCCTCTGAATAATTATTCTGCGAGAGGCGCTTTATAAACTTATAGGCCTAGATACGCCTACAATACAATATAATATTCGTTTATTGTTTATAAAGTAAACACATGCTGACAAAACGCAGCATAGAACAAAGTTAGACAGTTTTGAGAAGTAGATAGGCCTAGGCCTAATGTTGATATATTATATCAACATTATCTACTTCTCAAAACTCTGTCTAACTTTGCTCTATGCTGCGGTTTGTCAGCATGTGTATACTTTATAAACAATATTATTGTGTTCAGGAAATAAAGTCTCTATTCTCTTTAACTGGAAGAGAGTACTGGTGATTCTGGGGACGCAATGAATATAGTTTTATGGACTTGTGGTAAGAGGTCAAAGGACATGATCTTGATTGTTCTTAATACATGTAAATAATCGTGATTGTTCTTAATACATGTAAATAATCGTGATTGTTCTTAATACATGTAAATAATCGTGATTGTTCTTAATACGTGTAAATAATCGGCAATCAGCCGCATTCGCAAGGTCAGCTATAGTCAGTTGTTCTTCGTTGATAAACTTAATTCATTCTCCGCAACCTACTGATAAAACGTTCTAATCTTAAGCGATCTAAGTAATAATGACGTTAATCTCTACCAAGCTGGGATAGCATACAGGAGTTTGGCCAGTGTTGTTGCTCTCGTAACTTGTCGAAGAGAATCATAGGAGAGTCCGCGATGTTTTAGTACTCTTAAAGCGTGTGCACTCTTTTTAAACATAGACACCACCCAAATAAACCGCCTCCAAGCCATTCAAAATGCACTTGCCCGTGCTGTGACTAAAACCCCCAAGCACCACCACATCACCCGTCCTCAAATCTCTCCACTGGCTTAAAATACCCGAACAAATAGAATATAAAGTCCTATCACTCACCTAAAATACACTCCAATCTTCCCAGCCCTCCTATCTCCGATAGCCGTTCACGGTCCAACCAGTCCGCTCAACCAGCTCATCTTCTGCTCCGCCCTTCCGTCACTTCATCACTAAAATTTGCCAATCGCTCCATTGCCATAGCTGTCCCACCCCTCTAGAACAAACTCCCACCAGTACTGCGAGAAATTTCAGATCCATTCTATATACGAACTCACCAAAACCTCACCACTTGCTGTATCTCCACAGGTCTTTCACTCAAAACTGAAAACACTGCTCTTTCACAAATCCTATCCCGATTCCTCCTCCTCCTCTTCTGCCTACCTCCCTCGCCGTCTAAACCCTAAACACCACCCACCTTAGCCGTCTTACTGTCTTCCTGACTGACTCCTTTGGATCTTGACCTGGAACCGATTCGACCCCCGCCTATCGATTTTGATTTGTCTAAGCGCCTGTGAATAAGCTGGTTCCCGCGTCTTCGCTTTTTTGGGCGCTGTATAAATCCGGAGATTACGATTAGGCCTACGACTACGAGTATAATGATCTATAGCACAAGTTGTTAGGGTAGCGCTAACATGTGCCTCCGCTTTGAGATTACTAGATATGTAGACTCCAAGGATGTTCGGGGAGTCGACTCTCTTAGGTTCTTTCTGGTAATGAATAAATAAGATGACATTCATAAAAAGGCCTGAGTTTTAAATAAGTTAATTAGTACAGCCTCTACATGATGTCATGGGAGTGCAGAATGTGTTAACGGCGACACGCCTGAACCGCCATTGCGTGCGTGAAGGAACACATCACTTGTGACTTTTCAAGCTGTCACAGCGATTGCTGCTTATTTGTTGAACTGTTGTTCTTAACGACATACAATAAAACCTTACTGGGGATAGAGTAGTGGTAACACTCATGGCCAGGAGAGCATAAGGTACGCGGATCGACTCCCGTAACCCCCCCCCCCCCTCGGACGCCCTAGCTTGCATGGCTGACAAACCGTGAGTTTAGCCTAATCAAGATATTTATTGTACTTTCATGTTTCAGTGTAATCTTACTGCGTCTGTCGGTTTGAAATAATAAAGAATATAATTATTATTTAACATAGCCTAAGCTAGGCTAGTGTAGAGAACGTCTGTTAGGTTTTCTTGAAGCGACGCCATATAAAATTCTAATTATTAGCAAAGGATTCCATTAGAAACGGAAAGTTGACACAAATGTTGAAAATTCCCGGTCCGTCTTGCGTTGATGAAGAACGTCAAAAGTACAGGAGATTAAGTCCGCTGTAGACAGCATTCCTTAATAATTAGTAAATAATTATGTCTGGATATTCCTCGACACACAAGGTCTGTGTTAGTCAGGCATTCATCAGGTGCCAGCAGATGGCCAACTAATTGGTCGTGTCTCTGAGAAAAAGATCTTACGTGATTCGCTCGATGCGCTTACCATTCACACCAGATTTTCAAATGTAGTTGGGCTTTTATTACATGCGGCATAAATACCATTCCAAAAAGAAAAGATTTGTAAGTATGCAGAAAATGTGGTCAGGCATTGCTTACAGGCAGGGGCGTCTACACCATAGAAACCTTGGAGCAAATGCTCCATCCAAGAAATAAGGGGGGAAGATTTGTCAGTGTGTGTGCCACCATTTTAGGGGGGAAGGAACGGCGAGGGGGGAAGAAAAGGGAAAAAAAGGACGTTGCTCCAATGACTAGGGGGGATAGACGCCCCTGCTTACAGGCAGCATAAATACCGTCCAAAAAGAAACGAATTATAAGTATATAGAAGAAATACCTCCGGAATGAATATTCGCATGCCGTGAATGTTAAAAAATAAGAGAATTATAGAAAACTTCCGCCTAAAGCGAAATTGTGTAACAACATAATAAAAAGAGCAACGACCTCTTATATACAAAGGTCAATCAGCGGCCATCTTGCCTGCGAACATGCGCATAAATGTTTTCCATAGACTACATTTGCAAAACTGAACGGTGCAAACTCAAGATTAACAGAGTTATTAGTCATGTTTACAGACACCATTGCTTACTATAATATTGCGTAGATATTTCGATCAACAGACAGTTCTGGGCTTACTGAAAGGAAGTCAGCTAACAACTTGACTTACCGTTTCTGCATGACCAGATTCTGTCCTCTTTATTCTCTGACACCATCCGATTAATTTATCCCTTTGCGGTGCCAGGATTCTGTACAAAATAGAAATATCGTCACATCTTCGTTTACATTTCGCTTACAGTGTATGCGTGTGTTTACTATCAAATTCTCCTGAACGTCGATATATATTTCTGAGTAAATAAAATTTAGAAAATAAGTCACTAAGACGAGAATCCATAAGCTTTATTTTAAAAAAGCTCACCGCTATGCCATTACAAATGGCCCATTTCACTTTTTAGCCATAAGAAACGCCGTTATTAGTAAACGTACTGAGAACACAGACTTAAACTTATAGACTTAAATTGTAAATGTAAGACATATATATTAAGTTTTATCGTATAAATTGGAAAGCAAATATTAATTACAACTGAAATGACGAATGAACACAATATATTCACACTTACAGGATGGCTATGATCACCTGCATGACCACTGAAGCAAATATGGCAAATCTGAGTAGGTGGCTGTTATCTTTGGTTTCTGGATCACAAACAAAAGAAGACTTTCAGTTGCTTGAGGAAGTTTCTCCAAATATTATTAATATAATTATTATTATTATTATTATCATTATTATTATTATTATCATCATCATCATCATCATCATCATCATCATCATCGTCGTCATCATCATCATCATCATCATCATCATCATCATCATCATCATCATCATCATCATCATCATCATCATCATGGTTGTTTCTATTTTTATTATTTTCTGAGTCGATTTTTAATGCACAAGATTCTGTGACTAAATGCGCTCGAATAACAAAGCTGGTCATTATGATTTTATCTTCAGCATTGACTAATTATGATTAAAATAATCGTCGTTTTATGATAATAAATGAATGAGATGAAAAATTGTAAGCTATAAATGGATAATAATGAACCATTCTTCAATTGTGAATGGTTAAGATGATGGATAGATGGGTGAATGGATGCATGGAAGGATGGCTGGTTGGATGGAACGGATGGATGCATGCCAAACTGATTAATGGAAAGATGGATAAATTAATGGACGAATCGATCTAT
>OY744603.1:93699962-93817462 GCA_963556255.1 Allolobophora icterica
GTTTATATTCATTGATATAGTTTTCAGACAATAAAACACAGAGTTGATGTAGAGGTCAAAAAGTCAACAGGATAGATTTTAACAGACACGCTACGGCTGGGTTGGCCTATATTTCGGTTGTTAATGTGTAGCGTATATATGTATTCATGTAGGAATGATTGCATGTATATTGCATGTGTGTTATGTATATAATAATCTTTGTATCTATGTATGTGTACTCACTTGTGTCTGTGATAGTCTCTGTGCTCGTATCATCAGCAGACGTGACGTTATCAGTGTTTCCATGAACTTCAACATCTCCTTTAGCGTCATCAGATGTAAAGACGACGTTTTCAACGTTTTCTCTGTAGGCATCATATTCAACTTCAACTGTTTCGGTTTCTTTGGCTCTCACTCTTCGCTCCATCTCTTCGGCCTTTTCGTCTTCTACAGCTCGGGCTCTCTCACCAACTTTTGCTCCTACCATTCTCTTGGCTTTCTCGCTTTCAGTTTGACTCGATGCCCTTCCAAATGCTCCAGCGTTCACGTTTTCATCTTTGTTGGGGACTTCTCCTACCTTCCTCGATCCATCAAGATATTGGTCTATGTATAGTTCTTCTTTTTTAAGTGCTAAATACTTATCTACTGCTTGCTGTGGCATATCTGGTTGGAAAAAGCCAGGGTAAGTATACTTCATGGTAAACCATGGTGTACCTTTTCTGTACTTTTTGTAGATTACTAGAATCCTTTCCTTGAGTTTCTCTGGTTTTGTCGCTAAGTATGCTTTCAGTGCCTCGATCTCTTTTCTTCTAGAATTATAGTAAATATCAAGATAACCGTCCAGAAATTTGCCCGACTCCCCGGAGTATTTTAACAAATCTTCTTCGGCACGATCTGTAAATGCCATTGGAATTGATACATCCTGACTTAAGCTTGTCCAAAGCACTATAGTTGTTTTCAAACTATATATGTTACCCTCATATCCGTTACTCCCATCCTTATCAAAACTAGCATCAATAGATTGATCAAACATATGTTGGTCCTTTTCAGCATTGTCATCCGGTCCCCTAGATATCACCTTCGTATTTTGTTGTATCGCTTTCATGTCTTTGCTTTTCACTTCCCAGTCGCTGCTTTTCAGGGCCTCTTCGTCTATTTCCCATTGATGATTTTCCTTGGCCCATTTTGCTGCTACATCTTTCCTCTTTTCATCTGCTTGAGCTCGGGCTCTCTCAGCAGCTTCCTTGGGGACTTCTCCTATCTTAATTGACCCATCAAGATATTGGTCTGTGCATAGTTCTTCTCTCTTTAAGGCTAAATACTTCTCTACTACTGGCCGTGGTGTAGCCCCATTCCAAAAATTCAAGAAATTCTTCTTCAAATGAAACCACGGTATACCTTTTCTTATCGTCTTGTACACTAAAAGAATCCTTTCTTTGAGTTTATCTGATTTTGTCGCTAAGTGTTCTTTCAATGCCTCGATCTCCTTTTTTCTACATTCATAGTAGCTATCACGATAGGCCAACAGAAATTTGCCGGCATCCCTAGAGTAACCGATTAGGTCTTTATCGGCCTGATCTGTATATTGCATTGGAATTCCTATATCCTGACTTAAGTAGTTAAGCATTTTCTCTTGCGCATCTTCACTTGACACAGAGCTTGCAAGGTCATCCTTATTTAGATTTTTGTCAATATAATTATCAAATATTTTTTCGTCCTTTTCAGCATTGTCATCCGGTCCCTTTTCTATCACTTTGTTATTGACGTTTACTTTCGTGTCTGAGCTTTTCACTTCCCATTCGTCTGTGCTTTTCTCGGCTTTTTGCTCGGTTGGTTTTTCTTTCTCTTGGGTCTGTGTAGTTTTGACCTTTTCGCCTTCAGTGTTTCTCGATCCGCCGAGAAAACTATCAATCGATGCCACTTCTTCTTGCTTTAAGGTTTCGTAATCTGTTAAAGAAACCGAAGGGTTTCCAAAGAATCCCTTGAACTTTCCTCGCAATTTTATATAATTCCATGGCTTACCCTTTCTCAGCGCCTTATAATTGTCGATCACCTCGGTTGCTCCAGACCCCGATGCATCCACTTTCAGTTGCTCCCTCTCAACCGATTTTGCTGCTTTGTAATCGGAAATAAGATTGCTCGCATCGCCGTTTGATGTCGCGTAGCTTTTCAGTAGGTTATCTTCAGCGGTATCAGTTTTCCGCACTTTTGTTCTCAGCTGTGCGGGAAGCTTTTCACGAACTTTCTTGTATACCTTGAAACTCTCAGCTATATTAGTCGGATCTTCCACCTCAGCCATTCTTTTTCTTCGAAGAAACTTTCGTGAATTGCCTGGAAGGTTCGCCTCTTTACGACTGAGCGCATCCGTGCTCATAAGCAACCTTCTCAAGAAATTAAGAGAAATTTCCTTTGAAGTTTTAGATTTTGTGCTGTTACGGTGAGTAATTATTTCTCGCAAATCTTTGAAATATTTTTCAGGTTTCCCTAAATACTTAATCTCCACATTCTTCTTTATTGCCTTAGAAGAACCTGGTTTCACAGTCGAGGTCTCGATGACAGGCGAGGGATTTCTCAAAGTTTCCTTTTCAACCGAATCAGCATCGTTGGTGTTGGCAGCAATCTGGTCAAAAGAATTGTCTAGGGCATATTTTACTTGGGGACTTTCATCTGAGCTATAAAGGGTTTTGTCGTCATCAAAAGCAATGAGGAAACGAGCTTCATCCTCAGTAACTTCCAAATTCTCGCGGTGAGCAATTTCTCGGAGATCCTTGGAACGTTTTGGAGGTTTCCCTAAATACATAATCTCCACATTCTTCTTTATTGCCTTAGAAGAACCTGGTTTCACAGTCGAGGTCTCGATGACAGGCGAGGGATTTCTCAAAGTTTCCTTTTCAACCGAATCAGCATCGTTGGTGTTGGCAGCAATCTGGTCAAAAGAATTGTCTAGGGCATATTTTACTTCGGGACTTTCATCTGAGCTATAAGGGGGTTTGTCGTCATCAAAAGCAATGAGGAAACGAGCTTCATCCTCAGTAACTTCCAAATTCTCGCGGTGAGCAATTTCTCGGAGATCCTTGGAACGTTTTGCAGGTTTCCCTAAATACATAATCTCCACATTCTTCTTTATTGCCTTAGAAGAACTTGGTTTCACAGTCGAGGTCTCGATGACAGGCGAGGGATTTCTCAAAGGTTCCTTTTCAACCGAATCAGCATCGTTGGTGTTGGCAGCAATCTGGTCAAAAGAATTGTCTAGGGCATATTTTACTTGGGGACTTTCATCTGAGCTATAAAGGGTTTTGTCGTCATCAAAAGCAATAAGGAAACGAGCTTCATCCTCAGTAACTTCCAAATTCTCCTCCCCAAATTCGCGCCTTTCCAGTTCACCAAACACAGAGCCAATGGCAATGCAGAGCAAAATGGCGACCAGCTTCATCTGTAAGAAATAACGATGTCAACACCTTTCAACTGCATATCTAACATATAAATGATACACTTAAATAAGGATGTTATGTGGGACCAGGACTCGTAAGACAAATGTTGTGAGTAAAACACGACGGTCTGGTGAAGCGTAACTTCCAAATTCTCGCGGTGAGCAATTTCTCGGAGATCCTTGGAACGTTTTGGAGGTTTCCCTAAATACATAATCTCCACATTCTTCTTTATTGCCTTAGAAGAACCTGGTTTCACAGTCGAGGTCTCGATGACAGGCGAGGGATTTCTCAAAGTTTCCTTTTCAACCGAATCAGCATCGTTGGTGTTGGCAGCAATCTGGTCAAAAGAATTGTCTAGGGCATATTTTACTTCGGGACTTTCATCTGAGCTATAAGGGGGTTTGTCGTCATCAAAAGCAATGAGGAAACGAGCTTCATCCTCAGTAACTTCCAAATTCTCCTCCCCAAATTCGCGCCTTTCCAGTTCACCAAACACAGAGCCAATGGCAATGCAGAGCAAAATGGCGACCAACTTCATCTGTAAGTAAAACGATGTCAACTGAATTCGCGTTTGGGCAAGGAGCCAGTGGAGAGAATCACGAATAGATCATGAATGTGGGTAAAATTAGGAATATCACTTATAAGCCGAGCGGTAGCATTAAGAATAGTCTGGAGTTTGTGTATACTGGAGAAGGATATTTGATAGCGACGCATGCTGGAATGTAGACTGCGATTCCTGAGATCCCCTTACACGGGAATTAATTCAATTTAAGTTCAGTGGTCAAATGGCGGGAGATGTCAGCTTCCATTACGTCAGACACGAAGTTGTCGTCTATGATTGAACGTAGGCTAATTTTGAAAATTCATACACCTATGCGGGTCCAGTAAAAAGATGAGTTTCAAAGACGGACGTTGAAGTCACGTCCTACATTACACAGTGTTTAATCTAGTCCCCTCTTCTGGGAGGGGAAACAAGGTTTGTGGGGGAACCAAGCTATTTCTTGTCATTTCGTGAAAAAGTTTGAGACTTTTTCCAACTTTCGTCCTCACTTTTTAAACTTTCATCTTTTCATCTTCGTGTCTGACTTTTTTTAGTCATTGACACTTTTTCTATCAGAATTTGTCTGAAAAACCGTTGAGATTACCTTTTTTAGTATATTACTCACCTCTCAGGGGGAAAACCATATATCCTGGGGGAATTTCCCTCCCCAAACGGTCGCTGCATTATAATATAGCTGGCCTCTGGGGGGAAACACAAATCCTGGGGGGACATTCCCCCCAAAGACGTCTAGATTATATATTATTATAGATTAAACACTGTACATTACACAGTTAAACAACGCTCCAACAGCATTTGTAAAGAGTCGTGCAAACAAATTACTGGATTAACTCTACCGGTTGCTATGAATTTTGTGACTGTTTTGCAGGCGAGAATAAACTCTCCCCAGCTGTGTCCAAGCCTTCCCGCCAATATTGTTGCTTTAGCGCATATCCGTGCAACTTGTGTTGTTATCTTTGTGTATCCTTTTGCAGTCAGTCTTTTTGGCTCGTTCTTTGCATGTCGACACACATCCATAGACGCAGACATGTGGGTACGACATACGCATGTACAAACTAAATTTATTACAGATTAACAGATTATTAAATTTTCAGGGGCGTTTACCGAAGGATGATGTTAATTTACAATAAAACGAATATGTAATAAATGTATTTCAACAAATATGTCCCGTTGAAAACGGATGTGGAATTCATTTTTCTAAGCAAATTTAAGCCTAAATGCAAATTTTATTGTTGATATCATCTATACTTGCTGTATCTCTAATGGTTGTACCTTCCCCTCCAATCTGCCTACCCAAGTAGCCTACTATTTCGTTGAAAACGTACTATTTATCCTTCACATTCACACAGGGGCGGCGCTACACCAGGGCGAGCCAGGGCAAATGCCGTGGTAAAAAAGCCTTTGCCCTGGTCGATGCCCTGCCAGAATATTTGCCCTATCCGGAATTTGTTTGGGCATAATTGTTATATCCTTAGATATAAATTCACTTAATTCACTGTAATGTTAAAATTTGCTTTACAAATGTCAAAATCGTTCAGTTTCCGGGGTCTTCGCCCATCTGACCCTGACTATAGACAAATATAATAGTGCTGGGGCGATCTATGGCAAGCGCGGTAGCGCGATCTTATTATGGTCACCATTTAAGCTCGCGCTATATACAGCGCTTTCCATAAATCGTCCTCTGCACTAGTTACTGGTATGACCGCCCTGGCTACTGGTATGACTGCCCTGGCTATGCCCTGGTTACAAAAAGTGTCTGGCGCCGCCACTGCATTCACATAATAAATTTCACGGATAAACGAAAAGAAACTGCTCTTATTTTTCTTGACCCATCTAGAGCTTTTGATACCGGTGATCACGGCATCTCCTTCATCGTCCCGAACACGGATTCCACCTCTCTGCCCTACTCTCCATTGTATCGCATCTTAACTGCACCCTCGTACTCAATCAGTTCGTCAAATTCCTAGATATATGTAGGCCTATACTCTGAACTGTTTTCTTGAAGGGGCGATACATAGATGCTCAGTTAATATATATATATATATATATATATATATATATATATATATATATATATATATATATATATATATATACGTACGTTTTAGCGTGATTAATTATTGGACTAAATATCCACGTTCGCTTTAGCGTAATTTATTATTCGAAGCTGAATGAGCGATGAAAATAGAAATCAAACTGGAAGCTGGATGAGCGATGAAAATAGAAGTCAAACTGGAAGTTGGCTGAGCGATGAAAATGGAGATCAAACGAGAAGCTGGATGTGCGAAGGTAATCCTCCAGTTCAGGTGCTTTAATTATATGTAGCCTACGCTCTTATAGTGGATAGTTATCAGCAATTGTGATGACTGATGAAAATATAACTCAAACTAGAAGTTGGATGATTGATGAAAATATTATTGAAACTAGAAGCTGGATAAATGATGAAAATATTACATAATAAAACTGAAACTAGGACTTGGAATTGCGATGAAACTATATCGTTTAACGCCGATAATAATATCATTGCCGTGGATGAGCGATTAAAACATTTCATAGTAAAACTTAAAATAGAAGCTGGATATGCGATGAAAATGAGCTAAAACTGGAAGCTGGATGGATGAACGATTAAAACGTGTAATATTAAAACTAAACTAAAAGCTGGAAGGTGGATGAAATAATTATTTACGCTATTCATTTTTTCGAAATCCTGCCAATAATTAATTACACTAAAGCGTACGTTTACCTATATAGGCCTATGTGTGTATACGATAAGTAGCATATATACGACCCCGTTCGCTGCACCACTTACTGATTTTAACTACCACTAGTAATCTGACGGTAGACGGATTGTTCTCATTTGACGGTTGAAAGTTAAAACCTGCTCTTTCACACGATTCTGTTTATTGTGAAATTCAGTCTTAGCTAGCCAACAACTCCTCAAACATGATAGGCTTACCTCTGGGCACTTGGTGGCCTGCTTGTTAATGGCGCAAGCAGTTCAGGCTTAAGTTCCCTTGCGCCATTTGCAATTCTTCAATATAAGGGACTTTCTCGAAATCATTAAACCTTCGGTTATTGTGACGTCATCTCAGTTTTGATGAGATGACGCAAGATAATAAATGTGGACGTATGTATGTAAGTAAGTAAGTATATTCTTTATTACACCATTAGCAAACGCACAATGGGACAGAAGCTATAGAAGCATTGATTTTAAAACATTGAAGTAATAATAAATCGAAATAAAAATGATAAAATAAGTAAATAAAAAAACAACTGTTTTCTTATCATTTATGCAGTAATCTAGCGATGTAACCCTTCCCTGTCAAAGGATCACATCGTGGTATCTCACGATTATGCCATCGAGGTCGAAGAGAGTACCCGGAAGATCGTATCGGAGGGAGAAAATCATGGAGGACATGCCCTGGGTCCCGAAGGATTGCAGCAAAGAGAGCATCGTCCGCCTTAGAACACAACAAGTCAAATATAGGAGTATTAGTTGGCAGATACCCTTGTCGCTTAAGTTTACGTATCAAGGCAGAGAGACGCTCTCTCTCTCTCTCACCACCATTAGAAAATCCCAACCAGACAGGAGACGAGTACAACATTCGTGCCACTTTGGTGGAACGTACAACATCATGGAGGCGGCTTCCAGTTAATCCATGCGAAACCAGGACTCGCCAAGCAAAACAGGATTGTTTACATGTAGATTTACAACAGATGTTAATGTGCGAGGAGACCCAATTCTTTCCGAAAGAGTGACTCCCAAAATTTTTATTTCATTCACCCGTACAATCCCCGCAATGGGCGAAGGGGTAGGCCTATCTAGAATTTTGGTTCGGGGACGCCTTATTATGATTTCACACGACTTGCTATGATTTAGGCGCAAGTTGCAATGTCTGGCCCATTCAGCTATGTGGGCAAGTTCAGAGTCAGTGGTCGTTGTGTTTGAGGCAGGAATTACCAGATAGCAATCATCTGCGTATTTGAATAGCCTAATCGGTTTCCTGCATGAAGCAATTTTAGTCCAGAAATGGTGGCCAAAAAAGTGAATTGGACCAAGCCCTGCCCCCTGTATAATGTGTGTTTATAATAAGAAAAATAATATATTACCAACATTAGATTCTGACATGCGTTCGTGTACTTTGGTGATCTTTAAATTTTCACCCCCGGATCTTTTTTGACCACTAACACACTGGGTAGCTAGTAAACATTTTTTCTGAATACTTCAAAAACCGATATCTTCATGCTTGGCACAAGTAAACAACTCCGTGTATTCACAGACTTACTTCTGTTCAGCTGTTCAGACTGCTTGTTAATCGCGCAAGCAGTTTAGGCTTAAGTTTGCGGTGATGTACTCGAGTCCCGCCAAGGACTCGAGTCCGACTCGAGATCGACTTGCTGCGGACTCGGGCTTGGACTCGAACTGTGAACTCCGCATTCACTCTTACCGATTTGAATTTATTTCTGTATGTGATAAATTTGTTTTTGTTGTGGCTATTAGGTGTTTTCAGATAACGCATATGAAGGAGGTTCTTTTTGCAGGATTTTAGAAGTCCTTTCGTCATCCAAGGCTTCCTATATTTGAACTTATGGTTCTTATACATCGTGACAGTAGGAAATGCATCATTATAGGCCTGGGAGTATTTATCTATAAACTCTTCATAAGCTTGGTTGGCCTTACCTTGGTCATATGCATTCGCAACGGGGTCCCAGTTAATATTCTCAAGAGCACGTTGAAATATAACATATGCCGATCAGCATTAATGATCCTATTCTCCTTCTTACATGTTCTGTTATTAGGTGAGAAATCTACAGCAAAGCGGGCGCAGATCGGCAGGTGGTCCGAGATATCAGATATATGGATATGTGCATCAAGTAGTTTGGTCCAAGCATTACTATAATTATGTATATTATCTATTAGGGTTTGAGTAGAGGGAGTGACTCTAGTTGGTCTTGTTATAGCCGGTAGATAATGATGCGAGGCCATGCAGTTGTAGAACAGGCTATAGAGTCTCTGTGATCATTCACTTTGATAAGATCGATGTTGATACTGATACATCTGATACTTGAAAGAGCTTTCAGAAGCATGGTTCTATCGGCAATCGGAAGTGTACACTTAATGTAAAGACTATACCATGGCTATGCCACCGATTGTTGATGGGTCTTTATACAGTGGTGCTTAATAAATGCATAACAATAATATATAGCACTGTTACCACATTACCCATTAGTCTGTGTGTTTCCGTTTCAGCGGGGTTGCAGTTCTTCGCCAGCTACACGTCCTTGACCTTTCACACAACCAGGTTAGTCGGATGACCTTGGATCTGTCGAGGTGCCAAGCGCTGGTCAGGCTAGACGTCTCAGTCAACCAGATCGAGGACCTCAGTCAGATGCCGACGCTATCCAACCTCCGTATCATGGGCAGCGATCCCGGGGGGTCGAGGGGGACAAGACCCCCCCCACCTTTAAGAGTGGGGGGGGCACGCCATACATCGGCCCCCCGAAATTTTGAAGAAACCCCAAAAAAGGTCATAAACTTTTTTGCGCTCGGAGTATACAATTTTCGCGAAAAAATTGTTGACCTCTTTTTTTACCAGATCAGTTCAAAACTCTTTTTTGACCATATCACTTCAAAAATTCTTCCCCCCCCCCACCTATCAAGCAAGATAGCCGCCACTGCTCCGTATCCTCAACATCCGATGCAACAAGATCCGACAGGAAACCCATCTATTGCTCGACTGTTTAAAGATCGGATCCAGAAGCAATCCCACCATGGCAAACATTTGTGACCATACCTGGGATAAGGGACCTAAAGTGGGGTTCTAGTTTCGGAGTTACAGCCTGTTTTATGTAGGCAGTTGTTGGTTGTCGAATTTTTATTGCGAGACTTCAGAATTGATGTAGGTGTTAATTAGTGATTTCTGGCAATAAATTGCAATGTATTTTTGTTTTTGATGTGTCATTTTATAGAGTACATAATGATTCTGGCATGGTGAAAAACTAAACATTTGTTGTTTGTGGTTGGCTTTTCTGAGTGCCATCTTGCTATATTTTTAAACTTGATATTCTCTAAATAATGGTTTTATCTACTAGCCTACGTTGCTAAATTTGTAATAACTTCATCACTTATGGACCAAACTTAGTGCAGTTTCTTCTCTCTGAAAGCTTGCTTCCAACTGCATTTGAGAACACCAATAACTCCATATCCCACTTAAGGTCCCTTTTCCCAGATATGATCACATTTAGTTCTCCACTCGAAACTAGTTTCGGCGAGGTTGCACACATCACACGTTTTCTCCCTTCTTCTTCTAGTCCATGGGCTCATCTCCCGTCGGTTTCAATAGCACGCCTCACTATGTTTACCCATTCGTTTATGTAGGGGGAGAGTTGCCCTAATTGAAACGCTTAAGCAGAAAACGAGATGAAACATGTTAATTACATGTGTTTTAGAAACTTATGATATGCATTACAATTGTCTACCTATAAACTACAAGTGTGGTTTATATCAAAGTTATAGATGTATTCTTTCAGAGGAAATTTAACCATTTTCAATGACACCCTAATGTTCCAATTAAGGAAACCAGTTGCCTTCATTGGAACAAATGGTTGCCCTATTTGGAACACTAATTAGTATTTAGTTTTTTATTATTTTTTACGTTTTTTTAATTAAATTTTTAAGTTTCTTTAAACAAAATCAGTTTTTATTGTCATTCAACACAATAGTCTGTAAAGTTTATTGAGAAAGTGTGAAGTCCACGATGGATAAATGGATCAGGCAGGAAGCATGCAATGTCTTGTTCATCAATATCATCAACATCTTGACTTGCTGGCAAGGAATTAGCAAACGTTTTGTCATTTCTGCTACTTCTTTTTAGGAAGTGTACTTCAAACTTTCCAACATCCTCATTACTGTCATTTAATTTTTTTTATCTGACCAACGTTGCAGTTTCTCAGGTTGGCCGAGCTATACTTTACAAGAACCCATTTAACAACTGAAACCTGACTTGAATCGACCTGATTTTGTTTATTGGCAATCGGCAAGTGAATGCTACTTGGCTCTCTCAGTGAGAATTCGGGATGTCTTCTCATGAATGTATAATACCATTTCTTTCCAGCCATTCGAGTGTCCTGATTAAAATTATGCTTTAAATTATGGGCCTCAGCAAGGTCAAACGCCAACCGACGCAAATCATCTATGCGTAATCCAAAGAACATTGATTCCAGTTGCAAGCAATGTTCAACTAGGCCTAATTCCTTCTCTAAATCACTTGAGAGAGAACATGCATGGCCATTGGCCATGATACTTCACGTCGCCAATAGCAATTTTATTTTTTCCATTTGAATGTCTAGACAATGTTGCCTTCGGAATTCCATAGGTTCTGGATGATTCTGACAGTCCCATATCTCCTCTTTGAACGGCTGATACTGCTCTTTCAATATTTTCGCCAGTCCAGTCTCCATATACTCTTCTTGACATCTAAATTTTAAAATATATACTACGTTTTAACAGAGAGTTAGATTAACCCAAACTGTAAGATAATGAAACTGAACAATGTGAACAGTGCTGGATTCAAGCATTTGCAAGAACTTCTAGATTAGTTTTCTAAAGACATAGAACAATAGAGGAGCAATCAATGAAGCTTCTTAAAACTGTTAAAAAGCCTTTTCTGTAGATCTACACATTCGAAATAGAAGTAGGGGCCTAATAGTTCTATGAACAAATATATTCAATCCGAGTCTCCCTGAATGGAACGGCTGAGTTGCCCTAAATGGAACGTTCCATTCAGGGCAACTTAGCAGTTCCATTCAAGGCAACTGGGACTACTTTTACAAGATGTTTAGTCCCATAAAATAGGTTGCATCGCGCGCTCAGACCTTTATTATCATTCAAGCACACTTACCTTAGCTACAGATTAGCGTAGGAATTAAAAAGTTATTCGCTGTAACGCCGGTTGAATATTTGATCTTATCGATACAACCAATTTATAAAAAGTGTACCAAAATTAGATATTTTCACTTTATTAAAGAAGTACAGCTCCTATCGCCACCAAACAATCCACCATGATGAATCGTACTTAGCGCAATACTACACCAAGCGCGGACACATTAAACATGTATAATTCCGCGAAAAAAGAAAAATTCCAATCAAGGAGCCGTTCCAATATAGGAAACTCTCCCCTACTGTTGTGCCAGTTAGCTCAAAGCGTGCCAACATTTGACATAAATTTTTACACTGAAAAACGCGTGTAACGATACTCTTTAATGATACGTAAAAATGGGAAGATGAAGTCGCCAGCACTTCATACACATGGGTGCCTCAGGGCTAGCTTAAGGGACTGCTCTTCTTCTCCTTCTTGTTAATTTGAATGTTGACTTGTGTTTGTGTGTGTTTCATATGTGATATGATTCTTGCTTTACAGCTAACGTCTTTATCAGGTCTTCAGTCACTCATTACACTTGAAGAACTCTACGTTCAAAACAACCACCTGGTGAGCACTGGCACGCGCCTGCTGCTACTTTTAGCGATCGCAGGTGGTTGGTCGGCGGAGTTAATGCTTCGTTAGTGTAAATGCAAATTTAAACATTTTCTGTAGCGACCATAGTAGGGGTTCGATCCCGTTTATTCTTAAAAGGATTGTTCGGGAGAGATCCTTCACCACCTCTGTCCGTTTGAATGGGTTCCACGCTCCCATTCAAACGGTCTCCGTATGCGGACCGTCGTGATAACCCGAGGTTTGTTATGTTATTAATATTATTATTATACTGTGCCATGCATGGTATGTGTGCCAAGTTTAGGCATGGTATGAAGTAGTATGCTTTGTTATGCCATGTGTGGTAGGTATGGGTATGGTATGATGTACTGTGGTATGACCTCCGACGCATCCGTTCTAGGCCTATATAATGTTTTTTATGCTCGACATTAAAACTGCCTCCACCATTGCTTCCTCCACTGTTCATTCAAAGCTTGATTATTGAAATTCTCTCATCCTCAACCTCGAATCCACCCAAATCAAGTGTCTTCAACTTATTCCAAACTCACTATAGCCACAGCTTTCACTAAAACGCCCAAACATCATCGTATCACTCGGTCGGATCCCATCCTCAAATCACTCCATTGGCTAAATATCCCAGAGCGAATTCACTTCAAAGTCCTATCTCTTACCAAAACAACTTCCTATAATATTCCCAGCCCCAGTACCTTCGTGATCTCTTCACCATCCAGAAAACGCGCTCCACCGGAACATCGTACTATCTGTCTTTCTAGACCGCACCCCCCACCAGGAACTAGGGCCTACTCATCTGAAGTTCTTCAAGCGAGATATATCCAACACAGCGCCACGCGTCTGAAATGATCTAAATTAAACTAGCTGCATTAACATTCCTTTAAGGAGACATTAATTTCAGCCAAAGGATCTATATTACTTATTTCTTGCTTTCGGTCGATGTTGTAGAGTCACCACATGAAAACGTGCACATTTGCATTTAGGATTTTGATCTGCCCAACGACCTCTGGTCTGAGGCTCTGGATCTGCCCAGAGCCGTATATGGCTCTGGATCTGCCTTCGAACATATAATTATGTCACTCTGGCGCACACCTTTGACCATATTCTCGTCGGCATTCTCGTGTGGCGAGATATAAACAAAATATTATGCAGGGATCTATAAATAATATTATCGGTCCTTGTGTCATATGTAAACATCAGTTGAGATACTTTTTCTGCGTCATGGCCGCAATACGATGTATGTACAACTAAGTCCAGTTTGTACAAATTTATTTGAAAATGATTGGATTTATTCGCCTTAGAGGCCTTAGTTTTCCGGCATGTTTATTATGTGCTCATGACGGGGTTTAAAGGGTTTGTCAACGGTTTTCTGTCTAACTGGTAGGCTCCTTTGTCAGCTGTTGGTATGTAAATTAATGTGCATCACCTGCTACGACGTCGCGGATTCAGTATGGTGATAAGAAAAGTTATGATAATCATAGGCAAACTTTAACACTTGCATAAGCCATTATGTAATTAAATGACCTTAAGTGATTTACCACTGATCGTTGTGGAACTAAGTTTAGCACTGTCGTCCAGCTAGTGTTTATCTCCTATGCCTACCTTTTGTCTTCTACCTGATAGCTTTTTATCCAGTACTTGCCCTCTAATCCCACAAGTTGCGAGCAAGTGTGTTGAAGATGATGGTGAAGTTATGGCAACAGAGGGGTGATGATAATCACTATGATGACGATGATGATGATGATCAATCAATCAGTCAATCATAAAATTTATATAGCGCCTCTTCAAGAATTCTACTCAGAGGCGCTCCCGAGCCAGGCCTGATCATAGAGAAAAGTCTTCAATAGGGTGTAGAAGGAAGACGAGTGTGTACGAGGAGATAGGCGAAGGGAAGATGGCAAGTCATTCCACACTGTTGGACCAACAACAGAAAATGCCCGGCGCTGCATTGTAGCAGTGCGGGCAAATGGAACCAGGAAGTCACCCCGAGTAGAGGAACGAAGAGCTGAGCGACCTATAGAAGTGGAAGAGAGAGTAAAGATGGAGCATAAGTAGCGAGGAGCTGTGCCCAAGACGCTTTGCCAGACAAGGGAGCAGAGCCGATACAGGATACGCTGTTGATTATGATGATTATGGTGGTGGTGGTTTTGATGGTGATGATAAGGATGATGACTGATGAAGACGATGATCACTGATGATAATGATGATGATCATTGATGATCATGATAATGACGACAATGGTGATCGGATGATGTGTGGATGATGTTCGTTGGTGTTCGTGTATTTCTAATTTATCATCAACGCTGAAACCAACCTGAATACCATTACTACACTTACCAACTTGTTCAATTTGCTAAATAAACTCTTCTTGCATTCCCTTAATTTGACAATTATTATTAAACTGTTTAATACACGTTTGTTATGTGTTTCATATTTCATATCCTCTGGACATGTGGTATTTACAGCGTAAGTAGCCATTGTTAGAATACCACTTACATTTGTCATTGTGACATTTTATTTGCAAATGAGTGACTTATTTCTTGGCTTAGGGGTTACGATTTTCTCACAGCTACGCTTAGCCGAGATGTTGTTCTTTATACTTGTACTCAGGTTGTGCTCAAATACCATTTTCAAGTACTAGTACTCGAGCACAGTTATTGATAAGAAGTTAATTGTAATTTTTATAGCTCTGCGTGAATGTTAGGATTGACTTTATGCGCTGCAGCCTGCTCTGCATCGACCAGGAGAAGCAAAAACCGTTAGAATTTTCCTCCAGTACACATTGCAATTTGTTGTTGGAAAGATCTATAAGGTTCAGATGACGCTTCTAAATATACTGTGTGTACGTCTTCCCGTAATTGTTGTTTGGCATCACAGTCACTTTACTCATACTTGCCACTTTAGTGTATGCACCAGCAGATGCTTGATGATAATTATTGATGATAATTATTAATGATAATTTTTGATGATAATTATTTATGATAATTATTGATGATGCTGATGGTGACAATTGACTTATGATGAATATGGGTTTGATGGTCATACGAATAGGAGATGGTGGTGGTGCTGGTTGTACTGGTATTGGTGGGCATCGTGGTCATGGTGGTAACCATATTGGAGGTGGCGGTGGTAATAAGTGGTGGTCTTACGTGCAGTCATGCGATTAGGTGATGATGGTAATAGTAGCAGATGGCTGCGGAAGTGATAATAATAGTGATGGTGGTGATGACGATAAGTTTGAGCCAGGGTCATAATTATCCTTGACCTGAAAGCTGTTGTGATGTCTGTTCCTGTAGGCTCATCCTCCTGGCATTCCTCGCTTCGACCGGAGTGACCTTTCTCGTCCTCGGTTGTGCCTTACAGCAGTACAAGTACATGAAACGTCTCTTTACTTTCGATTTACTTTAGTACTTGATGCATTCTGGTGCTATATAAATACATTTGGTAAGAAAACAAACATTTACAGAATAGACAGTCAACTGGGAGGTTGGGGGTTCAGAAAGACGTGTAAAGATATTTCTGCTCTACTTGAACTCAGCTATCAAATGAGTTCACTGACTACTCTGTCGGTGAGAAGGACAGACGGCAAAGGATGCCCACCCTTGCAGGGAAAAGTGCTGAGAAAATGAAGTTCCTAATACTTCATACAATGGCTGCCTTTCAGGCTAGCTTAAGGTACTCTTCTTTTTTTCTCTTTCTTTTCCTCCTTTCATCTTCTTTCTTCTTTTTCATCTTCTTCTCCTTTTCCTTTTCCTTCTTTCTTCTTCTCGTTCTTCTTCTCGTTCTTCTTCTCATTCTCCTCATACTCTTCTTCTTCTCTCTGCTTTTCCTTTTCCTTCTTTCTTCTTCTCGTTCTTCGTCTTCTTCTCCTTCTTCTTTTTATGTTTTTCTTCACAGTCACTAAATATGCTTAATCTTTTGACAGTGTCTGGTGGCCTATGTTCGTAATTGTATTCTACTTCCTGTCGCCAATTCCGACGCTGATTGCCCGTCGATTCTCCGATGGAGATGTAGAGGAGCGATCCAGTTCGCTGTTTGAAGTCTGCTGCTTCATCACGACCTGCATCGTTCTCTCGTCCTACGGTCTGCCGATCATCCTTGCCAGAAAATTGATTGTTAGTTTCTGTTTTTGTTATTCGTTTATTTATTTTTTGTTTATGCGACATCGCTATCTAACAGTCTTCCTGCATTTACATTATTATAATTTTTTGCCCCGAGGTACATAAGATCCCTCTGGGACCTGCATATTAATTAAGAAGAATGGAGGAAACATCTGGAGTGGCCTCTGTTAATTATTATTATTACTATTATGATTATTATTATTATCTGACAGGAACAGTCCCTATCATTGGCACCTTATTATTATTGTTATTATTATGCATTTATTAAGCACCACTATTTAACCACTAACCACTTTACTTGATGGTGTTGAGCAATTGTGATGGATGGACTTGCTCAAGGTCCCTACACAATAACCATCTCAGAGGACGCTCAAACCCATACTTTCTGCGTTACAAGGTGAGCGCTTTAACCAATTGCAGTCAACAACAGGAGAGGTAAGGTAAGGTCTACGGCGCTGGCAGCCATAATATGTCATTAAACACTGGACACTACTACTGTCCAATGACCAGTGACCAATTGGCTACAATGTCTCACAAAGTACTGTGTCCATCCATGTACTATTTTTTCAAAATGTCATATTTGTTTAAGTAATCTAACCTAGTTAAGTGTGCAGCTCTTTGAGAGGTGCGTATACTTCGAAGGCTTTAAATGACGTGCCTTTGATTATGCATGCAAGGTTAGCTGGTCTGCCAGTCTGAGATGCATAACACTTTGTCCAGGATTGTTACATGGAGTTAATGCAGCAGGTCAGAAACTGCAAATGTTGGATTACAGACCAAGAGGGTAGTCCATTAAGGCCTTCAAATTCCAGTATAATTACTGCATTCAAAATAAATAACGTGATGGATAGATCTGTATGATATTATTAATGCATTAAAATCAAGTAACATCAACAATATTCAACATTGCATGCCATATTCTGTGGTGCATAAGAGTACTGGACTGTGACATTGTTTCTGATTGCATAGATTGAGTGGGGCGCGTGTGGATTTGTGATGGCCGGAAATGCCGTTATCTTCATCGCCATATTCCTGCTCTTCTACTTCTTCACCAGGGAGGAAGATTCCTTTGAGTACAGCACCTGGTGAATAACCATCGTACCACATCCGAAGAAGATAAATCTTCATTGCATCTTTGGTGAAAAGGGATAAATTCTGCTTAAATTGCATGACATTCTGACTCTAGACAATTGCTCCAGGTGTCTGTTGGCACTAGACATTAATGTGGCTGTTTTTCTCGTTATTTTATGGTGCTTTCTTTCCATGGGAGTGTCCAGTGATCAACTGTTGGATCCAAACTTGCAGGTTGAAATCGCCCAAGTTGGCTTAAGAAACTGACCTCCTTCCTGTGAAGTTGAGGTTACGTGGTAGCTTCCATAAGTCTGTTTAAAGGGTGCTATATAAATGGTCTGTTCAAAATAAGAATGCAGTGAAGCAGCCAGTCTTAGTCGTCGTGCTAACACTTTACCGGCAATCTGCATTGGTTTCCCAGTCACTTTCAGTACTGTCTCGTTCAGTGTGAGAATTGTAGAAAAAAGACTAGAGGGGGAGTTTAGATTTTGATGAGTTTGATCCATGTGGAGTTGAATATTTTATTCATATTTTGCAAACTGAGAACATTCATCCTGCTCTCTTTGTTAGTGTTAATGTGGCCAGGCATTGGACAATGACTGTTCTCAGCAGTTATAAATTAATTTTTACTGTGTTAATTTTAATTTTACAATTGTAACTTTTCTAAAGTTTTTGTGTTTTGTTGCTGTAGACATTTTTAGCCATGTCAATGTCTTGTGCCATCGGACACCTTGTCGAGCACGCGTGTGCACATATCTGAATGCGATTGTGTATACTTATAAAACTTTGCAGTGTAGTCTAAACATTCTAATCATATCGAATCTGATGGCTTGTGTAGCGCCAGTGTATTTTCAGTCACTCTGTAGTACAATTACGTGTAAGTTTTTGGAGATCTTTTTATGTCGAATCTAAGAAATCGTCTTTGGTCGAGTTTTGTATACGCTTGTGTCGGCTTTAACTTTATTATTCTTGCTTTTGTCGTGACTTAAGTTTTGACTTGAACTCTTTCATCAATGTAGAGAATTACAGTAGAATGTGGTTGAGGTTTGGTTGAGTGGTGACATTGTTAAGGGGAGTAAACCCCTAGTCATAGTGGCATCTCTGCGAGGTTCATGCTATACACTATATGAATGTTCACTTGCATACATAGTACACAAATACGTACATACATATGCATATTTGCATACATACATGGACACATACATGCATATATACATACATACATAACACATACATATACATAAACACATACATAAACTCGTACATATATAAACCCATACCAGTACTATATATATATATATATATGTGTGTGTAAACCCATATATACATACTTGCATGCCTTAGGGTAGGTACTAGGACCTATATTTGTGTTTAAGTACATGTATATGAGACAAAAATTATGCCTGATATATGAACATTGTATCGTTTATTGTATTGTCAGTTTGCAGTGTAAAAGCGTCATTTGTATTTTCAATTTTTAGATTGCGGTGCTATAAAAAAAATTGAAAAGAAATCGTCTGTCTCAGTTTTATTCTTGGCGGGATTTCTTTCTGTTTAAAGTTTATTTAAATATCTAATATCTCCATAACTACTTATGTAGCACTATGGTGACTGCTGCTATAAGAGGTCCACTCTCTGTCATACGCTTAAACTGCCCTTTTATCTCAATCAAGCTGTTGCAAAAATGTGTAATAGTCCGTTCTGCCCTTCGTTATAGAAAGATCGAACTTCTCTGAAGAAATATATAATTTATTTTGAATAGTGCTATTACAGCACTTTTGGAAAAATAAGAGAATTTCTTTGAGACAGGTTAAGTCGCTATGGAGGCCAGAAGTAGCACGTACATGTCATTAAAATTAGCATCCGAAATTACAATTTGAATATGAACTAACTTGAGAGACCTCCTCATGATGTCGAGGCTATGAAGTTGCTATTTGTAACTTAATACCCGCGGTGGCCACCCTGTGTTCGTAGCATCGAACCCCTCTGTTGGGAGACCAAGTACAGCAACGTATTTATAAGCATACTGTAAACCAAGGCGGTGAGAGACAGACAGAGAGAGCATGGGGCAGAAAGCATAGGCAATCCACTAGGGTCATTCGACTTATTCGTAGCTCATCCCGTTGAAGGCTAACTAACACAGACCTAAATTCAGACAACGGAATTAATTATTTAATAGAGTACCGACCTATCGCCCCAGTATCTAATGCACATGGTATCAACCAACGATCGAGGTAATAGAAGAACCGATGGCACATCAAAACCATGCCAAAATCAGGTCAACATCCAAGTCAGTCCGTTAGGATTGCCTGAATTGGAGGCTTTATGGACATTTGGCGTCTTAAGTTGGGATCTTTTAATTCCTATACAAACTCTTACAAATTACAAAAATAAGTTGGTTTATCAATACTGGCGCTACTCAACCCCTTTGCATTAGGTCGTCTCCTTCACGCATCGACACCGAATTTGACAATATATAAACATACAGAAAACCGACCAAAACTGTTGAACCTGGGATTAAGATTGCAATCTTAGTCCCAGGTTGAACTAACGATTAACAGCAACTCTGCCTTCTGTCGACCTGCCTCCATGGAAACCGGACGGACTTCCTCTGGACTACTCTTTGGAAAACTCCTCTGATTTGACGCAGCGCTCGTAAATAGGCTGGTGCCCTGTGCTTCGCCTTCGAGTGGCGCTTTAGAGGTTTGGAGATTACTATTACAATTATATAACGACTATGAACCATCCATTCGCTCTGATCCTCCCTCCCTCACAGTCCCCGGATCCGTTCCCTCTATTCTTCCATCCCTCCACTCGCTTTCCTCACCTCCGTTCGTTCTCTCCCTCCCTCCCTCCGTTCGATTTCTTCCTTTCTCCCCTCCCCAACGGTCGTTCTCCATCAAAATAAAGGAATTATTAAATTATTTCTTTTATGTCGGCATAGATCTGCGGTCACCAAAATCAAAAGGAGAAATACCATCAAACAACGACCAACAAAAGAGTCGAAAGAGCTCGCAAAAACCAGTTGAAGTTCAAAGGAAGCGTTAGAACTCATGGAGGAAAGAAAAACATAGCCGAGCAACAAATTTACGCTACAGACCGGAAACAATTATGATGGCTCATTGTATAAATCAGATTGCAACTACAAATAGACTAAATAAAATAAATAAATTTACTTTTTATTAAAATAATTATAAAATTCAAATTCTTAGTCTTATAATAAATTATAATTGGTGTCCTTGTAAAAATATTTAATCAATCTACCGGTAGATGACATAAATGTCGACAGGCTGTTGTAGTCATTGGAGTGTTTACCCTGTGTGCAATAAATAATCTGTGATAAGTGTAAGCATGAAAAGACGTAAATATCAACGCTAAATTCACAAAAATGGCCCTCAGTCCATTTCAGGTTAAAATCGGCGGTTATGTACTCGGCGAAACGTTAGGATCAGGAACGTTTGGCAAAGTCAAAAGTAAGTTTGCCACTAAAAAGCGTTACATGTTTTCACAGGTGTTTACGTCTCGCTTATGAGAGACGAAAGTTTATATAACGCCACAATATAAATTTGTGGCGTTTTGCTGTCGTCTGCTGTTGACACGAACGTGTGTTTGTATCAGTCAATGGGGTTCATCGTGTTTCAGTTTTCACGTTTGCTTGCTCGCAAACTCCTACACTTTTAAAATGATGGTCGGGATTACATCATACAGTTGTTGCAAGCACTTGAAGCTCGTAGGATAAAAATAAAAAGCGAGTATCTTATTTATTAGAGATGGTATTAACTTCGAAAGTCTTCAAAATTCAACCCCACCACTAAAGATTTCTACGTATTACGTTTGCCATTGTCTGAATGACTGCAGCACTATTAAAAAGTGGGTAATGTATCGTTTTAAAGTTACCGAATATTCGCCCGTTATAGCGTACTTTTAGAATTATGAGATGTTTTTGTGACATAACTTTCTACAATTTCAGTTGGAGCACATCAGACAACGGGACACAAAGTGGCAATAAAGGTCATAAATCGACAGAAGATGAGAACGCTTAACGTCGTCTCCAAGATTCGCCGCGAAATTCAGAACTTGAAGCTCTTTCGACATCCGCACATCATCAAACTGTTTGTTTCTGCTATTATCAGCATTATTATGATGATAACAATTTTAGTCATTACTTATTTTTATGCACAATATTTTTTAAGTGCATCTTGCATTCAGGCATGGCTTCTTTAAACTCCCTACGTGCAGAAACTGACTGATTCTGAAGTGTTCAAGAATTGGCATAAGATGAATTGGCTTAAGATGGATTGGATTAAGATGGATTGGCTTAAGATGGATTGGATTAAGATGGATTGGCTTAGCAACTGACTTATATAATAATAATAATAATAATATCTTTTCTTTAATTAAGCGCCTGCTAACTGCACTGCGCTGTACAGTGAACATACAAATAGTAGAAATGGCAGCCACACAGGGCGCCTTACATAGTGATCATAATCATAGACTCCAAATTTCTAAAGTACTACTTAAAAGCTAAATGCAGGACACTGGTTTATTCACGAGTGCTGTGTCATGTCAGAAGGGGTTTCCAGAGATATTCAGTGAAGATCCGAGTCCGATTTCTGGAGAGATCGTAGAGAGGAGTCAGACGAGGTGCTATATAAATGCTGAAATATGTAAATACCGGTAGATGTGATCCAGTCACAAGTCCTTGCAAAATGAAAGTGGCATTTTGTTTACTTTGTTGATTCAGGTATCAAGTAATAAGTACTCCGACAGACATCTTCATGATCATGGAATACGTTCGAGGTGGAGATCTCTTCCATTACATCACAAAGCACGGAAAGGTAAACTGATTCCATGACCTCTTCCTCTATGTCTGTCCGAATCAACATTTTCTTGATTTTAAGCTGGTAGTAGTATATTCGTTTATTGAGCAAAACTGGTTGACACACCACAATCAGGAAGAGATGAATAAGTTGGAAAAGAAAAGAAAAATAATGTGCTAGTTCTTGGAGTGGCAGAATTTCCTGAGGCAGAGATTTCTAAAAGCACTATATAAATAATAAATATCCAGATGTTGTTCACGTATGTATTGTCTTGATGCAGCTGGAAGAGTCGGAAGCACGGAGATTCTTCCAGCAGATCATTTCCGGCATCGACTACTGCCACCGACACATGATCGTGCATCGAGATCTGAAACCAGAGAACCTGCTTCTCGACCAGTACCTCAACATAAAGATCGCTGATTTTGGTCAGGCGCTTTGCGTTTTATTTCACTATCATAAACAGCCTGTCTTTCACTTCGCAGCATTCTTATCCACAACGAGCCTTCCATATTGCTCTGAGTTGCTCTTGTCTTGTGACCATCACCGTGAGCTGGTGTTACTGAGGCTGAAGTTTGCCAAAGATGGCTTCCTCTTAGAATGGCTTCTGGTATTTTAAATGTATGGTTCATATATGCCATGGTAGAAATTTGCTTCGAGATTTCCGCTCCACCTGTGCCGCCTAACCAGTTAAGATATATTGAGTAGCTGTGCTGACCATGTCAGTGGGAAGATGAGACGGTGAGGGAGAGGACTGACCACTTGCCTTCATATGCTAAGGCTGACACTTCATGCGGATGGCTGCCTCTCAGACTAGCTCAAGGGACTGCTAAAAATATATATACCTATGTACACATTGGCAAGGGTAGATCTGGGAAGACCCCTCTCACCCATCTAAGTTGAGAAAGCCAATGCAAAAGACAAAGATCAGGTATACAAATTCAGATCCAAGAGTCACTCTTGCCATGGGGCTCCCTAATGCTGAAGTTGCCCCTAGCTCTGTCCATGTACAGTGTTAGATATCTGAACTGTAGTATTTGTGTTAAGTGTTAACATTGAGTGTTATATTTGTGTCTGTGACAACTGTGTGATGAATAAACGAAAAATTGATTGATTGATTGATTGATTGATTGAGTTTGTGTGCCTGAGTATAGGTGTCGCCGCTGTTTTTAGGTTTGTCGAGTATGATGACAGACGGTGAGTTTCTTCGTACCAGCTGCGGATCTCCAAACTATGCAGCACCCGAGATTATAGCTGGCAAGTGAGTTACAGCTATCAAGTCTTCTCTCTCTTGATCTTATGCTTTCTTTAGCATTTGTTTTTGCCTTGTCATTTTCTGCATTGAAATGCCTTGAAATCTGAGGCTTTTTGCTGACCTAGGAATTGCTAAATAGCTTTGAATTTAATTGTTATGGTTTTACTCTGCATAAGTAATTTTGTATTTTATTCGAGTGTATTTAAATTTTCTCTTGTCACATTGATTTCTCTAGACTTTACGCTGGACCAGAAGTGGACGTCTGGAGTTGCGGTATTTTGCTCTATGCACTTCTCTGTGGCTGCGTAAGTTCATCGCATTTTATCATATACCACGTCCTTGACTTATTTGAAAATTGCTATTCAAGATGCTTTGAAACATGTCTGATCTTTTTCTGACAATGATATTGTGTTTTAAATTTAACATACTTTAACTTCTTCTGAAATGTTTTGGCCAGGTGTTTAACACGGCTAGGGTACTCTATGTTGATCATATTTGTAACTTTGAAACAGGATACCCATTTTTATATGTGCAAAGTTTAATTATTTTATAGTTTAACACTTTAACGATGAGAGTGTACTAAAGGTGACTGCTCATCGTTAAAATGTTAATTATAATAATAATAATAATAATAATAATAATAATAATAATAATAATAATAATAATAATAATAATCTGTTCTTTAATTAAACGCCTGCAAACACACTGTGCTGTACAGTGAACATACATATAGTAGAAACGGCAGCCACGCAGGGCGCCTTACATACATGTATACAGTAGAAGCACATGATATGCAAAATATAATTATTTAATCCTGGTCTATGAGTTGAACTGAATTAAACCCACAAGCTATGACACACGTACCGGTATAGAAATTGTAAAGGTGTGTAAAATCTTTTATGGCATATAAACCTACTAATACTAATATTACTAATGGCCCAGCTCTTTCCCATATTGACATTGTGTAGCTGAGACTTCTTAACACTGTAACGACGAAAGTGTGCTACAAGTGACTGGGAAACCAATGCAGCTCATTGTTAAAGTGTTAAAGCATTAACAAGGATTTGTATGCAATAAATTTCACTTTGGCTATTTATTTGGTGCTATTTTAACTGTCTAGGTACTTACTTACGTACTTTGTGTTGTTTTCTGTCACAGTTGCCTTTCGACGATGATAACGTGGCAACGTTATTTCGCAAAGTAAAAAGTAAGTGGGTGATATGTTGTTCTGGACTTGCATTGTTGCATCGTCATTGTCACTGTTGCTATCATCATCTTATTCACTATAATTGCTTAATTAATATCATAATATTGATATAATTAATTAATTATAATAAAATCTTACCCTTCCGTTTTTTCGTGACTCGATCATACCTTTCCTGAGTAACCATACTTTCCTTACTTGAACGTTCTCGGCCTGATCATTGATACGCATCCTGATTAGCCATAGGTTTCTTATCTTCCAGGCCTGATCTTTCCTTATATGACCAGAAGTTATGTACATTCCTGGACCTTGCGTGACCTTGTGTTGCATATTGTGACTTTTCAGACTCGCAATATACAATCCCTGATACGGTGAACAAGTCAGCCGCCTCTCTCATCCGCAAGATGCTTCAGCCAGACCAGGTGAAACGCGCCACAATCAAGGATGTCAGGTGGGACGGCAATTTTATTCATCTCCTCATTCTTTTATTATAATTGCAAATTTGCATAGTGCCACTTCAAGGGATGCAAATCAGAGGCACTTGTTAATCCAGTCTCACCTGCATAAATCTCTCGAAAAGAACATTTAAATTATGTATCTGCTTTCCTGATACTACATTATGGTTTCTAAATAAGGCACTGAAATATGAAAGACAGATTGCGTAGCGGAAGCTGTGGGTGTAATCCTGAAGTCGACACTTTAACGACGAGCTGCATTGGTTCCCAGTCACTATTAGTACGCTTTCGTCGTTAAAGTGTTAAAGACACGTACGTAAGTATGTATTTATTATGTTATTTATATAGCACCTTTAAGAAATACTAATTTTATTATATGTATGTGAAAGTTTCTTCTGGTAATATATAAAGCCATACAAATATACTTAGACATGTTTAGTTTCCCCAAATGCCGTACTGAAAAAGTAGATGTTTTAACAAGGCATGGTTCAAAATACCTGCTAATAAAAGGTTTCAGGAGGAGGAAGAAATATTAGCAGAACTATTGAGAACTATGTGGGATGTGGTAGCCGAGTTAGAGCACTCGCCTTGTAACACGGAAGGAGTATGGGTTCAAGCCTCCCCTGTGACGGTTACTGTGTAGGGCCCTGAGCAAGTCCTCTGCAAACAATTGCTCAACTTGATTTTTTGTCATCAGGTATCAGGTAGTGATGTGTAATAAATGCATAATAATAATATTCAGACAGCAGGTTAATTTGTTTAAGATGTGTTGTGTCTTATGCACAGGGAGTCGGAGTGGTTTAAGGTGGACCTTCCAGAATATCTGTTCCCTTCTACGTGCGACATGGATGCATCGGTTGTCGACATAGACGCCATTCGCGAAGTCTGTGATGTAAGGCAGTTTTATTTTACGCTCGAGTACGGGTAGTTATTGTAATCGTAAGTGCAGTTGTATAGCACCACTTACAGGAACTTGAAGTTGAGCTATGTATTATTTTTATTTCTTCTTGGGGGTAATCTGTGTAGCACCAATCCAACTATTGAGGCACTCTCTGGACTGTACTAGAAGAAGAAGAGCAGCCTCTGAAGCTAGCCCTGAGGCAGCCATGGGCATGAAATGTTAGCGACTTCATTTTCTTAGCCTCGGCATACGAGGACGGGTGGCCAGTTCTCTCCCTCACCGTCTCATCTTCCCACCGACAGTTTATAGTCAGTGTACTCATTATAGCTGAGTTGGCTAGGGTGCTGGTGGAGCAGAAATCTCAACTAAATTTCAGATGGACTGTTGAATGATGCCTTGGGTATTATTATTAGGGCACTACAGAAGTTCTCAGATTTTTATTTCACTAAAATAGCTATTCTTGTTAAGGATGCATTTTATTTTACCGCGCCCAGAGAAAGAAGCTTCGGATCTTCTTAACATGGTCTGTTTTTCTGCCACACCCTAGAAATGCTGTGTTGTGGAAGAGGATGTCCATAAGGCGCTCTTAAGTGGTGATCCACAAGACCAGCTCGTCATTGCCTACAACCTAATTATCGACAACAAACGAATCGAGACCGAAACAGCCAAACTCCACATTCAGGACTTCTTTGTCGCTTCAGACATGCGGTCTTCGGTAAAACTAATACTTGTTCTTCAGTTTTTTCAAGCTGTCTACTGATTCACCAAAAAGAGAAAAATAAAATCATTTCGCATCTTAGTAGAAGTTATCTTTGATGCTATCTTTCATAGCAATAAAAAATAAACTAGGACAATTTTGAAATCTAGTGTTATCCTTATTGTTATGATTCCTGTTAACAGTGACATTATTACCATAATCGTAAACTGAAAATTTCTAAAGCACCACTCGAAAGCTAAGCACTGGGCACCAGCTTATTCACAAGCACTGAATGCAGTGAGAGGGTTTGTCCAAATGGTGGTCAAAACGAGGTCCGAGTCCGGTTGCCAGAGGGTCAGAGGAGGGAGAGTAGCTGGTGTTATGCAGCAGTGATGAGAATGAGTAGAGAAGGACAATTGTAGCATTGAGCAATGTGTCAGTTATCACAGAAGTAGTATAATTAATTACTAATCCGGATAACTAATTATAACTATACTTTCCGTGTTCTATTGGATTTCGACCTGGCTTTTCCAGTAGATTATGAGTCGTGATTGCGATTTCACTATCAGCAACCTTTGACGGATGTCTTTGACATTATGATAACGGTGCTATAGAAGTCATTAGATTAGATTAGATTAGATTAGATTAGATTAGATTAGATTAGATTAGATTAGATTAGATTAGATTAGATTAGATTAGATTAGATTGCTCTCATAGATGTAATTATTACTGTTATTTAGAATATTTTTTCTTTGTTTAACATTATTGCACGGAAACTGGTTTTTGTAAATCTGTTATGTCCGTTGGTGTTTTCGTCTGTTGTTAGTTTTGTTTTCCGTTGTAAGTCCGTGGATTTTTGTTTTTCTTTACTTTCAGAAATCTGCCCCATCTCGACCTCATCCAGAGAAAATGCCAGGTACGGTACGTTGATGGACTGATGGTATGGACTGGGGATGACAGTCGTAGAGTGATGGATGGATGGATGGATGGATGGATGGATGGATGGATGGATGGATGGATGGATGGATGGATGGATGGATGCATCTCTTGTAGCGTGGTCAGGATTTGGATCCAAATTTTTTCAGGTTGCAGAGAGCTTGACCTCAATTTAGCAACACATTCTTAGGGGTCATCCATAAAGGACGTCCGAAATGAGGGGAGGAGGGGTTATGTATGACCAGTGCGGACATCCGCATCTAGTAAGTTTCTAAATTGGATAGATTTTTAAACACCTCTGCAGTCACTTATTTCATTTCTCAACTTAGACTTACCTTTTTCAATTTACTTATCCACCTCTCTGTCTTACGGACTGATCTTCTGCGTACTAACCTGACTATCAGATTAAATGAATAAACAGTAATAATGGTGGAGAATTTAGTTGTCTTTCATCATCTGTTAACGTTGTTACAGTACAATGCTCATGTTACGGTATGTTGCTTTATTTGGCAGAGATTAGCACAACGGCTACTCTGGATCCTCTCGTTCCACAAGAAGAAAAGAAGAATTCGTCGCCAAAGAAGGCCAAATGGCACCTTGGTTAGCACTCTGCAGCAGCTTCTTTCAGTGACATAATTTAAATCGTATAACTGTTTATTTTCAGAGGTTTATTAGCAGTGTCGTCTATTGATTTGGCATTGATCCGAAATGGTACTGAGCATTTGAAGGACTTCAGTTTTCTATATAATGGATGGATCTAGAGTTCTGAGTTTTACCCGTCGTAATCTGGTTTCTCGATTCTCTGATCTCTCAGACTTCGACCTGGGTACTCCAGTCAAGTATCATTATCTGTTGTGATTTCACTGGAAGCGGCCATTGATTATGATAATGGCACTACCGAAGTCATTAGATAAGATTTAAGTACCTCATAAAAGCACCATGTGCATGGCTGACCGATCTAAACAAGCATGTTTCAACACTTTAACAACAAATACATTGGTTTCCCAGTCGCTTTCAGTACTTTGTTGTCGTTAAAAGCGTTAAGTTGGTTTGAAACCAAGCATTTCTTATATTCACATTTTGTTTATAGTGCTTAATGTGCACACAAGATCATTCGATCTGAATCCGTGAGGCAGATGTGGACAACCAACTTGTCCAGGTCGTTGTTTGGAGTCCACACAACAGGCGCAAAGCTGCAATCGTTGGATTATAAATCCAGGGCACTACCAATTAAGCCTCCATGTGTCTGTATTGTGAATGCCTTTCTGATATGGCTGTAGATGAGGCTTATATGGAGGAGCTACATAGTGGTACGATTGGTGGGAATAATCATGTGGTGTGTTTTTGAAGGTATTCGTTCTCAGAGCAAGCCGAGTGAAATTATGCATGAAGTCTACAGAGCAATGAAACGACTGGAATATGTTAGTACCCTACCAACTACATCATTAGAAGTCAGTCTCTGCCAGTCTCTGTCTGACCGTCTGTCTGTCTGTTCACATTCCTGCCTGCCTGCCTGCCTGCCTGCCTGCCTGTCCTTTACTAATCTTTGTATATCTTTGCACTCAAGGCTATAGTAGTAGTAATAATAATAATAATAATAATAACGCCGTCGCGTTTCGAGGCACTTTTGCACAACTAGTCGGGAACGAGGACCGCTAACTCCTGAACATAACGCCTCTGAGGGCAGTTTCTAAGAGCCCGAGGGATCATTTCTACCTTGGGCGAAAACAAAAATAATAATATAATAATAATAATAATAATAATAATAATAATATAATCTGTAATCGTAATCTCTGGATTTCTTGAAGGACGACAGAATCTTGGCCATAGGAATCAGCGTATTCACAGATGCACAGTCACAAGGAAAGTTAGTGAGGCAGGAGGGTCAGCAGGGTGGGAATTGTTGGGGGGTTGGAGGTTCAACCCCTAGTCTCGCTTAGGATCCCCACAGTTAAGTCTTCATTGCACACCCCAGGGGGTCGTTTCCAACCACCTAAGTTGTGCTAGTGTGATTTAAAATTAGTTTACTCTGAATCTCTGACAAAGACACGAAATTTCCATGGTGCATCATGTATGCATTTTTGAATTTCCTCAACAAAGGAACTGATTTTGATTTGAGTCTGACTTGCAAAACTGCTAACGTTGAAATTTCATTGACATCAGTTTTCAAAATACGGATAAAATGTTTACCCCCCCCCCCAGTCTTTTTTCTACAATTCCCACACTGCGGTTCAAGTTTCTTTCAAGAGCCCCTAACGGTTGGACAGCAGACAACCGATGGTTCAGGTCTAGATGGAGCTGAAGTTGAGATTGTTGTAACCTGCAAAGCCTAACGAGTTTGTGAACTTACAGATCTGGATCTCTGCTCGTCAACTCTTGACAAGCCAAATGAGGTTGAGTATGTGTGTATTGAGGCTTTTTATGTAGCAGCTTTTAAAGGAATCCCTTTCAAAACTTTTGTCCTGAAACAGAAGGTTTTGAATTTCAGGAGTGGAAAACGGTCAACACGTATCACATCCGCGTTCGAAAGATAAATCCACTCACGGGAGATTACGTGAGTAGCCTATCTTTGCGTCTCTCCGTAAGTGTGCGGAAACAATTAAACCATTAGGTTCTGTATTGCTTTGTGTTCTCATGTCTGGAGTGCCTCGGAGTAGTCTCGTGTAGTGGTGCTATATAAATTCACTACTACAGTCACAACTGGCCAGAACACCTTTTTGCCAGGCTACATTGCAAGTCTCTGCAGTCCCAGAAAACTCGAAAGAATTCTGCATTCCTGTCTGATTCGACATTCGTTGCATTGAGCGGCCCATGGGAACTTGATGGTTCCATGCTCCCATATGACGGTGCGGGCACATTATGTTTCTCGTGCATTGTACCATCCTTCTGGAAGTCTGTCACTAAAATACCTACGATTCCATCACAGACAGCTCTGGAGACTGTATAAAAATAGCCTGATAGATACCTACATACATACATACATAGATAGATGCAATATCATCATAAGATGGGAGAAGGTGGCCAATTGGTTAGAGCGCTTGGCCTGTAACACGGAGCGTATGGGTTCGAGCCTCCACTCAAGCGGTTAATTACTGTGTAGGTACCATGATCGAGTCTTTAGCTCAAAATTGCTCGGCGTCATCAATGGTCTGTCGTGTGGTCATATGCACTTCTGAGCTTTGAAAGAGGGCAACATTAAAATACAGTTGTGATGCGATTGTTTTGTAATGCCAAACTGCAGTTGTCCTGTATTGTTTTGTCATTACTGTCATCATTAATTTCGTTTGAAGACAATAGCATTGTTTGAGGACAATAGCTTTATTAATTACTTACTTACTTACTTACTTGTAGGTGAAGCTGAGTGTCCAGTTGTACCAGGTCGATCAGAAGAACTACATACTCGACTTCAAGAGCCTCGATGCAGCGGAACACCCAGACGCAGTGCGTGTCCAGCGAATGGTCCACTTGGCCACCTGTGCCAGTGCCCCCGGACGACTAGATGGTCTGTTGATGGTCCCATGGTCTGTTTTTTACACGGTGGTCTCTAGGATTGGGTGGGTGCTTAGGTCAGTGGAGGGATGGATGAATGGGTGGTTATGTTGATAGGTGACTTAGTGGGTGGGCAGGTGAAGTGAATGGTGAATTGAGTGGGTGGTAAGTGAATTGTGGTAGGTGGGTGGAATGGGTAGATACTAGACAGGGAGAGATTGGGTGAACGATTCAGTGAGATACGGGGCTGGAATTGCTGAATGTGTCTACAGGTGATCTGGTTGTCTCACCAGCCTCAACGTCCGCGTTACAGCGCCAGAGTTGGTCCAACCATGTGGAATAAATTGCAAACCGTAACAAGAGCTCCTTTCTTTAAAAACCATTCTGTTCGAGCATGGTCATGTTTTGTCATGTTGGGAAAACCTCTGACGAGTTCCTCTTGAAGAGGTGCTATAAAAAATTTGCCATAACAGTGTACATTTATGATAGCTGAATTTTTTTTTTCAGCACGAACGAGCGACAGCACGAACTCTGTGGCTGAATCGAGCAGCGACTCGGACGATCGGATGCCTCACTGTGTGCTCAATTTCTTCGAGATGTGTGGAAATCTCATCCAGACCCTGGCTGGTTAAAACTTAACCCTTTCGCTCCCGGTTAACCCTTCCACTCCTTGCTGACCAAGTCGGTGACAAACCCAGCCTAGGAAATGATTTGCTGTTTTCTTCGAGTTGGCCTGAACAACAAGGCCAATCATTGGAAGAGGACAGGCCTCGTTGGTTCTTGATTTTTACCTTGTTTGGCCTCGTACCTGTGACGTTTGGTTGGCATTTGGTGTCTCTTACATGCTGAGACAGGCGCTATTACTTTTTGCTGACCTCGTCGCCTTGTGGTAAACGTATTGTTCGTATCTCGCCTTATTGTTGTCTGACTTTTTTTGTGTCCTTTACTGGCCTTGTTGTGGAAGCTTTTGTTACTGGTTAAAGCCTCTGTGTACTTTATTTGTCCCCCTTTGTCCTCGTGTTTGTCCTTGTAGACGATATCTTATTTCCCACATTTGTGTTCTTATGTCTATCGTTTCATCCACTGTGTTCATGCTCTTGGCTGCTGTATTTCAGTTGGCGTCATGCAATAAGTTTTCCTCAGCTCATTTACGAATATTGCAAACTGTAAATATATCTTGCCATATTGCAAAGGCTTGACTGTTGTTTGTTGTATGTGTTACTCCTAAACGAACCTTCTTGGTGTGGATTCGGCTTTCTTGTTAGCCTCCAGCTGGCTTACCTGTTCGTTTCACACTGACCTTATTGACGAGCGACGAGTTGACCTTGTTCTTAAATTGGTGTGGCCATAGCCCTGTATTTAGCCTGCTTCTTGGCCTAAAACTGGCCATCCTTGCCTTTGGGGTAAGGGTTAGGGTTACCTGTTCCTCTGGAATTCTGCTTCTGTTGGTCTTTTTTGGTCTGAAACTGGCCTTGATGTGGCATTCCTGTTGGCCAAAACTGGGCCTTTCTGTTGGCGTTGAATCATCTTTCTTGATCTGGCCTTCTCGCTGGCTTCTAATCAATTTTGCGTTGGCCTGGAGGTTGGCTTCCCAGAGGCCTCGGCCTGAGACAGTCACATGAAGGTTGTTTTACTGCCTGTTTTCGCTACCTGTCCCAGACCGCCACTTTTGTTTGAGCCACGTTGGGCCAGTAGCTGGTTGTCGGTTGCTAGCTGTGGCATAATGGAAAGCTATAGGCCGTGTGTACGTGGCTTGAGTGGAATTGAGTTTAATCATGGAGGTATTCAAATCGAACTGTTGCGAGTTCTATCCCATAGCTTATCAGAACGTGCATTTCTTTTAAAATGGCAAGCACTATGCTGTTAATCCAAATGCACGATTGAACAAATTGTACGTTTGGACCGTTCGTTTATGCAGTTTTATAGTGTCGAAGTTTGATTCCTGTAAATGTGTAGAAACTATTTTTGAATCTGATGCTGTTGAAAGAGTAACAAAGAAAGGTGTATATGTACATATTATGTAATTGGATATCATGATTGTGACATGGATTTTAAATAAATTGTACACATGCTATCAACTGAATGTCTTATGAACACTTTGACAAACAACTTGATTACTCTTGATCCGAATTTCATAAATCGCACTTGTAACTCGCTTTCGTGAGTAAGTTGGTGCTTTGTGTTTAGCTTTAGAGTAGCGCATTAAAAATTTGGAGATAACAATATTTTACATTGAGGCTCATAACTTGCAGCTGAGTTGTACATTAAATGTAACATTTGATATAATTGATGCCTAGTCTTGTAACCGGATGCTTGGAAATCCTACTGCTCGAATTTGTAAAGCTTGACATTTTAGACAGCTGATTTTAGAAATTAGAATTGAATTGGAAATTAGTAATTATTGCATTTACAAGAAAAATAGTTCTATAACAAGTATTTGAAAATCGTAATCGATGCTGAAGCATTTCAACATGATAATTTATTGGTATCTTGATACTCGTTTTATGTCCACTTTAAACTTACAAGAATTTTTACTGCTTGACGAGCATGGTCCTGAAGTTGAGGATCTCTTGGCCGAGATGTTGTAGTCATCGCAATCCAGTCGACAACCCCCCCCCCCACACACACACAACTGTCAGAGATAAGGAGCACAGCCCGCAAGACAGTTAAGTATATATGCGTTTTTATGCATCGGCGACCAGCGTAATTACGTCGTTCCTAAATGTAATGTAATGTAAATCTATGAAATTTTTTGATGCTACAGAAAAGCAGCGTTAAGGCTAGCCAGTCCGATACACCAGGACCAACGTACACTTTCAAGGAGATTGATGATATTCGTTTATTGTTTATAAAGTAAACGCATGCTGACAAACCGCAGCATGGAACAAAGTTAAATAGAGTTTTGAGAAGCAGATAGGCCTAATGTTGAGTATAGAGTTCGGAAAATAAATTAATTATATAAGTCTCTTATATTGTCTTTAACTGGAAGACAGTGAAGAGGGGATCGGCCTTTAAGATAACCATGGAATATAATAAGTAGGATGGAAAATAATTTGCACGTACTTTTCTACATGCACGAGGAGTGCCAGCTTGAAGAGAATACTCTCGTATACAGGACACCAGGGTAGACCTGGGCGTCCGCAGGAATTTTTCTAGGGGGGAGATTTTCTGGGAGCAAGAGTTTTTAGGGGGCAAAATGACGTTTTTTTGCATAGAATGGCTGGCTATTCATGAACACAGAAAACGAGACAATTATCAAAATACAGAGGAAATCCCTCCTTAATTGCCACCCCCCCCCTGCGGACGCCATTGAGCGTAGAGAACGAAAGTTATTGTCTCGGTGGCATTGTGCATTCTACTGGGACGTTGGCCGATTGGTTAGAGCACTCGATCGGCATGTAACGTGGAGTGTAAGGGTTCGAGGCTCGTCTCAGGCAGTTACTGTGGAAGGACCTTGAGCAAGTCCTTCACTGACAATTGCTCAGCGCCTTCGGTGTTTTGTCATATGGTCGTGTGCACTTGAAGCAATACGTAAGTAAGTATATTTTTTATTACTACCAACTGCTTAAACCAGATGTTTTATAAAATATAAAGCATTCTTGTTGAAAATGTTTTCATCATTAGATTGAAAACTATAAGTACCGGTATTGTTTAGATGAAGCATTCAGAGAGACCATCGAGGATTTGTGGCGCTTGAGTTGCGGATGAATTAGAATAGAACTAGAATGTCACACAGATAAGTTTAACAATTTGGCTTGATCTGTTCAGTTTAATGTTTTCCTAGTAATATCACTAATATTATTGTGTAATCGTTTTACTTGGATTCCGTATGACTATATTGGTAGTAAACTTCATCCAGCCAATACTAGGTGGCGCTGAAAGTTAATGCGTCATTGTCTAGTGTGTTGAATCTTGATCACATTAGGATAAATTATCCGCTTCACTCGTAAGATGCCCAAACATTTGAAAACTAAACATAATTTAAGCAATTTCAAAGGTAAAATTGGCATTTAAAGCGTGTTATATTTTGCCAGCAATTTATAGTTTAGGCAGAAGTCAGGATTTAACTGGGAGAGGTCTGACAACTTTCAGAATCAAACCTCGCGCTCTGCCGTTGTCGGTGATGGTGGTTTGTCTAAAACCGTGATTCGGGTTTGGCGTCGTATTTGTGTTTTCCGCAGTGTATGAATATATCATTAGATTTTTCGTAAATTTTAAAGACCTGCGAAGCGTTATATTTTAATACAGGATCTTATATGAGGACCGGATGTTTGATTACTTTGGCCCCTTTTAATGTTGATCGCTAGGTGCCCTTCCTAATTCACGGAGGAGTGTGAATTACACGATCATATTTTCCAATAAATCTTGAGTTTCACGGTGATGTCAAGGAATGTTTAAACGACCCACATTTGTCATAAGTTGCCACACTCGTGAAATGAAATGCCCAAGGCCCATAACAGTTTATAACAGCACTAATCAGATCACGCAGCCAACTTAAAACGTTGTTAGTTAGCACTCGGCGAGAGTCACAGTTTCATGAACCATCAGTCACTGAGCTAGATACACATCTTGTGGATTGCTTAGCAAGAAGATCTCGGTTTGCCAATTTGTCAGCGATTAACTCTAGGTACATCAACAGTCACTTATTGACTCAGTTTAGTGAGAGAGTATAGTTTTTCATGTGAAATATCAAAGTGTGTTTAAAAGCAGCATTAAACATGATAAAAATACTGAAGTCAAAGTATTTCATTGCATTTTATGCCGCGGAATATTGCTGATTACACAAAAAAGTCACGTTTACATGCATAAGGTTGGGCTCAGCTGATCATAGTTCCCAGGCTTTTCACTGGCCACATTCATTACTTCTTGCATCTTTTATGCAATTTATACATCGTTACATCTTAATGTAGTTTGGCGTTTCATGTTTTGCAATGAAAGATTTATTAATTGAATGAGGTATAACTTATATATTTTTCAAGATTCACACAGAGCCAGTATTTTACTACAAGAAGTAGCATTGAGTAATCCTGTGTTAAATTTTTTGTCTCACAGGAGACTTGAACCAGCAAACTTTACATTACTCAGCATGTATTCAACCATTCAGCCATCCAAACCAAGCAGTGTATGTTGGTTTGTATTATGCATAATTAGATGAATTTTATGGTGTGGTGCCATTAACTTCTGTGTAAGAAGCCATTACTTTTATAACTCTTTGTGTCTGTTTTATTTGGGAACATTTGCAGATTATACTGCCTAAAACCTTCTCGTGTATTGTGGTTGGGTCAAAGGTCAACTCGATTTGCATTCGTGAAGTTCTCCATACGACTTATGTGATGCACCTTTCCTCACTTGAGGGTTGTTACAGTAAATTATAACTTGAGAGGTAAATGTAAAATATGATAATAAGTATGATAACGATTATAACAAATATCAAGCCTTCATTCGTTCATTTAGATCATTTAGTAGCACCCTCTGCATTTGAGCAATCTTCTGCAAGTTCTTTCTTCACTACCTTTCTGGAACAATCCTCCTCTAAATTCCGAACTGTTCTGGCTCATGTGCAGGACACATTTTTCATCTTATCTTAGGATGCACAATTTTAGCATTTTTATTTTATTTTAATTTTATTCCGGATATTTCTATAGCGCCTCTCGAAGCATTGTTGGTTGACATCGTTCGAACACCTGTAAGAGGTTCTTGATAGTTGCTTTACGATGTCCATTGACTTAAACACTAGTCCTGGATGTTCTGGTCCACTATCCAGGACTTTCGTTCTCCCATGCCCCACAACGCCACACACTTGCACTTCTAATGAATGTATTTGCCATTAGTTTGCCTATGTAGCTGTTTAATAGAGATGAGGCTGATATTTATACCTTGCCTAACTTTACTTTACTTGTATATATTCTGCAGAGCTTAGCATTCAGTCCATAAGTACAAGATCAATACACAAGCCGTGGTGTCTTCTTTTCAAGAGAGTAAAACTGGCCCAGGATGTCGCTGGTGGACCTGGGAAAGCAACTGCTTGAAGCATCCAAAATGGGAAAGACGGAAGAGGTTCGAGCGCTGATGTCCAACGGTGCACCGTTCACTACAGACTGGGTAATTAGAGATTTCTAAATTAATTATCTTAATAAATTGCTATTAATATTCTACAGAAAACAGCGGTGTACATTGTGGAGATGAGAGCAACATGTTCCCAAGGTTTAGGTCGAGTGGTTAAGAGGGACATGTCCCCCAAATTTTAGATTTAGTGTAAGTTGAGGGGACAAGAGGGACATCCCCCAAGTGTACGTTGGCAGGGGGACATAAGAGCACGACCTCCAAAGTTTAGATTTAGTGTAAGTTGAGGGGTCAAGATCAGAGATCCCTACAGTTTAAGCTGAGCTAGACAAGAGGGACATGGTTAGGAGGGACATGTCCCCAAATTTTAGATTTAGTGTAAGTTGAGGGGACAAGAGAGATATGTCCCCCCAAAGTGTAGGTTGGTGGGGGGACATAAGAACATGGCCTCCAAAGTTTAGATTTAGAGTAAGTTGGTGGGTCAGGATCAGAAACCCTACAGGTTGAGCTGAACTAGACAAAAGGGACATGTACCCCCCCCCAAGTGTTGGTTGGTGGGAACATAAGAACATGTCCTCCAAAGTTTATGCTGAGAGGCACCAATAGTTATGTGTCTTATGTCCCAGTCATATTTTCAGCATTTTTCAGACTCTTACTTACTTATCAACTTGTAAGTAAGTAAGTATATTCTTAGTTACTTACAGTTCAGTTACAGCGCTTTAGGTATCAGCTGATGGTTGCTTCAGGACTATGAAACCGTGGTCAAAACTCGATAGCCGTTAGAGAGGCTCAGTCAAAATCCAAATGGGTAAGGGAACGAAAAGCCAGACTGTTGGGTAAGCAATATAACACCATATGAAACTGATGCATGCTGTTGTTGTTCTTCTCAGCTGGGCAGTTCTCCCCTGCATTTCGCTGTTCAGTTCGGTCAGATGGAGACGGTGGAGGTCCTGCTGCGGGCCGGGATCAGCCGAGACGCACGGACAAAGGTTGACCGTACTCCACTGCATATCGCGGCCCAGGAGGGACATCTGCTGATTGTCGAACTACTTCTGTCCAACGGCGCCGACATCGAGGCTAAAGACATGGTTAGTAATTACCATTGTGATTAATTAATAATAATAATAATTGTGTTCTTGTCCAAGGCCTTAGCGGCATCATACAACTGCGCATTGTTAAACCTAAATCGTGACTAATACAGCAATCTGCTTTAAGTAATCATTCTTGTTATGTGCCCGGGTTTTGGGTCTGTGTTTCTGTTAATGCCCAAATGGCCGTTTTACGTCCCTAACAAATTTCCTAAATTTTCGACCTGGGAGTAAGTAAAATTTAATGGTGAGTTGCATACATCCATTTGTTTATCATCGGACACAGCGTTGTATCGGCCAGATAATAAATTAAAGCTACAGTGATTTAGTGACTGACATTATTACATTTTCTGTTTGTTTTTGCATTAGTACTATTTTTTTTTGTCGTATACAAACTAGTCGGAACTTGAAAATGCTGTCGTAAATATTGATAATAAAGTGTGTGATTGTGTATTCTGTTATGTGATGTATGCCCGGTGTGATCGCCATTAGAAATGAGCTACTTCCAAATTCTAGGTCAGAACGTAAGTACGTCCTCTTTTTGGGCTCTAACGGAAACCCTGTTTCGGGTTATACGATTCACGGCCCGGGTGGCACCCTTTGAGCAAGTGCTCAGCCTTCTGATGCCAACTGACAGGTCAACTATCAGCCGTGGTTGTAATTGTGCTGGTTAGGCTCTACATGTGTGCTGGATCCCACCGCTGATGACTTTCCCATAGTTATCTAACATTTATCGAACTAATTGGTGAGCTGTATGTTGTCACTGTCATTTTACACAGAGAGTGCCTCTGATTATTATTTCTAAAGAAGTGGTGTTATATAAATTTCTATTTGCGGTAACAATGAGATACTGGCTTCATTTTGTAGTTGCGCATGACACCTCTGCACTGGGCCGTTGAGAAAGGCCACATAGATGTCGCTCAACTGCTCCTCAATCGTGGCGCCTCGATCAACTGCGAAAACAAGGTATGCCAGGTGGTCTTAGGTATGAAAGACACGACTGATATGAAATATATGAGATAGAATTTGATCTGCCTAGATGGTTGCATGTCTCTTTCTGTTCTTTCATTTGTGATCAGTTAGTTGGTCGCATGTGGATTTTGCTTGACAGTTTCGATGTTTGGACTTCTAACGTGATATAGTATGTGTTCGTGGAGTTATTTCTCTGTTTCACCAGTGATTCTGAGTGACTTGGACAGTGTTTTTATGTTTGTTTACATAAGTTGAGTACTTTTACATAAGTTGAGTACTTTTACACCAAGTGAGTACGTTTACACAAATTAACTACTTTTGCATAGATTACTTTTACATGAATTGAGTACTTTACAAAGATTGAGTACTTTTGCTTAATTTGAGTACTTTCATACAAATTGAGTACTTTTAAATGAATGAAATCTAGGAGATACTGAGTAAACAGTCAACTATATGACTTTCACATTGCTTGATTTTTTTGCTGTTAGTTTGAGAAATCACCGTTGGATATTGCGATTACTAATGGTCGAGCTGATATTGCCAGTCTCCTGCAAATGGCAGGGGTAAGTTACCTTTTACCTTGTATCATTTTGCTCAGTTTACTTGCAGATTTATTTCATTTTCATTCATTTTCCAGACAATGATTGATATCTGTTACATTGCTATTTACCACCTCATCGTTTTCACATTCTGCGATTTTGCACTTCTTTTTTCTTTTATCCGTTATTATGATTTTACCACTCTGCTGTCTGACCGGTGGATAGAACGCATGTCATAAACACTTGTGAGGACACGGTACCTGATTGGTTAGAGCGCTCGCCTTGTGATGAGGAGAGTATGGGGTTCAAGCCTCCTCCCGTGAGACGATTCCTATCCCAGGGACATTGTACAAGTCCTCAGCATTGTCGATTGCCATTTGGTCATTAGATACTGGTGCACCATAACTGCATATTAATGCTCTAATCTGACATTTCACCATATACCACGTTATGATCGTCTTTGGTGCTTGTAGAACCTGGTGGAAATGAACAGTGAGGAGAACGTCATCATCGAGGAAGTGACAACGACCGAAACCTCAATGGCCGTCAGTGGAATCACGTCACAAGATGGCACCACCAACAAAGTTACACATCGATACTCAGTACCGAGTAAATAATAATAATAATAATTATTATTATTATTTAACATGATTGCTTTCCAATGCACTTGACACTCATCATCAAGTAAATAATAGTAATGATGATCATTATTTAACAGCATTGCCTTCTAATGCAGTTGACACATAGCACCAAGTAAATAATAATAAATTAATTATCATTATTTAACATGATTGCCTTCCAATGCGCTTGACACATAGCACCAAGTAAATAATAATAATAATAATAATCATTATTTAACATGATTGCCTTCCAATGCGCTTGACACATAGCACCAAGTAAATAATAATAATAATAATCTTTATTTAACATTAATTGAAAAGGTTCTATTGTAAAAGTTTTGATTTGCTTTCAGTCACCATTAGCTCAAACAACACAGCACACATCAAGACCATTAAGACGGAGGCCGAGGAAACGACGGAAGGAAACAGCACGGCCGTCCTTGCTACTCTGGCCGCCCTTGCCGAAGCAACCTCAGCCAACAGCACCAGTTAGTCATCCCTGTCATTTTGCTATTTATATTGCACCTTTTGTGCTGGACAGCGTCTCTTAATCATCGTTTTTCTGTGGTACAGTTGTCTCTTCGATAACACACTGGGTATGTTTTTCAACGATTGAAGGTTAGGGCTTGCTGAGCAGACTCAGTTTGACCCAGCCTGTTTAAGCTGTTGAAACCGTTGGGTTTGATCATGGTCTTGTGCAGTCACATCAGGGGCACCTATTATGCGTTTTCTGAAGAGGTGCTATATAAATAAGCACTTTCAATTACAACAACCTGTTACAAGTTGTCTGTGCATGCGTAATAAGGGATCTTCTGGAACTAACCTAGTATTAGGTCTTGGTTTTGGTGCACTGTCAGTTGAATCCTTGCACTTTAGAAACTGGCACTATAGAAGTTGATAATGAATTAAGTTGATAATTAACGATGATAAACAGCTGAGAATCTTTATCGACCCACTTCTGGTAGTAAAGTTCTGATTCGGAGTGACAGGCTGTTTGACGCGGATGGTCGTTATCTACTGGCGCTATATAAATGTGCAACTGTACGTGTGTTGTGTGTCAGGTGCAACGCATACGGAAGCACTGAGTTGGCTGGAGACACACGGCATTACGATGATCTCACCCGGAGACGACGCCAGCCTCGTGGCTTCCACGCTAGAAGGCGGTCAGACCCTGGTCTTAACAGGTACTCAACCTACATAAATAACTAGTTCTATATATATATGTGTGTGTATATACATGTGTAATATATGTATATATACATAATAATAATAATGATAATAATCTTCGTTTAATATCTTCAAACTGACAACAACGCAGTATGATTACAAATCAGTACATGTTATGCGATAAATCTTAACTACTAACAGAACAGACAGCCTGCAATACACGGCGCAAGAGGTGCATGTATAGTATATGTGTATTATTCATGCTTATGTATGTGTGTGAATATATATATATAATGCTTATACATGTTACTTTGAAGTCTTATGGATGAGCTGTGAGATTTCTCGAGATTCATTATAAAGCCATAAAACGTATCATTTTTATTTATTTTATTTTTTCTTTAGTTATTAAGCGAAAGTGATGGGAAATGAGCTTTGGCGAGGTGCCGAGCTATTTGCTCGACTTGTTTATGCAATTTTGTATAACAACGCACAATGTGATGTATTGACATACAGTACCCCGTTGTATTGACATACAATACCAAGAAATGACATACTGTACCCCCATGCAATGACATACAATACAATGCAATGACATACAATGCAATGACATACAATACAGCCATGCAGAGAAATACCATGCAGTGCCATACAATAGATGGTAATGACATACAATACAGTACAATGTGTCTTTTATGTTGACAGAGGCTGGTAAGCTGGCTCTTAAGATTGCCAAGCAGGGCGAGACGAGCGACGACGGTGAGACCATTCTGGATCAGGTACGGGTGTGGAGGAGCACGTGAGGGGAATTTCCCTCTGAAATTTTCCTTCGTGGCTGTTACAGTTTCTCTATTAACTGTCTGCGAACTTTAGCGATGAACATGGTCTGAATATTGTCCAGAACTGCCCAGAACCTGAAGCACTAGGCTAATGCTTGAACTCAAGTCGAGTGGGAACAGTTGGTCGGAGAACGTAAATGGAACCGGAAAACTCTCGGGAAATAAAACGATCTTTGGAACAGACGAACTTTTGATGACTGGCCGGAGAAGTCGTCTAGCGAGTGATTGTGTAATGTTTGAGACTGAACAAACAAATCGCAATTTATGTATACGATATTTCATAATTGTAGATGTGCATTTCTGTAGCCCCTCTGCAGAAGAACTCTTCAGAACAGGTCTTAGCTATTATTATTACTAACATTTTCAATGTGTGCAAAGTCGCACAGAAATGCAAATCTGAGACGCGGTTAGTCAGTCGCCAATTGAAGAGCAATTAGATATCTAAATGTTTGAAAGCCAGTGAGAAGTAGCGAGTTTCGAGGCTTTTCTTGAAAGAAGAAGATATCGAGCAATGGATAAACATTGGTAGTCAATGCCATTCCTTTGGGCTGCATCACGAAATGCACGTAGCATAGTACCAGCAGTTGGCATTACATTATTAAATGTCATGGTGGTGTATAATTAACTGGGCTGTGCTTCCTTGTAGTAAGCAGAGTAGTAATAATAAGAATAAAATAATTGTTATTATTTAACTTGATGAGGTTTTACAATTCCAGGCACTTAATTTCTCTTGACCAATTGTTTTAATTTTGAGGGATAAGATGAACTTTGAGTAAAATTATTTTAAAATGGTGACAATAATCTGAAGCTAAACTGCGCATTTAATTTAAGCAATCAAAATCTGAGAAACAAATTGAGTAGAAATTATGCTTCCGCCATTCAACCAGTTTTCGCGGTTGCTATTTTCAGTCAAAAATCGTTACCATAGTGACCGGTGGAGACCAGTTCATTCCGGCCGGAAATGGTTCGCCCACCATTTTGAAGCTGTCGACAGCTGGCGCTACCATCGGTGCGTTCTTGTTCGCTAACTCTGAATTGTGTGTGGTGTTGATTTTAGTTTTGGAGGAATCTGAAAACCTAAACCTGTTTGTCTGTCCGTCTCTCTTTCTCTGTTTGTTTATTTGTATGTCTGTGTCTATATTTTGGTTGTTTTTGTATGTCTTACCTTGTGTTACCATACCATGTAATTGGGTCCAATGACCGATGGTATGTTGCAGCATAGTTTACAAGGCAACACACAAAGGCCAGCCAACTTTAACTTTCATACAGACCAGCCAGCTTTAACTTTCATGTATTACACACAGGCCAGCCAACTTTAACTTTCATATTTGCTTACTCCTCAGACTGGCAGGCAGTGTGTGCTGTCTCACTGGCTGGTTTGGAACCAGCATGTTACTTTCTTCCTCGTCTTTTTGCATCTCTGGCAAAATGCTCTGGAATTTCATCCGTACGTCTGTGTGCCATGCAAGTTCATTGATGTCGTTTAGTTCTTGGCCGAAGTCTCAACATTCTTGGACTGGTTAATGCATGCCTGGATAATGTGCCATTCCACTTAACGCAAAGACGTGTTATGTCCCCAAAGCTATTAACACATCGTATCAGATATGGCGCGGGATGGACGGTTGAACAAAAGGACTGGCAGTTGGACAGATGGTTGAACATATGGGTGTATGAATGTAGTTAGACAATACACGCGATCCGGTTTACACGCCGTGTCCAATGGCTTGTCTCGCAACGACTACCTGTTAACAGTTCTGCACGTTACTTATTCTTCCCTCTGTAGGCTGTCTTCCGGTCCCCTCAGGCTTCATACATGATGCTTTTTACTAATGGCGCTTTGAAAGTTTTCAGATTGGTAGTTGCTTGAATTATGTAATTTACCTTATCTTGACAGACTATACTAGTTATGGGTGATGTTTTGCGTCTGCCTTTACCATATTACCTTATCTTACCTTAACAGACTAATACCAGTCGAGATTAGTTAATACTGTGCTTTAGCACAGTGCTTCTCAGACTTCTGATTCTGCGGACCAGTAATTGTTTTACCAGTCTTACTGCGGACCGTTGCTTTTCAACCCCAACATCGGCATTACGAACTTTAAATGACAAGTTATATTAAAATTTAGATTTCATAATGTTGTAGCTGTTAATTACAAATATTCTTTTGTTACTGATGCATGTTTAAAACTTTATTATTTATGAAAACTATGTTGTGTTAAAAATTTTATGTTTTACATTGTATACACTTTAATATTTTATTTGAGGACGATCAACATTGTGATTCCGGTTATCATTCTGAGGCCCGGTAACCAATCACCCACATACCGGGCCCCAGACCACAGTTTGAGTAGCACTGCTTTAGCATACCAAACATTTTCTTATACCAAATTTACTTTGTCAAACCTTACCTTACGTATGCTTATTGCATTAACCATTTTCTTATCAGATCTTCTCATGCCATATGATTCTATATTTTGACATACCATATATGTACCTTTACCACATATTCAATCAATCAATAACCATGGGCTCAGCGCCGTAGGTGTCTGATGCCTTCCTTACAATGTTTGATTAGTTTCTCCACTCCGTTCTGTCTAGTGCCGAGTGGCTCAGTTCCTGGAGACTTGTTCTGCACCACATATTGCATTAACCATTTTCATATCAGATCTTGTCATGCCATATGATTCTATATTTAGACATACCATACCTCTACCACTTATTACCTTACCTTATTTTACCTTGACAGACTATACCATACCAGTTTGCCTAGTACTGTGCTGTAGCTTACCAAGTCTTTTGTGATACCAGACTGCTTTGCCATGCACCTTATCGTGCTGACTTTATCATCTGGCTTGCTTTGGCAGCTGGTGGCCTGTCGAAGTCCGCTGTCTTGACGTCGGTCAGTGAGGATGTTGACGACGATGACGAAGATGGCACTGACCATGACGAACTGCGGAGGCAGCTGAAGGCGGTCCAGCGCCAGGCGAACGAATACAAGCTCCAGCTGCAGCGGAAGGAACGAGAGGCGGAGGGATACAAGAAGCAACTGTCAAAGATTTCCAAACTATCCTGAAGCTCTGTTGTCGCCCTTTATTCTCCATCCGGACTGTGTGTACACCTTCTCCCTGCGTTCCCGATCAACCGATTGCCTGCCCTCAGTTGGAGGGGCAGGGCCTGGACTTGTAGTTGAGGGCCAGTGGTCAGTGATTGGCAGAGAGTGGGGAATGACCTGTGGGCTGAAATGTTATGGGGGGTGAGTCTATCTTCAGTGGGATACAGTTGTGGGCAAGGGTGAATGGGCAAAAAATTTGTCTTTTGTGGGTGAGGTCCAAGCCATACGGGGCAGGAATGTGTGGAAAGAATGTATCTCCGATGGGTGATGGTGTGGAACATTGCAGGATATTCCTCTGTGCGCTCCCCCAGCAAATCGTACCCTACTAGCAGGGTCTGGGGTGTAATGATAAAACAGACATAACATCTTGCCACAAAATTTAGGGGCCTATGCCCATATTACACCTCAGAACGCACCACAGGGAAGCAAGGAAAGGGAGGAGCAGGGGTTGCGAAGGGGTCACTTGACTATGGCGTGTGTAATTACTGTGTCAACGCTCTGGAAAGTGATATCTGGTGTCAGCTGACAATGGTGTGGATAGGATGCTCAGAAGCCTAAATTGTCTGGTGGTCGAGTCCAGCCACAATCGTCCACGGTAGTGGATATTGACATACGCAGTGGTAGATTGGACTAGTGCTGGCTTTGGACATTTCGTCTACGAGTTTGAAGTTCGTCTAAGACGGTCTCTCGTGAACTAGTACATATATATGTATGCATCTTGTTATTAGGACTATTGTTATTATTTTTATTATTACTATAAAGACATTTTAGTTTCACGGCATGGGTTGTTACGGGCTGGCTCAGTCACGTGGCTACGCGTTGATGTATTCCCAGTCCATGATGCATGTTAACAGGGGAGCAGACTGTGTTGGAGGACAATTGGTATCTACTTGTGTGTACTGATACAATTTATAGAAAAACTAACCTATAACAAAAGTTCAGAGTTGCGTAATAGTTTCGACTGACTCCAATATGTGTCCCAAATCATCACTCGCATCGGCGCACCACGTGATGCTGGTATTATGAAGCTGGACGAGGACCTACATCTTTCAGTTGTCATTGATTTTTTTACCTTGTGTACATAGCCATTTTCTGTGGCCTCGGCTGAGCTACAGTGCTATATAAATTGTCTTATTATTATGATTATTACATACCTAGCAAAAATCCTTAAGGCACAATTGCATATTGTTATCAACCGGTGTCTTGGCATTGAGTTGTGGCACTACATACATTTCAACTAGACAAAACTGAATGCACATCCCTGTTGTGTCTTGGACATTATGGTAATGACACTACAGAGGTCATTGGGTTGTCCCCTGTCGTAATGGACAAAGCATCGACTGATGGTCGCTTTTGGGGAATCCGTAGCTGAAAGTTGGGGAGTTCCAGTAGGTCAAGGAAGCCAAAAGTCGGACAACTGATGCAATTTGAAACAGATGATTGTTGGAATTCTTGTGCTATAAAGAGTGTCTGGTTTACTGTTGGGGTGGCCACAAATGTGTTATACAGGTACATTGCCAGATCTGTGCCAAGGTATAGTGTCTCCTAGCTGACACTGATGCTGTATAGCTGATGCTCATCTAGGCCTGTGTTGTTCTACGGTGGACTCCTGTTGTCGCTTTAAATTCGTTTGTGACAACGGTTTTCTCAGCCACATATTGTTTGCTAAGCATGTTTCTGCATTTGTAGTTTTTGTATAACATTGATCCCAATCATTTTTCAATGGGTTCATCAGGTGGGTTCCTTTGCCACATTGCTGTCATGCCATTTAAGGTCTCAGTATGCAAACTCTAACACAGGAAGTACACCTCAAAATTACATGTAGTCTCAATTGGTATGCGACTATGCGTACATGTTCCTCTTTCACAGGCGTCACGACGTATGCCTATATTGAAGTATCCAACCAGGCCAGCATATTGTTGCAGAGTTGCTGTAGCCTTCAATGAGACATTTGCTTGCTTCACCCTGATTGCTTGCTCAAAATTTCCTTTTAGTAGAGACAGTACATTTGTTTTGAAGCAGAAAGACGGGTAGCTTTTGATCTCCAGTACATCCAGTGGATACAGAAATGTACTGGTCATTCATTGAAAACTTGTTCAGAACTGCTTATCGTAATTAAATTATTGTAATGATAGTAGCGTGTGTCTTTGAGCAGAAATTGTCCGCTTTAAACAAGAAGTGCTGCTGTCAGTAAATACAATGAATTTACAACGTATTGTAATGGGTAACAGATTTGCTTGAGATTTATGTGCTATGTAAGAGTAAATCTTAACCTTTTATTTAAGAAAACGGAAAGTGATGACTGTTATGAGGGTTGCAATAATAATGGAACTTATAAATAAAATAATAATATAGTTTTATTGTTGGCATTCTGGAAACTTTCCAGACATTTCTGAAGAAAAAATCCTTTTTACCAACGTTTTTCTTGTGTTCATCTTGTGTAAATTTTCATCCAGAGATAAAAAGTCGTTTGTATAATACACATCAAACATAACCGTAATTATTTCTACTGCTAGAAACAGCTTGACAATATATCTTTGACATACTAATTGGTCCAAGATGAGGTCTGATTTTAGGCCTTTCTGTTAATTCCTTTGACTTGTAAGTCTCAGGCTACATTACTATCATTAAGTACCTTTATGAACCTCAGGCTGGAATACATGTAATATCAAGTTCTAAATAAAGTATATGTATCAAGGCAGTTGTGGTAGTATTCAAACATTATTTAATATAAAAACCAGAATTTTTGCATTTGTTCCTTTTCCCAAGTTCTCAAGCAGAAGAAAGCAAATTCAGATTTACCGGCTGGCTGATTTTTTAATCATTGTGGTTTAGCTTAAACGTGGCAGATTTCGTTCATGAACAAATCAATTTTGTACTGAGATTGAAACCCTGAATGCGCATTAGAATTAGTCGATTACAAATCATCGAGCTTGTATAAATATTAAATCCCATGCACATAAGAGATAGGGGAACCTGTTGCTACATGTCTAACATCTTGAAGCATTCATTGTAATACTAAATGAAATCCAAATGGAAATGCACCATTCATGCACAACACCAGGCTCATACACTCAGCATGGTGTTCTGGGTAAGAAGTCCTTGACATTACAATCTGCCAGAATGAACTCTAACAGATGAAGATTATTGTCTTGCAATTAACAATAAAAAAAATTTCTAAAAATTGTCATTTCTTTTCGTCCACTTGTATGGAACAGAATTAACACGGCAGGCTACAGCACAGATGCCTTGGGGCAGCTTTGCTAGCTCTCTGCCAAGGGAATGCACCTCAACACTAGTGGCTCTCTGCCAAGTGAGAAACGATTAACAGAAATAGAAGTAGAGCATGCTATTTATGTCATTTTGCACTTGTGAAGATCAGAAGAGGAACAATTCTGGAGGTGAAGAAGGAAATCAATTGGTGAGAGAAACGAGAACGTCAAAGACGTTGCCTCTGTGTTCTCGTAACATTCGCTCTGCCAGCGTCCGCGAAATCTCCATCTCATTGACCTACAAGATGAAAATGAAGTGTTAATTTTATTATTATATTTACCATTATTACAAAGACATTTTTAAACATCAGGTTACACCACGAGTTATATAGACATTAGACATAAGTCATATAAAAGTGTGGCAGCAGTACAAATCAAAGAAGAGGTTTGTTTAACATTTTAACGATGAAAGCGTACCAAAAGTGACTGGGAAACCAATGCAGCTCGTTGTTAAAGTGTTAAATGACCAAGACATTAGGTACATTATATATGCATATGGGGGGCACTATATTAAATTTTTTAAATGTATGAATGAATATATTAAAATAATTCAACCAGATATATTCATGTGCTGACTGGCTTTTGGGAATTCTTTCAACTAAGACAGTAACAATAATTCAAGTTGCAAGTACCGTGAAACTAAAATGCCCGTATTTACATACAGTATGAGCATCAGCCCTTCTGCAGCTAAATCCAAGGGATAGCATAGCTCGAGACAATGGTATCACTTGAAGTGCTAGTATCAGTCGTGATGGTATGACTTGAGATATCACCTTGTGGTGATGGACTTACTACTAGGTCGACGTCTTCCTTGTTCACTTTTATTCGCAGAAGTTCCGTTTCTTTCAGTTTCTTTTCATCAGCATCCCTCTCCTGACGATCGCTTACCACTTTCATTGCCTGCAAGAGATTGATTGTTCAATCAAGTCATGATCAATTCAATATTACAATCAATAAATGTTTAGCTTAAGTCACATTTAACTTGCTCAACTCAGTCTTTGATTATTTTCTGTTTATCTCTTTTCTATCCATGTCTGGGATGACCACATTGTTTATATGGTGATCACCGCAGGAAACCCTAAATTAAATTTGACCCATGTACGTGCCATCAATGGATCAATTTATGTTCAATCATTGCTTTAAAAATCACGAAAATCTGGCTTTGGTGTATGTCATTTCTGAATAACTCAAAATTCGAGTGTAATAGGGCCGGATTTTGGGCTATGTAATAAAACGCTGTAAAATTTCGTGACAACATTAGAGAAATGTATGAATACATCAGGAAATTTAAGAACCTTACCAATGCGGTACAAAAATAAGTTGTACGTCACAGGGAATGTGTAACAGACTTTCTCACGTGTAAACAAACCTAACATGCTCACTAATAGTATGGTATGAAACCTATGCCACTGGCTGATAATAGTGCGATTTCATCCGTTTTAAATGCAAAATACAATTGAATTTGTTATAGTCTCTATTTCTCTGTTGGTCGCCAACATGCTTTATCACCGCGCGTATAGCGATAATAGGACCATTTAGAACACAACTCACGTCGCCGATGTTCTGCGTTAAGATTTCTGCCTCCTCCACATAGTCTGTGACTTTTTCGAGGTCGGCAGCTCTCATCGAGTCATGTTTCGCCGCCTTCTTCACAGTCTGATCTTCGGCATGTTCATCTTCAATATCAACATTTTCGTCTTCTGCGGCCATCTTTTCGACGACAGTTCCACTCTACGGCTACTATCGAGCGTCAGTGATCTGGCCTAGTCCTGCTTCGAGCATGCTCAGAATTTACTCGGAGCATTCAAATATAATCCATGCAGATGTTAACATAATATTATAGGCCTATAGAGGAATGGTAGGTAACTCGTTGAAATAATTATATTCTGCACTCTTATTCACAGATTTAGACTTAAAAGCGTTGTTGTCTGGGAATGTTAGTAATTAAGTAAAAGTAACGATGTCAGTCTGCAAATAATTATTTGTTCAAGTAAACGTAAGCAAGTATATCCAGGACTACAGACCAATTGAAGTGCAAATGTTAGACGTGAGAAATCGAAAAGGTCGCATGACTGCGGCTCACGGTGTCGTCGTACGGTCGTTGGCTCAATCGCCCGTAACAAAGTAAAAGTACTACAGATAACTTAAATTAATCTGTAAGAAATTGAAATATTTAATTGCTACAAGCGAAAGCATATCGGTTCACAGTTCACACTGGCGTAAAGTTATCCAAAATATGGGGGGGTCGGTTATTTTTCTACAATTGTTGCATTGGGTGTAGGCCTACAGTCCATCTCAATTATTGGGGGGTGGGGTGGTTGTGCCCCGGCTGCCCTCCCCCAGAGTCTACGCCTATGTCCGTGCACATATTTCGTACATGTAGAATTACAGTCGTAATCGTAATAAACTCCAAACTTCTAAAGCGACACAGTCGACACTTGAAAGATAAGCGCATGACACCAGTTTATTCACGAGCGCTGCATCAAGTCAGAGGGGTTTCCAAAGGGTAGTCGAAAGGATGTCCGAGTCCGGTTTCCAGAGGGTCCAGATCAAGAGAGGAGACAGAGCAGCTGCTAAAGTGGGTTTTGTTTAATTCGAGAAGAATTGGAAGACGGAGGATCAGATGAATCAGAGCAGGAAACGCATTGTTAAGAACTGGCCGTTAGTGCCTTGTCATATTTTTGGTAATGTTTAGACATTCAAAGGCTTCGTAAAAACGCAAAAGTAGCAAAAATTGTTTTTAGGCAGACATGTATGGGCTTAGATGGACGGACCAACTGAAATGATTGTTATGAGGATCTTTACAGAATCATATAACGTGTCAGTGCGCCACAAGAATTGCCATTGTTCCGTTCGCGTGTGATTGTCTCATCCGGGTCTTGACATTGTTTGTTCGTCGCCATTTCTTGTAGAGTTTCATTTAAAATAATCGGATTGAACGTTCAGGAGGTTGACATTTTTCCATCCCATCGGATGAAATTTATCGGTAGTTATCAACATGGCAGATAACCATACGGACGATAAAGGTAAGATGATAATTTGCTTTTTTCTGGACGTTTTTAAATGCGAACTTCGACCCACCCGATTGTCTGGCCTCTAAAGTCCAAACTCGTGGGCTGTTTGCTGTAAAATATGGTGCCTTTTGAGACAGATCTGGTAGGATTTTGACCGTTTCCATACGCTGCTATGAAACATATTGATTCCAGTGTTAACACGGCTTTCTTGAGACGAATGACACGGTACATCGACGCCATTGGTTGAGGCCTTGTGCATTAAAAACCGGCACGATGGACGTTACGATTTGCAGCATTTACAACTCTCATCTTTATACTTGCACTAATTACAGTGGACGTGGACGGATGCATAGTGAATCCGCGAAACCCCAATACCAGAAATAGAGTTTCCGCCGGATTCCCGAAATAGAATTTCCTATTTAAAACGAAATTATTTGGGAGAGGGGGCCGCGTTGCGAATCCCTAATCGCCGAATGGGTATTACAGCCAGGGGCGTCTACTCCATAGAAACCCTGGAGCAAATGCTCCATCCAAAAAATAGGAGGATATGTCAGTGTATGTGCCATCATTATTGGGGGGAAGGAACAGTGGCGGCGCCAGACATTTTTTTAAACCAGGGCATAACCAGGGCAGTCATACAAGTAACCAGTGCAGGGGCGATTTACGCCCTGAACAAATTTGGGGCAGGGCAAACATTCTGGTTGGGCAACGACCAGGGCAAAGGCAGTTTTACCAGGGCATTTGCCCTGGCTCGCCCTGGTGTAGCGCCGCCTCTGGGAAGGAAGTGGAATGGGGAAGAGGAGGGATGGGAGGGGAAGTTGCTCCAATGACTTTGGGGGGGGGTGGATAGAAGCCCCTGATTACAGCCGGATCCCCAAAACTGCTGTTCGTGGTGAATCACATATTGAACACTTGGTAGAAAACTGCTTTCGAGGATTTGGCTTATTTTGCATTTAATTTACTTTCAATGAATCTGAATTCGGCGTCTTGGGAACACACTAGTTTTCGGCATATTGACACTTGGTAAAAAAAATTGCTTTCGAATATAGTTTTCAGGATTTGAACGCTTGGCAGAAAAAATAGTTTAGGGGAATTCAGTATATTTTTCATTTTCACCACTTATAGGGAATCAGGTTTCGTGGACATGGCTTCTGGGTCTAGTGTTATGCCAAGTCAGAACCTAACATTATTTGATCAATTTCGTAATCATAATCACATGTTTATAGCGAGTTGATCATTTGGTTTGGTCGAATCTTGGTTGCAGTGGGTAGAAATTGGTTTTCATCTAATGACATCAATGCGTTTATTCTTTCCAGATTTGCTGGATGAAATTTTGACGATGGATGGGTTGCATGATATTGACAATGAAACAGACAGCAAGCGAATCGGTAAACGAAAGCCATCATCCTTACATGCAAACCTAAGCCAAGGCGATCGCTCATTTATTTCGTAAACTGTACATCCGCCAACAGTAGCATCGGATGCAAAGTCCTGCTGCTGAAAATATCTCGGCTGAATTGCAGACAACAGCAGTTCAGTCAATGGAAAACCTCTTGTAACTAATTGCATGGTGTGGCAATCTCTTTGAATCTCTATACCTTTGTCCTGGACCTACTTTCTTGCTGCATTCAGCCCTAACTTTGCTAAGACTCCTGGTCATTCTTTATTGTTCAGGCATAGGCCAAGAGCATTAGGTTTAAGGTGGAAATTTTTCATAACAAGCTGAATTTTTCAGGATAGGTCTAGGAATATGAGTAGAATAACATACTAAAAGTCCCCAACAATCCCCCTGGAGCTCTCTCCAAAATCCAAGATGGCGTCCAAAATGGCCGTCATAGGATCATAATGTGCTGAAAGCTGAAAGTATCTCCTCATAACAATCTGAATGTCTCAGGATTGGTAAAGGAATATGGGTAGAATAACATACTAAAAGTCCCCGACAATCCCCCTGGAACTCTTTCAGAAATCCAAGATGGCGTCCAAAATGGCCGTCATTAGATCATAATGTGCCAAAAGCTGAAAATAGCTCATAACTAGCTGCAATTTTCAGGATAGGTCTAGGAGCATGAGTGGAATAACATACTATAGGTCCTTGACAATTTCCTGATTCCCTGGAGCTCTTTCCGAAATCCAAGATGGCGTCCAAAATGGCCGTCATTATATCATTATATGCCAAAAGCTGAAAATAGCTCGTAACAAGCTGAATTTTTCAGGATAGGTCTAGGAGCATGAGTGGAATAACATACTAAAGGTCCCTGAAAATTCCCTAGAGTTCTTTCCGAAATCCAAGATGGCGTCCAAAATGGCCGGCATTTTCTATTATTATTATAACTAGCTGGTTTACCCGGCGTTGCCCGGGGTTATAAGTTTCAATCCCTGTAGCCGCCTGTCCATACCCTGCGCTTTTCCGGCCATCTCAAGTGAACCAAGGTCTCGTGGTCTGTTCCATCCCTTAGATTCAAACAATTTCAGCGGCTGCGCCATCATCTTCCTCCATCCGCCAGCATCCTCCATCCATCCTCCATCCACCAGCATCCTCCATCCATCCACCCTCCATCCAACTGCATCCTTCATCCACCCTCCATCCACCAGCATCCTCCATCCACCCTCCATCCACCAGCATCCTCCATCCATCCACCCTCCATCCAACTGCATCCTTCATCCACCCTCCATCCATCCACTAGCATCCTCCATCCACCCTCCATCCACCAGCATCCTCCATCCATCCACCCTCCATCCAACTGCATCCTTCATCCACCCTCCATCCACCAGCATCCTCCATCCACCCTCCATCCACCAGCATCCTCCATCCATCCACCCTCCATCCAACTGCATCCTTCATCCACCCTCCATCCATCCACCAGCATCCTCCATCCACCCTCCATCCACCAGTTCTGCACTGAATTCCAGCATGGTCAAGGAGTTGTGAAATGAAGTCGCATAACTGTTTGAAACACTAATTCTCGGCTACATCAGCGGCGTTCTCGTCCTTTTTAAGAAGAGCTATAGAAAGATTCGCTAAGTGATCTTTGTCTATGCTATCCAAGGTGCGACGTGTGCCCAACAATGCCCAAATGAGGACAGAATGTGAGCACGAAGAGCAAGAGAAAAGGCATTGCCAGATAGTATGTGTATGCCATCTCCCAAAGTACCGCTAAGTGGCCCTTATACAGCGCTTAATCGAGCGTGCCTCTGAGTAGATAACCCTGAAGAGGCGCTATATAAATTCTCCATATGAATGAACGAACAGGAGACAGAAAGCTACACCTCTGGTGTGTGAGGCAAATGATTCCACTTTTCCATGCTGCAGGACATCTTCAGTATGCCAAATCTGCCAGGTTGCACTTGCAACAGATGGAAGCCTTAGAGCAAACTATGCTTTTGGCACATAATGATCTAATGACGGCCATTTTGGACGCCATCTTTGATTTTGGAAAGAGCTTCAGGGGGATTGTCATGGATTTTTAGTAAGTTATTCCACTCATGCTCCTAGACCTATGCTGGAAAATTAAGCTTGTTATGAGCTATTTTCAGCTTTTAGCACATTATGATCTAATGACGGCCATCTTGGACGCCATCTTGGATTTTGGAAAGAGCTTCAGAGGGATTGTCAGGGATTTTTAGCATGTTATTCCACTCATGCTCCTAGACATATCCTGGAAAATTCAGCTTGTTGTGAGCTATTTTCAGCTTTTAGCACATTATGATCTAATGACGGCCATTTTGGACGCCATCTTGAATTTTGGAAAGAGCTCCAGGGGGATTATCGGGGACTTTTAGTATGTTATTCTACCCATATTCCTTTACCTATCCTGAGACATTCAGATTGTTATGAGGAGATACTTTCAGCTTTTAGCACATTATGATCTAATGACGGCCATTTTGGACGCCATCTTGAATTTTGGAAAGAGCTCCAGGGGGATTATCGGGGACTTTTAGTATGTTATTCTACCCATATTCCTTTACCTATCCTGAGACATTCAGATTGTTATGAGGAGATACTTTCAGCTTTTAGCACATTATGATCTAATGACGGCCATTTTGGACGCCATCTTGGATTTTGGAGAGAGCTCCAGGGGGATTGTCGGGGACTTTTAGTATGTTATTCTACTCATATTCCTAGACCTATCCTGAAAAATTCAGCTTGTTATGAGAAATTTCCACCTTTCATCACATTTTGATCTAATGCTCTTGGACTAGCAGCCATGTGATGACTTCACAAGGTCTGAACCCCCGCAAGGACTGCATTTTAGTTGCTGGCTACTCAGGTACATATGCAGTAATTGACTACTTTGGTACATAGTAGTAATTGGCTACTCTGGTGCATATATAGTGTAACCTTTTAACCCCTTATTAATTATATAATCATTACATATAGTAATTGGCTACTCGGGTACATATGTGGTAATTGGTTACTCTGGTGCATAACAGTAATTGGCTACTCTGATTTCTGCGCTTACAATATCAGTAATCGTGGGCCATCTGTGTTACTAGAACCAATACATTTATTAATTTTCCTGTAGCCTTTGAATGGTAACTGGCCCTATATAAATAGTTTTACGTCATATTGTAATGTAGCTTGTCATTTGAGTGTTGTTTAGAATAGAAGCTACAAGCTCGGAGTGCCACCAATGGCATTATACAGTGCCTTTGGAAGGTTCTGAAAAGGTGCTGTAGGTACTTACATGAACGTTACACTGTGCTAGGTGAGGCACCCAACTCTGCGAGCACCGAGAAGATGGACGAATCTCTTTTCGAGCAGCTGCTATGGCAGCCGACTGAAGAAATCGACGAGGAAATTCCAGAAGCCGCACCACAACCGACCGCCGAGGATGAAGTCGACGACTCGAAAGACGAGCAGTCTAGCCGTAAGAACGCTCAACTATTATTTACTATTATTGGCTTCTAATATTATTTTGTATTTATTTACTAATCTTTATTTATTACTAGCTGTAACCCGTGAAAAATCACGGTATATAAAAAACAATTATTAATAACGTCATACTATAGGCCTATAGCCGTCGTCAAGACAACCGTCAAGACAACCGTCGCCAAGGCGGCAGTATAGTGACGTCACAATAGTGTTTGTTTACGGGACAGACAGACGTACAACGGCTAATATGTAAGTTGATTTGTTATGTAGTTTTTCAGTAGATTATTATTATTTACTATTGCTATTTACTATTAATAAGTATTACTGTTTACTTTTATTACTGTTTACTATTATTTGTATTACTGTTATGTTGCTTTTAAACTTAAGTGATTTTTCCAAAAGGAGATTATTATTTTGTTTATTCTTATTGCTGTTTCTGAGATGTAGCCAATGGAAGGTTATCCTTTTAGAACGTCTATAGCAGCGTTTACCAAACTGTGGGTCGCGACCCAAAAGTGGGTCGCGAAGATCTGGCAAGTGGGTCGCCAAATATTTTCGAGAAACATTTATTTTTTTGCAGCAACAACTTTTGACTATGATTGGGCTTTAATTAGCTGGATTGCAATAAATTGTGAACTGTTTTTAGCTAAGTTTCCTTATAATGCTTTAATTTTCTGAGCGCTGTACGTAAATCTGCATATTTCGGTACCAATTTACGAAGCAAATTTTAGTACACAATGCTTAATTTTACACAGTGGGTGCCGAGACTGCCAAGATAATCACAAGTGGGTCGCCACCCAGAGAAGTTTGGGAACCGCTGGTCTATAGAATAGTAGCCTAGATGAATGTGCATGCATGTACCTGGGCTTCTGTAGAGTGCTTTTAAGAATTATAATATCGCAAAGGTGATATGTTGCCTGGCTGTATTTGTGTGATAGCAATGAATGTTGAAACTCTGGTGCTATCTGGAAAATGACTTGAGGACAGGACGATGTCTGCCTAAGACACTGAGAGAGCGTGGCCTCCTGGAGGGTGATGAGAATTATCATGACATGCTAAGCGGGACCGTTTTTGGCATTTGCTGTTATGGCCCGTAGCTAACAGGAGCAGTGAGGTATTACCCAGAAGGAAAATCTTGCCAAAGTAACGTGTAGATGGTCGGCGCATGAGAGGCTGATTGTTATCTTGTGTTTAAGCTTCATGTTAGAAAGATCAGCAGCTGAATTATTCTAAAACCACTTGTTTTAGCGACACGAAAGCCAGAGGAACGGCTCTCAGAGACATCTGGCAAAAAGTCTGAGTCACCGGATGGCGCTGGTGCTGCCAGTAGAAGTGACGTCGTTGGCACTGTCGACGATCCGGCTGCGGAGGCTGGTGGTAGCGTGGTAACTTCTGGGACGTCAGAGAAAGATAAAACATCTACTGCTGAAGGTGCATATTGTTAGAAATAATTTATTAATATTATTGTTTAAAAATAAACATACAGGATTTGGGGTTTGGTCTATCACACCTCAGATGCATGCTGCTGTTTGGTAATGGTAATTGCAAATTTATATAGCACCACTTCAAGAGAGACTTGTCAGAGGTGCTCCATAAGATTCCTTCTACAATAAATTTTCTTTATAATAATTTGAAAACACGCGTGCAATATAAAAGTTTTGTTGCGCATGTCTGCACTTTGAAATTGAGTGTGACCGGAAGATTCTTACCCCCGCATATATATCTGACCTTTGGGTGTGACATGCTTTGAGGGTTAAACATGCTCCTTGTAATAGGATCAGGCTCTAACAAGTGAGATACTATTGATGGTTTCTTCATTAATTGATTTTTTCATGGTACTGTTGTATAAATGTTGGAAAATTAAACAAAATGCATGTGCTGGAGCCAGTTTGTAACACGCTGCAGTACGGCACAGGTTCCTATGTGGCACCTTGTCACCTTGTCACCTTGTGCTGTCAGCTCGTGGAGCTCTAGCGATCGTCCTGGTGAACACACTCCACCATCTCCTATTCGATGACAAGTTGCAACTATCACCGTTTTTGGCTTAGTGTGTTTCATGACGATTTTCTTGGCAAGTTAACAGGGGTGGTTTGCCATTGCCTTCCCCTGGTTTTGCCTGCCGTGCCCGTTCGTTCCCCTTCCTAGGAAGGGTACCAACGGTCCGCACCACGAGAAGGTGGGCACGGAGGACTTTGGTTCACCAGCCCAGGTCGGATCCGAGTCTACGCTCAACAGAGGCGTCGGTCAGGTCGCCTCCCCGTTTTACTCTGTACTAGAGTGACTGGTGAACCTTTGCGGACTTATGTGGCACCAGACAAAAATATCATCCCAGCCAATGGAGCCATATTGTAACACACTACAGTTCAGCGCAATATAACACCAAAAATACCGTCCCTGATTTAGTTGAGCTGTAAAACTGAAAGCATTTTAGAGCCAGAAGCATGTAATGGGTTTCTTGATATGGCTTCGAAAGACGTTATTATGGTTTTCGGTGTATGAAGACATTTACATTTTTCTTGTGTAGATTTGTCGACAGATGAAGGAAGTCGCAAACGGAAACAGATCTCTCCCATCATGTGGAGCAAAATGAAAGAGGAGGAAGCAATGGAAGAATGTGAGGCTTTGGACTGATCTCTCATAACTTAAATTTTAAAACATCAAATATCGATGCCTCCTATTGGTAAGCACTACATTGGCTTCATGTTTCAAATCCTCTTTCCTGGGTCTGACAAGGACTAGCTGTGCCTGTTCCAAGTTTGGGCAGGTAGATCATTGCTATGCTGAGCTGCACATGGGAGTCTGCAGGTGTACATCAACTAAATCTAATTAATTTAATAGTTTGTATGGTTTGTACTGTTTTTTACCTTGCGCTGCACTGTTTAAATTCTTCGCATATGATTTGAAATGTTGTTTGAAATTATCTTGAAGTTGTATGTTGAACTGGCCGCCTGTAAACTGTTTATGTGAGAGTGTAATCCAGGCTGTAGCGGGACTTTTGATCCTTTTGGATTACCCTTTTGACGCCAGCACTTGAAATGCTATAGGCGAAACTGTCATAATTTAATTTGTATGTTGTGTGGTGCTTCAATAAACAATTCAATCAATCAGTCAAAGCTGTGGGCCCTGTAGGGGTCTGTTGATGCCTTGCTTTTCTACATCAGCTTGAGCTGTGGGGCTCACTCATTGCTTAGCATTTGTATCTTTGCTTAAGCACGTCAGCTTGAGCACACTGTGCCTTTTTGACGCGTACCATAAGTCACAGCTTGTTAGGTCAGGTACATACAGTCATGTATGCTGTGTCTTTGAGATTTCCTTAAAAGTGTCAATTGGTTGAATGTTTTTGGTTGTAATGGTTTCGTGCTTGTTAGTTTACATAGGATTAAGTCTGATGGTGGTGGTTGTATTTCCAGCTGAAAAGAAGAAGCCCAAGACAGAAGAAACTACGTCGGTTGAAGCAGGTAAGTGTGTTGAAGTATTTATTTCCAAATTCCATGTCCCTTCAGGTGAGCATTTGCACGAGTAAGCTTTTAACTACGGCAATGGAATTGTGGAAGTGCAGTTGCTGTGAGTTCAGCAGATTCGTCAAAAAGGAAAAATAACAAAGCTTAAGTACTCTTTAAACTGTGGCTGACTGATTGTCAGTAATAAGTACTAATTGATTCATAATAAATCATTTACTTAGTTTAAACTGTCGTGACTGTAAACAATTTCGTTCTCAGTGTTGCTACCAATAGCTCATGGTCAGTTCCACAGTCCGCTCCTGGCCTTGTTCTCACATCTCTTATTGTGCTTTTCCATCTTTTGTTTATCAGTATGTAGTCAATCTGGTTCCTATGCTTCCCATTCGGTGACGTCCATGTGTACAGTCTTCTCTTAGGCTGTTCGAACCATGTGTTCATAATTCCTAAGCCATTCCCTTTGCAAAACTCAACAAGTCTTTCTCCTGCTTCATTCTGTTCACCCAGGCCATGACTACCTAATGTGTCTCCATCCATCCAACACTGAGAACGAAATTGAAAAAGATAAAGAAAGGAGATCGATTGATCAGATACGACTGCAAGGGTATCACACTGGAATACAGGATGGAAATAAAGAATCGGTTTGAAGTACTAGAGAGAGATGAGATAGAAGAGGAAGAGGATTCGAACAACCTATGGGAGAGGATGAAGAAAACAATAGTCGAAGTCGCAGATAAGCACATTCCAAAGAAGAAGAAAATCACAACAACGACATGGCTATCGAGAGAAGCCATATGCATGGCGGTTGATAGGAAGGCTGCAAAGAAGGCAGGAGAAAAGGATAAGGTAAGGGCACTGAACAGTGCCTTCCAAAAACAAGCACGGAAAGATAAAGAAATACATCTAAACGAATTATGCAGAGAAATGGAAGACGAGGGAAGGAAGGGACGAACCAAGGAAATGTTCTCAAAAGTAAAGACAATCACGGGAAAATTTGCACCTAGAATGGGCTCAATGAAGGCAGGAGATGGAAATGTAATCTGCGATGAAGAAGGGATAAAGCATAGATGGAGAGAATACACGGAGGAGTTGTATAGGGAAGACAAACGAGTCAAAAAAGAACAAATTGACGTAACAGAGTATGAAAAGGAACCGGAGGTCATGGAAGCGGAGGTAGAATGGGCAATCAGACAACTCAAGGACAATAAGGCACCCGGTCAAGATGGGATACCTATAGAACTGATAAAAGCAGGGGATGATGCGATGATAAAAACAATAACAAAATTGTGCAATCAAATATGGGCAACTGGAGAATGGCCGGAGGACTGGAAGAAGTCGATCTTTATACCTATATTCAAGAAAGGAGATGCGAGGGAGTGTGAAAATTATAGGACGATAGCAATGATATCACACACTAGTAAAATATTACTGAAAATAATTCACAAAAGAATGGAAGGCACAATTGAAAGAGAACTTCCGGTGAACCAGGCAGGGTTTAGGAAATCTCGTGGAACTCGAGACCATATAGCCAACATGAGGTGGATAATGGAGAGACAAAGGGAGTATGGACAGGAGGTTCACATCTGTTTCATTGACTATAGCAAGGCATTCGACTGCATTAACCATGATTTAATGTGGAAAACCCTGCTTGAAATGGGAATTCCGAAACACCTGATAATGTTACTAAAGGGTTTATATGAAGACCAGATAGCGGTGATAAGAACAGAATACGGAGACACTGACAATTTCAGAATCAAGAAAGGAGTGAGGCAGGGATGCATCTTGTCTCCATTCCTGTTTAATCTATATGCTGAAAGAATAATGAGAAAGGCAGAACTGGAGGGGGCAATTGAGGGAGTAAAAATTGCTGGAAAGACACTGAATAACCTTAGATACGCGGATGACACAACATTAATGGCAAAAAGAAAAGAGGATCTGGCAGAACTGATAAGAAGGGTCAGGAGAGAAAGTGAAAAAGCTGGTTTATACTTCAACATAAAGAAGACAAAGGTCATGACAACAGCAGATTGGGATAGTTTTGAGATAGACGGAGAGGAAATAGAGGTGGTAGAAAGCTTCACATTCCTAGGATCACTGGTTGGAAAGGAGGGAAAGTGTGATCCAGAAATAAAACGAAGGATTGCTATAGGGAAAGCTGCAATGACCGGACTTGAAAAGATATGGAAAGACAAACATGTGAGCATAGAAACCAAAAAAAGGCTCGTGAGAGCACTAATCTTTCCTACGGTACTGTACGGTTGCGAGACGTGGACAATGACAAAGAACATGGAAAATAAGGTTAACGCTTGTGAAATGTGGATATGGAGGAAGATGCTGAGAATATCTTGGACTGAGAAAAGAACGAACGAATCAATACGAGAGGAGATTGGAGTTGAGAATGAAGAGTCGTTAAAACAAACTGCGACAAGAATGAAGCTAAGGTTCTTTGGACATGTTATGCGATCTGATGGTCTGGAGAAGGAAATGATGCTGGCGTGCGGTGAGGGGAGGAGAAGACTGGGTCGCCCAAGGAGGAGATGGATGGATGAGATACAAGATGTAACTGGCATGAATTTGGCGGAATTGAGAGACTTGTCATCGAATAGGAGACGGTGGAGTGTGTTCACCAGGACGATCGCTAGAGCTCCACGAGCTGACAGCACAAGGTGACAAGGTGACTGTAAACAATTAGTTAAAGGTAGCATGAGCTCTTGTTGTATTTATAGTTCATGATGTATCTGAATCACTTTCTGTCCTTCCCTCTTGATCTTTTCAATATCTTTGTTATTCTCTTGAGGTTATTTCATTGTATTGTTATCTTTCCTGTTTTAATCTCAACTGCTTTATCCTGTTTGTTGTTACTGTCTCGTAATTAAATGTTTTTCTCGTGATGTTGTCAGCTGTCTTGGTATTTTACTTAACTCCTCATTTCGCTCTTGATACCTCGTTCTTTTTCGGTCTCGCTAGGTCTCACTGTAATATCGATTTTTCTGCACGCCGTTTTATGTAGTGACTTGCACCACAGACTTTGTCCTGCATGATGGTATGTTCAGCATTGTCTGCACTGTGTTTCTATTTTCAGAACGCAACTCTCGGCTGAAGTACCTCTTCCGTTCTGCTCGTTTCTTCATCATAAAAAGCAACAATTATGAAAACGTGGCCCTTGCCAAGGCGCGAGGAATCTGGTCTACTCCCCCGCAGAACGAGGCTCGACTCAATCAGGCGTTTCGGGTAAGCGGTCAACCAACTGCTGCCATTGCAGAAATTTGTTTTAAGAATTTGGCTCCCCTTGTATTCTCTAGCAAGCTTGGCTGTAATATGTATGCTGTCAGTGGGAAGGTCAATAGGAAAGGGAGAGGACTGGCCTGGTCCTCGTATGCCAGTGAGGTCGCTAACACTTCGTACCAGGGTTGGTTTCAGGGACTGCTCTTCTTTTTGGTCTTACTCTCTAAATAATACCATCTAGGTTTCTGGCAAACTTTCATGTGCACCTGAGATTAAGATTTGTTGACAGTGTGAGCTGATAGTAGCACTAAGTTGTACAGAAGAACAATTAATGATTCTGAGTGGTTTTCGTTTCTCCAGCAATGTGCCAATGTGATACTCGTCTTCTCAATCCAGGAGAGTGGAAAATTCCAAGGTAAGAATCTTTCTTCAATCAGCATCTACTGTTTCACTTGGTCTCATGAAATGTAACCAGATTTCTGTCCACTGTCTGCACATTGCTGTTAAATACCGTTGACCTGAACATTCATCTTGAACTCTTGATAAAAACAGGTGGTGTAAATAATGAACTAGTTGCTTAAGCAGTCCATAGGTATCAGATATATGTAACCACATTTCTCTAGCCTCAGGTGATGAGGGTGCGTTGCTGCCTGACTCCTATCATTATGTACACGTTTTCTAGCTGAGTTCAGCAGATGGCACTAATGCAGCAGAAATGATCTTTCTACTGTTTGGGGAATTGAATGCAGGACCTATCAGTTTGAAGCTCAGCACAATTGTCACTTGGCAACTGTACCACCAGAAGATTGAGCAGTCTTATTTTCATTCTTATACTCTTTAGCGTTGAAGTTGTAGTTTTGGCATTGTCTTTATTTCAGTTGTTACCTTCACCTTGTCACCTTGTGCTGTCAACTCTTGGAGCTCTAGCGATCGTCATGATAAACATTCTCCATTGCTTCCTATTCGAAGTCAGGTCCCTTAGTTGTTCCAGGTTCATGCCAGTTACATCGTGAATCTCATCCATCCATTTCTTCCTTGGTCGACCCCGTCTTTTTTCCCATCACCACAGGCCAACATCATTTCCTTTTCTAGCCCATCAGATCGCATAACATGACCAAAGAATCCTAGCTTCGATTTTGTCGCCTTTTGTTTTAACGACTGTTCATTCTCGACACCAATCTCCACTCGTATTGATTCGTTCGTCCTTTTCTCTGTCCATGATATTCTCAACATCTTTCTCCATATCCACATTTCACATGCGTTGACCTTTTTCTCCATGCTCTTTGTCATTGTCCACGACTCACAACCATACAGAACCGTTGGAAAGATTAGTGCTCTCACGAGCCTTTTTTTTGTATCTATGCTCACATGCTTGTCCTTACAGTACTTTATTTCAGTTGTTACCTTACGGTACTTTATTTCGGTTGTTACCTTACGGTACTGTCAGTTTCAACGGAATGTAGCAACATGTTGCTTCTGTTTCCACTTCAGGATATGCAAGGCTGGCATCGGAATCTGATAAAAGCCACCCGCCGGTTCGCTGGGTCCTGCCACCCGGACTCGAGGCAAAAGTGTTCAGCTCTGTGTTCAAACTGGACTGGATTAACAGGTAAATTGGTTGCTATGAATGGTAAATGTGTAAATGAATGAATAGTGTAACTCAGTCTGATATTTGTATATCTCTTTCACTGGTAATGTAACAACACTGCAATATGCTTTACAACTGCAGTGCAACTGATGTTGAAGATGTGCATTGGAAGCGTCCAGATTGCTCAGTAATGATACTTTGTGTTTGAGTTTGTGATACAATAAACAGAAATTTTCTCTTACTTAACTTTCGTTTGGAATGTCTCGAAAGTGTTTGAGGAAAGTTGGAAATCTGCTCCGTTTGATTAGGGAGATGGCGGATCACGTGGAACATTAAATTATGTTACAGAAATCGTATGATTACGTTATAGTAAGGAGCTTGTGAACAGTCATGGCTGCTTGTAGTCTGGTTACTGGTTACGACCGCTATCTCTAAATTGCAGACGAGATCTGCCTTTTACGGAGACGATGCACTTGAAGAATCCTTGGAACATGCACAAGCCAGTGAAAGTCGGCCGAGACGGACAGGTATGTTGTCCTTCATCAGTCACTATATGTCCGTTTTCTACAAGCTGTTTGGCCTCCAACTTGTCTACTTTCAACAGACAGAGGCATGACATAGAATTGATGTATTGTATGTTAAATTTCACTTATTACATGTACAAGGTCAGTAAATGCGAAGCTGAAGTACAAGACTAAGTGCACGGTCATTATGTCGAGTTCATTCTGCAGGTTCTAACTCGTAGTTGTTGGATTATGGATCCAGCTCACTGCAGAACAGATGACAATGCACATAATATGGGTTATGGCCAAACATTAGAGTATGTCATTCCACAAAGTTTAAAAGGTTTACATCCTCTGTGGACTTACCTTATTCTATTACTGTACTCTACATCATGTGAAGAAACGTTTTGAACCTAATGCTCCAACAGATTGTGCTTTGGATGATAATGCCATATTTTGCGTTTTATGTTTTGTCCTACTACCAGTAACTGCAGATTTTATCGGCATTTAAGTTAAATGTGTATACACTCTGTCTTACAGACTGATCTTCTGGATATTGACCTGATTACGGCTTGGTTTTGGTGTGCCATCAGTTTATGCATTGGACACCAGCGCAATAAAAGTTACTAATTACAATTACTCTGTCTAACCTAAATTAACATTTTCTTGCGTGAAGTATAAAGTTAGCACTATCTTGCCTATTCTGAATTTACCTCATATTGCCTGAATTAAGCGAGTTAATCTGACTTTGTGTGACCCAAATTCAACATTTCATACTTGACTTCAGGTTTTGGTATTTTTTGCAGGAGGTGGAGCCAACAGTCGGTGAAACTCTGTGCAGACTCTTCCCAGCGGATGACAACATAGACATCAACCATATTGTTCATCTTGCCAAACAGACACTGCGCAAGCTGGAGCGTGGAACGAGCGCAAGTGGCACAAGCGGCGGTGGCGGCAGCGCCGCCGCGAGCGCTCAAGCGCGACCGGCCGTGTCAAAGTCTCCGACATCGTCTTCGTCTAGGTCAGATATGTTTGGACTCTTTGAAGGACTTTGCAACGGGGTTGGGGGGTGAATTGCTGAATTCTGCATTCTAATGGGGCAAAAAATGGACCATCTCGATATTCAGTGCTATGGACTACTATGGATATTGGGACAAATTTTTGTCCAAGACTGGTTAGTCGCTGTGGACAGGTAACTCAGGGATCCAGTACGAGGTATTTATGAACTTTAATTTGAACCGAGTTTGTTATGCTGTCGGCTTTTAGCGGCTGTGGCGTACGGAGCTGCAGTGTTTTCGGCTGTGATAGTTTGTTGGCTGTGATGGTTTTGGCTGTGATAGTTTCTGTACTAGTCTGCGGGGCTCGCATTTTGAGTCCTGCCTCAGAGACAATTTTTTTCTCTCCAAAAAAGACATTTATTTAGGCTACTCTTTCCAGCTCTTGCTGGGACGAACTTTGCGAGAAGTCTGCAATATTGTGTTAATCTATTTTACCAGAGACGATGTTGAAATGTCTCGCATATGTGAATAACTATGTCTAGATGCGTGAAATACACGTATTACCTAGATACGATTTAGGTATTGCCTCTCTGCGTGACCTACAGTCGATTTGGCATGGCCCCCATTTTTTAGAATACATAAATACACTGTGTAATGTAATGTAGAGTTACTAGCCTTTGTTTTGTATATTGGACCCAGTGTTCTATTTTTATTGGAATATATCTGTATGTTTACACATTTGAAAATACATAATATTATTATAATTAAGTAAAATTGTAGCTTGCGCACAATCACACCGACATGTGAATCTGTGTATAGATGTGTGCATACACAAATAGGTACATGTATGTGTGTGTGACATCTATGTATGTATATATATATGTATGGATGAAATTACTTTAAGCGTTTATCTGAACAGTACTAGTGCCTTTTAAACAGCATCTCCAAGCTCATGCTTTCACATATTTCTACCTATTTATTGCCCATTGTAAACTTGTACTTTTATACGAAATTGTAACAAGTCATTCTTTTGATATCTATATACATAGTTTCCTTATATGCAAATTTGTCTGTCGCAGGACGCTACGTCACAAAAGGCTTCTGTTCTATTGTGAAGCCGTTTGTACTGCTGTCTTGACGACGGTCGTCTTGACGACGGCGAACAGAGCATTTTAACCAACGATACATATAGGCCTATAATGATACACTGTCGTCACGTCATAATTTATGACGGGTTAATACACTAGTATATATATATATCTCTATATATATATATGTGTGTGTGTGTGTGTGTATATGTATTTTAGTGTCTATATGTATGTTTCTCTATATTGCAGTACTTTTATGTATATGTTATATCATGTAGAGTGCACATGTAACATGCACTTACATATGTAGCATATATAGATATATATGGTACATATGTAAATGCATGTCACATATATATAGAGATATATATATATATAGCTATATATGTGCTTATATATGTAGCTATGAATGTGCTTGCACAAGTTAATGTTGTATTGTACTAATTTAAAATGTGCAGCACCTTTCAGAAGCTGTTGTGATGGTGTGGTAGATACCTTTGCTTACACAAACTTTGCAAGTCGGGTACTTGGGCCCTGAATTTCACTATTATGCGGTTGTTAAATTGAAGTTGCCAACAGCATGCTTGTCCCGAGAGGTCTCATCATAGAATGCTGCCTGTTTAGCACTTTAACGACGAGCTGTATTGGTTTCCCAGTCACTTTCAGTACATGCTCGTCTTTAAAGTGTTGAGGACAAGTACCGGGGACCTTGTAGTCACTTCACATGATGCCTATAATTTTAACAGAATTATTTCGGAATTTGTAATAACAAAGCATATTTATAGATTCATTCCAACAAATAGTAATAGCAGGATGCATAATAAGTTGCTGATATTCATCGCTTACTTTTATGACACATGGCGCATAAGCATGTTTGGCAACAGCAATCGAACAAGACGACGATTTTTGAAATGCATCATTTGGAAGTGAAGTTTACTGGATCCATAGGGGGATTGAACCCCCAACTTCAGAGACAGCACTGACACCATACTAATGAAACACCGTAACAAGCTGACTGACTGTTACGTAACTTTGTGCAGCAAAATCCAAAGTTTCAAGAATAATACATATTGCAGTAATGTGGCGTAAAGGTAACTCAATGCGGTTATGTGGTGTAATGGTTACACTCTTGTTTAACACTTTAACGACGAGCTGCATTGGTTTCCCAGTCAATTTTAGTACACTCTCGTTGTTAAAGTGTTAAACTCGTGTATGGGATCTGCTCAGAAGCGTAAAGGCAGTTAACTTGTTTACATGTTTTGTGTGGGAATGTCTTCGTTTGTGTGGGGTACGGTAGCCAATTGGTTGTGTCGAGTAAATTAGCCGATTGGTTAGGGTGCTCAGCCTGTGGTGCAGAGAGTACAGGTCCAAGCTGCTGTTGAAATGGTAAACTGTGAATGAACCTTGAGCCAGTCCACTCACAATTGCTTTGCACTTCAGATTCAGAGATTTATATGAAAAGTGCAATATTGGGTGATTCCGTGTCAAATCAACCAAATTTGCAACTGAAATTGACACGACCGACTCGGATTTACTTGAAATTTTCCCCACTTGTTGGGCCACATAAGATATGTATAAACGTGCAAAGAAAATTTTTTCGGTCAACTACATTCTGAGATACGGGTCGGCGAAGTTTGACCCGACCCGCTCGACCTCGTACCTTTGGACGTCTGTATCTCAGCTTATATGAGAGCTAGGAAGGTGTTCTTGGTGTCATTATTCAGCTCTTTTGATGAACTATTTGGGCAAATTAATCAGATTGTTTAAAAGTTTAATATCGAAACCATATTCCACAAATTAGCACTTTAACCTTGACCTTGACCTTTTCGCAACTTTTTTAAAATCTGAAAAAATTCACACTTATACATTGATGTGTCTTGACCATCCTCAGAAAAAATCAGGATGGGATCTCTAACGGTTTTTTTTCTATAATTTTTTTGTGTATACAGTTACGTGCAAACTTCAATATCAATGTCTCCTTAAATTGATATCGAACATGTTCAACTTGCTACTTTTGTCTATAGTTCATTCTAGTAATTTTGAAGTGTCTTGAACATCCTCAGAAGACATCAGAATGGGATCTCTAATAGTTTTTTTTACTACAAAACTTAGTCTAGATGGAGGTATATGCCAATTTGTAGGAAATCTGTTTTCTGCCAACACTGCTTGACACATAGCATATAAATTTCTAAGTCTTAAGACAATATAGTTTATGAACTATACTCTTGAATAAGTAGAAGAATAGAAGGAAAGATATATGAATAAAAAAGAACATGGATTAAGATCACATGTATTCATAAATTCAGAAAATTTATAACTAGTGCTCCTTCACGATATGTACTCTTTGCTATATATATATGTCCAATGCTCTTAATACATGTTCTTTTGTTCACACATAGTTTTAAGTTATTCTTAGGAATTTCTTTGTGTACAACTTCAAAATTTCAAAGTTGGTAGCAGTTTATCAGAGAAAAGATGTCTGAAGTCCTGTAGCTTACCTTCAGACATCTTTTCTCTGATAAACTGCTACCAACTTGGAAATTTTTTATGGTGAAATTAGAAAGCTGCCCTCCTGAGAACTGTGATAATAGTTGTTAAATTGATTTGGAAAAGCATGGATAAGACAAATGTTATTAAGAAAGTGGGTGTTTGTGTCATTTGCCTACATTTCTGATGAAAATTTTGAATTAGTTCTTGAAATTCAAAAGACATCAGAATGGGATCTCTAATAGTTTGTTTACTACAAAACTTAGTCTAGATGGAGGTATATGCCAATCTGTAGGAAATCTGTTTTCTGCCAACACTGCTTGAAAACATAACATATATTTCTTTGTGTACAACTTCAACATTTCCAAGTTGGTAGCAGTTTATCAGAGAAAAGATGTCTGAAGTCCTGTAGCTTACCTTCAGACATCTTTTCTCTGATTAACTGCTACCAGCTTGGAAATTTTTATGGTTAAATTAGAAAGCTGCCCTCCTGAGAACTGTGATAAAAGTTGTTAAATTGTACACCAAGAAATTCCTAAGAATAACTTAAAACTATGCGTGAACAAAAAGAACATGTATTAAGAGCATTGGATATATATAGCAAAGAGTACATATCTTGAAGGAGCACTAGTTATAAATTTTCTGAATTTATGAATACATGTGATCTTAATCCATGTTCTTTTTTGTTCATATATCTTTCCTTCTATTCTTCTACTTATTCAAGAGTATAGTTCAAACTATATTGTTTTAAGACTTAGAAATTCATATGTTATGTGTCAAGCAGTGTTGGCAGAAAACAGATTTCCTACAAATTGGCATATACCTCAATCTAGACTAAGTTTTGTAGTAAAAAAACTATTAGATATCCCATTCTGATGTCTTCTGAGGATGGTCAAGACACTTCAATATTACTAGAATGAACTATAGACAAAAGTAGCAAGTTGAACATGTTCGATATCAATTTAAGGAGACAGCGATATTGAAGTTTGCACGTAACTGTATACACAAAAAAATTATAGAAAAAAAAACCGTTAGAGATCCCATCCTGATTTTTTCTGAGGATGTTCAAGACACTTCAATGCATAAGTGTGAATTTTTTCAGATTTTAAAAAAGTTGCAGAAAGGTCAAGGTCAAGGTTAAAGTGCTAATTTGTGGAATATGGTTTCGATGTTAAACTTTTAAACAGTCATGATTAATTTGCCCAAATAGTTCATCAAAAGAGCTGAATAATGACACCAAGAACACCTTCCTAGCTCTCATATAAGCTGAGATACAGACGTCCAAAGGTACGAGGTCGAGCGGGTCGGGTCAAACTTCGCCGACCCGTATCTCGGAATGTAGTTGACCGAAAAAATTTTCTTTGCAGGTTTATACATATCTTATGTGGCCCAACAAGTGGGGAAAATTTCAAGTAAATCCGAGTCGGTGGTGTCAATCACTTTGGTTGAACTGACATGGAATCACCCTATTATAACAACAAGAATTTTAGAAAGGAGTGTCATGAGACATCAGCAATTTTTTACTTCCTTGTGCTGAATTTTCAGCTTGCACGTAATCCATGCCACAGATCCAAGAATTGCAAGAAACTAGAGACAAGATGCTGAGAATAAAAGCCAAAGGAAATGAGGTTGAATTAAGAAAAGCCAAATCAGAAAGTTACTGATAGAGCTGGCAGAAGTTGAGAGAGAACTAGCCGGTGAGAATGTGAAAGACCACAGAGTTCTGCCTTTGTTCACAGTATAGCAATAGTCACCTATTGTTTGTAATGATTATAATACTGAGAGGCACTCATTGTTCCAACTATTATGGAAACCTTTATTGCAATGCACAAGGCATCACTTGGTGGTCACACTGAAGTGCAAAACTGAAACTCAGGTTCCAAGGATAATCAGTGGAAACTTTGCTTGAATTCTGGTCGCACACACCAGCCGCAATTTTTTAAAGGCATTCTCAAAATACCGTTAAATCAGTCCTTAAGTCAACATATGTAGAGTTTGAAGTGTTAGCCACATTGTTTTCCTTGACTATGCATACAGAGTTTATTACGGTTGTTGAAACCCTGACTTGTCCATGCTTGAGTCAGAATATCCATGCATGATAACAATTGTATACACAAATCTATGGAAACTCCCGAGAACTGTCAGGTGAGGTGAAACACAGATAGAGAAATTCTAAAACTGAATATCGGGACACGATAGCCGATTGGTTAGAACGCTCGCCTTGTAATGGGGAGAGTACGGGTTCGATCCTCCTCTCCTGTGATGGTTACAGTTTGCGGTGTCTCTCCGGTAGTGTCCCATCCTTCTTATCTGAACTCTGTCACCCAATTTCTGACTTAGCCTCTGACTTAGCGGAATAACTAACCTGCTTTCTTTCAACACCTCAAGGGGGAGCTCTTGGTCCCTCGGGCCTGCTCCGTAGTAAGACAACGCCGAGCCTTCTCGATTGTTGGCCCGTCTACCTGGAATGGTCTTCCAGTCACTCTACGCTGCTTCTCCTGGAATAACTCACCTGCTTTCTTCCAACACCTCAAGTCGTATCTCTTTACCCGTGGCTGGGCTGGGAGCGCCTCTGAGTAGGTCTCTTGAAGAGGCGCTTTCCAGAATGAATGAATGAATGTACTGTATAGGGACCTTGAACAAGTCCTTCATTCACAATTGCACAGCACCATCGATTGATGCTTCGTCATTAGATAGTGGCGCTTAATAAATGTGTAATAATAATAATAACTTGCATCGTATCAGACACATGGTATCCTTGCTTTCTGTGGATGGTCACCTTTATTAGAATTACTAACCCAGCTTGTGTTGCTTGCTTTGCTGCCGTTATCAGCATTGTGACCACATCTCCTCCAAGTGCGACAAACTCCAGAACAGACATTCAGGTCTGCCGTTGATGAGCACATTGGTACCAAATCTTATTCTGTCTCTCTGCCTTCAGGCAGGTTCAAACATCCGACATTGCCACTTCACTGAATACCACTGAGAATTTTAAACCCTTTGTTCTGTGATTTTGGTGAAGACTAAGTTGTGATTACTTGCAATGACTTTGTATCTTGGACTAGTTGAGATTGCTAATTTATTACCTACCTAGGTACTTCTCTTGGCACTTTCGAGAGGATCTTTAAAGTACATAGATCAAAATATGCATGCGTATCTCTAGGTAATTAGTGTCTGATATAAACTACCTAGGTATGTACATACACGTGTGCCTAAGTACCTTGGATGTTTATGCATTTTATATAGCACCTTTATAAAGGTTTTTGCCGCACTTATAAATTTATTCAGATACATACTCACTCTCAAAGGCATAGTCCAAAGTAGATGACATTTTAAGGGAAACACATGTGCTTGAGTCAAGCTGTCAAACCATCTGGCATCACCACCAATCCTCCATACACATTAACTGGTGTGATATCAAATGTTTACTTTCTCACAATGAAACCCCAGAGGCCAGTATGTTAACAGGAAGTCTGCCACCTAATTGGACTTACATATATCTTCATTTTGTTACAATATCGCTACAGCTTTTGCCCTGAATCAATGATGGCATTGTCCAAGAGAAATGGAGTTAAAACTGGTATTTTAAAAACATAACGCTATGAGCGACCACCTTATAATGCAGGGTATGACAATTCGAGACTTCTGTAAGTCTTGTATAGAGACCTTGAACAAGTCCTTAACACCTTACACTTTAATATTGAAATGGCGTACATGTAACATGTATCTAAGTGATAGATGTAATTTAAAGGAAATCTGAGTGTTGATAGGGCATTTGAACACAAAATTTAATGTTTAGATCTGTTGGAGTAAAGATCAAAATTCTGTTCCTTACCTCTCGAGTGTTCCAAGGTCAAGCTCCTCGTTATCTCTGTGATCTTATCTGTCGACCTCTTTCGGCTGCCTCTGGCCATCCTCTCCGTTCTTTAGACCGACATGACCTCTTGGTCCCTCCAACCCGAACCTCTATGGCTCAACACCGAACCTCTATGGCTCAACACCGTGCCTACGCATCTGTTGGCCCGCCCTCTGGAATGATCTTCCTTCCATGACTGGTTCTTAGATCCTAACTGGGGGCAACACCACCAATCCTGGCGACGTCGGATGTTTGAACCTGCCTGAAGGCAGAGAAACCGAAGAAGATTCAGTACCTGGGTTATCCTGATTTCTGAAACCCTTAGTTTTGAGCAGCATATAATTAGATTATGCAGTAAGGCAAACCAATCCTTATATGCATTACACATTATTTCTGCACATGGCCTGTCTGGAGTTAAACTCTATGATGTGGTACGAGCCACAACGCTTCCCCGACTATTGTATGCTGCTCCGGCATGGTGTGGATTTGCAGGGCAGCAGGATAGAAAGAGACTTCAATCGGTGATGAACAAGCTGATTCGACTGGGTTATCTCCCTAGTGATAACCCAACCTTTGATTACTTATGTAACAAAACTGACTCCTGCCTTTTTTCTGATGTTTTGAGTAACCCGAGACATGTCTTGCATGAATTATTACCACCTATAAAGAACACTGGATATACCTTACGGCCAAGAACTCACAATCGGACATTACCTAAGGCCGATGGTCAAATGAGAAAGACTTTTTTGATTAAGATGCTGTATGTGTTCTAAATGTTTTAATTGTCTGACTTGTATGTAAACCAGAGTGCGTTATGTCAACTGGTCAAATAAAGAATATACTTACTTACTTACATTGCTGCTACTTCTCACTGTCTTAAGACATTTCTTTTCTCACGGAGTTCCTTGCACTGAGAGCACCTCTGATTAGGTTGAACTGTGAGAGGCGCTTTATAAATTTGTAAATACAAAACAATACAGAATGCACTGTTTTGAATCTCTCTGATTGCCAATTGCCACTTTAAATGGTTCTTAAAAGGCCCTGATACATACATAAAGCAACTAAGCCATTTTCCTTGTGTTATCATCTTGTACAAAGCTTGTAAACAAGCTTCTGTGAGAGACTTGCACTGTGACTGTGGTCAAATTTGAGTAATGTTGTTCTGTAGGAATCTGTGAGTTCTGAAATTGTTTAAGCATGATGTGTTACAAAGGAGTTTCGGGGCATCACCAGACAGCTTGTGTCTGCTGACCAAGAAAGGCCAGAGTACGTTGCGTGTCTGTCTGCAGGCCACTGTGATTGCAGACGGCCGAACTGTTTCGGAAAACTTTGGCCAGGTCGAGTTGCCTCACACACTGACCTTAATTAACCTGACCATTGTTTTTGTCAATTCTTTTCTTAAAATAGCAGGGAAAAGCGATCGGAACGATCGAAAGAGCGTGAAGATACTTCGAAGCAACATCATTCAAGGGATCGACGCGATAGTAAGAACTGTCTCCCTTGCTTGCGTGATTAACTGATTATATTGCATTTATGTTGCTTTGTGTGGTTTCTTTGTTACTGTCATGATACTAGAGATATTCTTTATGATACTAGATGGTGCTGAGCAGCTGTATGTATTTATTGTTATTTGCCTGTGCTTTGATGTAAAGATATGTAGCAGGACCTAGGTGCTGGTATTGTTGGTACCAGTAGTTTGTGTCTCCAAATACATGCGTATGTTGATAGCGTTGATTGTGAACATAAGTGCTGATTGGTTAGAGTTCTTGGCCTGTAACGTGAAGAGTATGGGTTGAAAGCCTCCTCTGAGATGGTTACTGTGTAGGAACCTTGAGCAAGTCCTTCACATGTAATTTCTTTGCCTCTCACATTCAGATTTACTTACCTTGCACAATGCACACGTAATAAATGATTTTAATAATATAACCAAACAGAAATGTCATGAAGTGAACTTTTGTTACGCTTTTCTCGTGGGCCGCTGCCAGCTAATGAATAATTATTAATGACCAGTGACATCACTGTTTACAAATGGCGACCTTCCAATGATGTTCGTTTCATGCTTAATTCAACATAAATTTAAATATACCGTAATGGGCTGCTCTTTTAAACTAACAGCTTAAAACGGGCTTAAACTAATTTACTTAGTTGGTGAACAAGCTGAAATGAATTACCTTAACGGGTTTAATTAATAAATTTGGCAGCGGTCCTGCTGCAATGGGAAAATTCCTGCCAGTCTGTCCCACTGAAAAGTAAATTCCTGCCGGTACGTCACACTGAAAAATAAATTCCTGCAGGTCTGTCACACTGAAAAGTAAATTCCTGCTGGTCCGTAACACTGAAAAGTTTAGGAAGCACTGCTGTAGCTGGCTTGAAAGAAAGCATCTTGAAGACATGCTGTATAACTGATAGTGTGGAAATTAATTTTGGTGGAAAGCATTTGGCTTTAAAGCAGTTTCCAATTGATATTTCAGCTCATCGTGACCGAGAATACGGAGAAGGGTGAGCATCGTTCTGTCCTTTTCAAATCGTTTATGTTATATTATGTTATTTAATGTTTATTTTATTTATTTTCCATAAGGTTTGTTCAACGATGATATAATTTCACAAGCTTTGTACAAGATGATAACACAAGGAAAATGGCTTAGTTGCTTTATGTATGTATCAGGGCCTTTTTAGAACCATTTAAAGTGACAACTGGCAATCAGACAGATTCAAAACCGTGCATTCTGTATTGTATTGTATTTAGGTGGTTCAACTGACTAATTGTAGGTTACGGAATTGAATGAAGCCCTATGTCTGTATACAGGTATCCAACTCTTAAGAGGTGCTGAATAGTGTCTGTATGCAGGTATCGGGAATCTCTACCCTTCTAAGCGCCTTTCACAGCGCTCGTGAATAAGCTGGTGCCCTGGAACGGTTGAAAATAGCTGTTGAGCTGTGTGTGCTGAAACAGTCTGGACTTCAGTTAAGGATTGTTCCAGAACTGTGGTCCACTGCTGACCCATCAGTCTACTTGTTTGTCAGTCTACCTGGTCTGTCACTCTACCTTTTCTCTCTTATATTTTGTCCTTTGAGGTGTACTTAAGTTCAAGAAACATGAAGACTGAAGGTGTTGTATAAATTCTGCAGTCACCGTGATTATTAGTCTACTAGTCTACCTGGTTTATTAATCTACCTTGTCAATCAGTCTACCTGGGTTATTAATCTACCTGGTCAATCAGTCTACCTGAGTTATTAATCTACCTGGTCAATCAGTCTACCTGGCTTATTAATCTACCTGGTCAATCAGTCTACCTGGCTTATTAATCTACCTGGTCAATCAGTCTACTTGGCTTATTAATCTACTTGGTCAGTCTACCTGCTTTTATTAAGCTGTGAATTATGATTTTTGATTGTGATTTTTGTTTATTGACCATCAGTTGATGTCTTGGACATTATGGTTATGGCACTATGGAAGTCATTAGATTAGATGGTCAGTAACTTACCTGGTCAATCACTCTACCTTTTTTATCTTATTTATTTATCCTTGAACAGGTTATCCTTCTAGTAGATTTTAGAAGGTACTTAAAACAGTGAAGTTGCGTTGTCAGAATACCTGTTTTTGTCAGTTTACCGAGTTTATTGATAATTTACGTTGTAAATATGTAGTTAAGTGACTTTGTTATCTTTTCCTTTAGAATTCCAGTACGTTACGGGGTTAGAACTGAAACGCTTCTCAATGGGGTAAGAAGTGACCTACTTACTGGTTTAGTGTTGATATACATATATTACAAGTGTAATAATATAAGATTATAGACTTAAATATATGCTGACAATTGTTGCTTTCTGATTGATAACGTTTTCTTTCTATTTTTAGGAGTTCTGCAAAAGAGAATGGAGTTTTTATTTGTAGATTACTAATGATTGAGTTTTGTATTTAGATATTTCTTTGTATTTAGATATTTCTTTGTAGTCATGATGTTGATGTTTTTTGTTATTTTCAGTATTCTTTTTCTAAATACTTGCAGGTAACATGACGTTCTGTGATAACTGTTGAAATAACTGATTGATTGATTGTTGGATTGATTGGTGTGTTAATTACTGCATTGATTGGTTGATTGATTAGCTGATTGATCAGTCAGCCTGATTGATTCATTGTTTGTCTGATTTGATTGTCATTTCAGACATACAGTGATTACGTGCGAGAGTTTAACAAGATTCCTACAGTGGCCCACCAGATGCCGAACTATGCCCCGGTTGGTCTTTTTCATTCACAGGTCTTTATGTACTCAGTTGAGCAATGCATGAGTTTTGGATGGGACATAGTAGACCATAGGTTAGAGCGCTCGCCTTGTAACATGGAGACTATGGGTTTGATCCTCCTTCCCTGAGACGGTTACTGTGTAGGGACCTTGAGTAAGTCCTTGACTCACAATTGCTCAGCACCATCTATTGCGGCTTGGTCGTTCGATAGCGGTGCTTAACAAATGCATGATAATAATGATTTCAGCAACAATACGATACAATATGATATCGCATTTCTGTTGTGGCACTTGCACCTCTGATGAGTTTTGTTGACATTATATAAATGAGTACTTAAAATAAAAATGGTGTACACTGATCCTACAATGTCAGTCAATCAATCAATCAATCAATCAATTGGACATTTATATAGCGCGCTCTTCAAGGCAACTATTCAGAGGCGCTCCCAGCCCAACCTCGACGAAAGAGAACAGCCTTAAGCGCAGAGAAGAAAGAGGTGGACGAGTCTCGAGGGAGAGACCGCAGTCCAACAGGAAGGCCATTCCAGATAGTGGGACCGGCAACGGAGAATGCTCGCTGTTGCATGGTTGCAGTGCGAGCGAAAGGAACATGTAAGTCACCGCGGGCGGTGGAACGGAGTGAAATAACAAGCCGAGGTGAGACTGGAAACAACACGCCGAAGCGCCACCTAACGACACAGTGGGAATATGAGACAGCAAGGGAGAGGACTGGCCACCCGCCCTCGCTAACACTTCGTGCCCATGGCTGCCTCAGAGCTAGCTTAAGGGACCACTCTTCTTCTACAATTGTTAATAATAATAGCTATTGTTGTTTATTCTGCTGTAGGCTGTGGCACCTGCTTACTCCTACATCCACCCTCACTACCTGTACGACCAGCAGATGCAGCAGTCCTATGGAATGCCTGCGATGACGGCCACTGGCTACATGCCCAATTATGCGGATCGACCAGTTGCTGATCATCACCATTACAATGTATGTATAACTCACAGTTTTGTCAAAAGTATTTGGCAAATTTACTTAACTAAAAGTAAACAATACTTAGCATACAAAAGTAAAAGTACTGATAAAAAGTGTTACTTTAGTACTTGTAAGTAAAAATTATTCTTCCAAATAATACTTATTAAGGTAAAAGTACTGAGTTTAGTTTTTATAATTCGATTCACCTATTTACTTTCAAGAAGACTAGATTCTAAAAATGCTTGTCATTCAGTTGAGTGTGTTTATGGTTCATTGTTAAACACACTGTGGTTAACAGCTAAACAGGCGTTCGACTGCTGCGCTGGCAGGAAGTGGAGTGTTCAATCTAATAAATAGTTCTTCTGAGCATGCATTCTCTCAACGTGTTTCTTCGAATTGGAGATGGCAAGTTGATGAATGCACAACATTCAGTGTACTTGAGCGATCGCAAGCAGGCAGACCAAGGTCACAGCATTTCCTTCTATGTTCTAAATATGGCCTTGGATGTTTCAAATTGTAAACAGATTCACTCATTATGAATTGAAAGAGAGTTTAGGGATTTAAAGAATAAAAGTGCCAACAATGTCCACATTTTCGACTTCTAGTTTAGAAAATTTCACACTTATTTTTCAAGCTATGCAGGAAGTAACATCACAAGTCATGTGTTTTGATCACAGTTAGAAGTTACCAGACTCTATGAATAGATTTCCAATCACATACTGTATACAAATTTAAATTAATAACGAGACAAGTTTGTGCAGACAGCCTGCAGAGTCCACACAGCTTGCACGAACCCATGATCGTTGTATTAAAGACCCGGTGCGCCACTGAATAGACTCTGGCATCTATTTGCTGGTATAGAAACGCATCAGTAGTGTGGCACCTTGGTCTGAAGTGTTTGTTGGATGAGAGACAGTTAAAGCATGATTGAATTCCGGAAGTGCATTTTCTGTAGACTCAACCTGCTTGACCTTGCATCTTGTTGGCTCTCTTGCCCAATCTTGTCTCACCTGTTACGGATTTTTCATGTACAAATTATTTTCATATATTATAATCGTTACATGGGTGTTTCCTAATCGAATATAAATTTCTGTTGCAGTACAACCAATATGGTAGCGATTACTCGCGTAACGAATCATCACGGGACTACTATCGCGAACACGATTACCGACGTGATCATTACGACGACCACCGGTGACTGAAGCGTCCTCTGGTGACATCTATGAGCGGGACAGACAAAGCGACGTGCTGAACATCACATTTATGAGAGTTACGAGACGTGTTGTTGTCGCGAGGGAATTTCTTTTTGCACGTTTTTTGGGTTTTGGGAGTGTCGAGCTCGACAGGTTCTGACAATTACTGGGAGTTTAGGTTATCAGATCAGATGGCTGGTTATACGTCTCTGTCACTGTGTTGTATCATGTGTACTTGTGTTTTTTGAATGATTTTGTGCAGAATTAAAATTTAAAAAATACAATACTGTATCGTCTTAACTGTAATGAACTGTAGTGTCCGTGCCTGGCATGTTGGAGCCAGAGTGTGAAAGGTCACTATTGCTTGAGAAGTGCATTTAAGAGAAACGATAGTTGTAGGTGAAATAGGTAAAAAAAGTCTTTAAAGTGTTTGAACTTTGAACTTGTTTCATGTACACCTTGGAAGGAAGTTGGACGGTTCCGGAACATATATTAAACGTGTCAAAACTAGTTGTGAAATGGCACATGAAATAGATCGGAGTTGGTTCTGAAATACTTATAGGTCAAAATTGGTTGTGAAATAGTGCATGAAGTAGGTCCAGATTGGTTCTGAAATAATAAATGAAATAGATATATGAAACCGGTGCAAAAAATTAGTTCTGAAATATTACATGGAAAAGGTCCAAATTAGTTTTGAAATAATAAGTAAAATAGATCGAAATTAGTTCTGAAATAGGTTCAAATTCGTTTTGATGCATAATATTCACAGATGTCGCCAACAGACCTTATGTTGAATTTAGTGCACTAGATAGGCCTAACTAAAGCTGACCCAAGCTTGGGCCAAGCCACTGGGCGAAATTAGAACAGATTTGATATATCTGGACAATCTTCTGACTTGACGCAGCACTTGGAATAAGCTGATGCCCTGCGCATGGCTTTCGGTGGGGATAATGGTTTTGAGATCCAAGCGCGTGTCCCACAGCTGTCCTGAACGCTCAGCCCTGACATAAATGGAAGAGGCCGATTGGCCGATACATCCAACCAATAGGAATCAGCCGTCATGAAGCCTTCTTGTGATTGGCTCGTGGAGCTGAGAAGGCGCGCAGCTTTCGTGCAAAGCTGCTGCTGCTCCTCCTATTCGATATCTTCTGTCTCTGGCTATTCTTCCTCTCCTCTTCCTTGTCTAGGCGAGTCCCATTCCTCTTTTCCACTTCCTTGTCTGTCGCGGAGTCCTGGAAATGCCGCGAGTCGTAGCGGACCAGAGAGAGAAGTTCGAGAATGATGAACTGTTCCGGAAGCTTGTCAGAGAGTCCGAGGTATTGATTCCATCGATCAATCGATCGAATATTTATAAATGTGTATGTATGTGTGTAAGTATGTATTATAGACAGCCTACATCACAAGAACAAGGAAACAAGTTAAGAAATAAATTCATCCATGGATTGGTTGATTTCGATTGAATGGTTAAATGGTAGGTTTTTCGACGGATTTAGGTCCGTTTTTAGGTGCAAACATGGCCGTCCGGAGCGGGGCATTTGCGCCCCTGGATTTTGCAATTTAAAAAAAACTCTTGCTTATTATGATTATTATAACAGCCCCAACACGATTTTCAATGCGAAAAACACCTAATTATTTAGGTAAAGTCTTTGATCATCATTTATTTTTAATTTTGTTCTATGCAAAAGCGTCATTTCCCCCAACCCACCAAAATGTTTTCCCTCCAAAAAATTTGCGCCCAGCCCTACAAAATTCCTGCGGACGTCCATGGGTGCAAAGGTTACTGTGCAGAATGAGCGCTGCGAAAGGTTGAACACGGACGACTCAATGAATGACTCACCATGATTATTAGTATTACTAAGAAAGCCTGCAGCGTAATTTTTTGGGGATACGAGGGATACCCGTGCCCCTACTTTTCATACCCAGAAGAAACGATGCCCATTGCTATTGTCTCGGAGGAAGGCCTTCATTTTTGCCCTCAAGGCTCACCATCGTCGTCATTGTTACTTTTATTAGGCCTCCCATATTATCAATAATATAATTGTTATCTTTTTCTATTATTGTTATTATTATTGTCATATGGCCCTAATTAGGCATGGCGTTATAAACGGTGCCGTTATATTTATTTTATCAGTCGCAAAGAAGAAACAATGCGAAATTTGGTATCCCACTTTCTAGGCCAAAGCTACGCCCATGGCGGGTGTAGAGCAAGGACATTCGCCATATATCTGCCCCAACAGTGCGGAATGCCGTGCCTGTTACAATACAATACAATACAATACAATAAATACAAATTACAATACAATACAGCTGTATTTGATATTGCCCTCCTTACAAAGTTCAGAAGTGCACACGACCATACGACGGAACATCGATGGCGCTGTGTTGCTACAGGCAGCGAATTGAGGTAGATTCGAACCTGAGACTCTCCGGTTATAAGGCATCGAACATACCACTACACCGCGTTCCTATGTTGCGCTTCAGGGTCCTGAGATATCGCTGGAGGACATTCGAAAGATGGATATTGAAGACTTAGGCGTAATTTGTGGGGGGTACGAGGGGTACCCGTACCCCCCACTTTTTGGACTGGGGGGTACCGTACCCCCCACTTTTTAAACAATGCCAATGAATATTTTATTATTGTGCCTTCCCAAAGAGGGTCTCCATGCAAAAAGTGAAAGTGGAGGAGAAATTGGTACCCCCCACTTTTTAGACCAAAGTTACGCTCCTGATTGAAGACTCATTTGCTAGTGCCATCTTGTTAGCAGCTGGATGCTTGGTCCAGAGACTTTGAACATGATGCCACCTGTCATCTATGGATGGGAATTCGTTGGTTGGCTCTACGTGTGTGCGCGGGATCGCCATTGCTGACTCTTCTAGCTTACTGTGCATGGCTTTGCTAACTGACGTATTAGTCTAGTTCTTAAGGACATTTAACATCATGCGCCTCTGATTTGGTTTGCTCTTGACAGGCGCTATATATATTTTCAATTACAATTACAATTGCGATTACAGTATTATTAGGCCTACAATTTGCGGTGCATTTAGTTACACTACCTTGCGCTTTACACATAGACTTAAATGTAAATGTAAATGTAAATAGAGGCCTATATATAGGCCCATAATGATAGATCATAGCGTATTTTTTTGGTTCCTTAGAGATTAAGAGATTATACACTTCATCATCATCATCGTCATCATCAACATCATCATCATCATCATCATCGTCCCGATCTTCGGCTCGAGGCCTCATGGTTGTCCTTCGTATGCGACGTATGCGCTCTTCCACGGCACAACCGAGGAGTTTCGCCTATGTTGGCCCCTATGCTTGGAACTGTCTCCCCTTGTTTCTCCGCCAAGAGCTTCTTGCCCTCTCTCCTCTCCAGTTCCGTAGACGCCTGAAAACTTTTCCTTTTCCCGGTGATGGCATTGATGCGGGTTGAAAGCGCCGCTGATCTGAGTGGCGATAGGCCTATATATATATATATATATATATATATATATATATATATATATAATTTTCGGTTACAATTACAATTACAAATTACAATCGTCATCATCATCCATGAGCCGAACCCGATGTGTCCAATGCACGCACCATCACTTGTTTCCAGTCTCCGATCCTGCCCTGCTAGATATATTCTCAAGCTGTCCAATTCAGAGGTAATATTCTTCTGTAACAATACATTTCAAATGCCAGTATTGTTATAGCATGCACTTACCTTGGCTAAATTATTAATAATAATGATAATTACTACATTAATTTAATTTAATTAGGAGTCTGTTAAGGACCTCTCGTAAGTTAGACATCAGTACAGCTATTGCAGCCATTGGGAAAAGTAGAGGCCTATAAAGGACTTCCTCATCATCATCATCATCATCATCATCATCATCATCATCATCATCATCATCATCATCATCATCATCATCATCATCATCATCATCATCATCATCATCATCATCATCATCATCATCGTTTTTATTATTATTTTCATTGTTATTATTATTTATTATTATTATTACTGTTATTATTGTAGGTACGGTACACAGGTTATCGGGATAGGCCAGTCGAAGAGAGAAAGGTTCGATTTCAGGTTCAGTGCAGAGAAGGTCACGCCGAAATAGTAAGTATGAACGTAGCGAGTGACTCTTGCTGAAGCTGCTGCTGCTGGTGATGATGATGATGGTGATGGTGGTGATGATGAAGATGATGACAATGTCGATGATGATTAAAATGATGATGATGACGACGAGTCGACGACGATGATGACAATGATGATGATGATGATGATGATGATGATGATGATGATGATGATGATGATGATGATGATGATGATGATGATGATGATGATGATGATGATGATGATGATGATGATGATGATGATGATGATGATGATGATGATGATTATGGTGACTATGATGTTGATTCTGAAGATGATTATGATAATTGTGATGATGATGATGATGATGATGATGATGATGATGATGATGATGATGATGATGATGATGATGATGATGATGATGATGACGATGACGATGACGATGACGATGTCGATGATGATGATAATGATGATGATGTTGACCCAAGAGCTCCTGTCAATCGTAGATCATCTGCTGAATTTCTCTAGCGCCAAGAGATTTCATCGTCCCCGAGATTAGCTCTAATGGAGCATAAGCGAACGACTCATCCGCCTCTCAGTGACGCGTCGTCCCCTGGGGTTCGTCAGGTACTGTTCAACGACGCTCTGTCGTAGCAAAGACGATTAGAGTCTCCCCCTCCCCCATTCCTCTGGTAGGTGCTCTATCTATATCAGAGTACAGCAGTGGCGTAGGCCTATACAGTGTCTCCCTTTAGACTTTTACAGTAAGGCGTTTAAATCCTATTCAACTAATCGCAGGAAAGTTCTCTCTATGATCGATCGGTCAACTCGTTTCTTCGTTCATCCGATCATTTGTTTGCTTTTTTCGTTCATCAATCGTTTCCTATAAACGCATGCACCGTCACAGAGAGGAGTCTTTAGAACCCGTATAGACATGGGCGTTCGGGGGGGGGGTATTTATTCTTATATATTCTTAAATAGGCCTATATATTTTGAAAATATTTTACAGAAATAAAATCTTTTGATTATTATGATTATTCCAACAGTGCCGACACGATTTTCAATGCTAAAAACACTTAATTATTTAGGTAAGTCAGCTATGCAAAAAATCTTATTTTACCCAACTACAAAAATTTTGCCCCCTAGAAAATGTTACCCTCCCCCTCTAGAAAATTTGTCCCCCAGACATATTCCTGCGGACGCCCATGTGTATAGGCCTACACTACGCGTTACACGGTAAACGCGGCTTCAACCAATCGGTTGCTTTTCACTTAGCCATTCACTTATTAATTCATTCGTTCGTTCGTTCGTTCGTTCGTTCAATCAATCTTTCAGTGCTTAATGATATTCTGTATGTTTCGTCTCTTGTCTTGCGAAGGCGTTTGTATCTTGTGGAATTAATTTACACTTGGCGTTCCATACGAACTCTTGGCCTGGAAGAGAAGAGGATCGACAGCCAAGCAAGGAATACGTCGACTTCGACAGAGATCCAGGAAAGGTAACTATAATTCCAATCAAGGTAAGAATAATTAATTACAATCAAGGTAAGAATGATTCCAATCAGGATAAGAATAATTCCAATCAAGATAAGAATAATTCCAATCAAGATAAGAATAATTCCAATCAAGATAAGAATAATTTCGATCAAGATAAGAATAATTCCAATCAAGATATGAATAATTCCAATCAAGATAAGAATAATTCCAATCAAGATAAGAATAATTTCGATCAAGATAAGAATAATTCCAATCAAGATAAGAATAATTCCAATCAAGATAAGAATAATTCCAATCAAGATAAGAATAATTTCGATCAGGGTAACGATCATTCTAATGAAGATAATAACAATGTAAATCAACGTAGCAATTAAAATCGATAAGAGTAACGATATAATTCTAATTAAGGTAACTAACTTTAGCAGATCCCGCGCAGAGCATCGATGCTGTTAATTGGAGCATTGTTTTCAGTCATTATAATTATACAGATGGGAAGTCCTCTGAGCTAGCCTCAAAGGCAGCCCTGCAGTATGAAGTGTTAGCGATTTCATTTTCTTAGCCTCGGCATATGAAGGCGGGTGGGCAGTCTTCTCCCTCGTCGTATATGATCTTCCAGGCGACAGTGTACGGTCAGTGTACTCATTATAGCTGAGTCGGGTGGGAGGGGGCGCAGGTGGAACAGAAATCTCGAACCAAATATTCAGATCTATTACCAGCGCAAAGTCAGTCAGTCCAGATCTCTTCATCCGCTCACGCACGAAACGTGTTTGCCTGAACATCGGACACAGTACACCACACCTTCAGATGTGTTACATGGAGTACACTCAGCCGACTCGAGCCCAAAATCGTTGGATTACAGACCCAGCCGCTACCGAATAGACCGCACGATTTGAAATTCCGATCTGAAAAGACGTCACCGATTCGAATCCCGCCCTCTTGCATCGTCTGCCATTTGAACGGAGGAGCGGGGAGGCGTACTGAAGTGACGCGCTTGAGTGGTGGGCAGGGCGACAGAATGCGACCGAGATCTCGCGAGATACGGACCAGATCTTGACGTCGTGACAGACGCGCAGAGGAAGCCGGGAAAGATGGGATAAGCGTAGGCGGACCGGTGAACTACAAGACGAGCTCCGAAAGATACGGGAGGGCGGGAACACGAGGGACGCTGCGTCTATGTCGAGTGGTTGGGCGGTTTGGCCTTTCAACGCTATTCTCGGGGTTCGAATCCCGCGGCACAGAGGAAGAGAGTGACGTATAAATAAAATCACAAATAAGAGCATGGAACATGCTATAGATTAAATTGTGTGTGTGTGTGTGTGTGTGTGTGAGAGAGAGAGAGAGAGAGAGAGAGAGAGAGAGAGAGAGAGAGAGAGAGAGAGAGAGAGAGAGAGAGAGAGAGAGAGAGAGAGAGAGAGAGAGAGAGAGAGAGAGGGGGGGGAGACAGACAGACAGACAGACAGACAGAGACAGACAGAGAGAAAGAGAGAGACAGAGAGAGAGAGACACACACACAGTCAGTCAGACAGACAGACAGAGACAGATTAACATTGCTGCATATCTAATATAGGTCTTGGTGATGAGATTACTGCAGGCAGATGATCGCCACAGATGTTTCGTATGTTTGTATGTTGAACTGTTTACATGAACAGGTTCATCTGAAGTCGGAGTTCATCATGAACGGCGTTTGCGTCATCTGGAGGGGATGGGTCGACCTACAGAGGCTCGATGGAACAGCCAGGCTGGAATTCGACGAAGCTAGAGCAAGGGTATACAGCGTACTATACGCAGGCATACTCTGCTCTGTGTCTGTCTGTCTATGCGTCTATCTGTCTGTCTGTCTGTCTGTATATATGCAGCTGCCTTCTGCTTGTCTTCTTAATACTCACAACCAACGTCAAGAGAAAACTGCCACGCACTGCAGCAAAACTATTTAACAAAACTATACGAATGACAATAATTCCCGTCGCTGACTAAATAAGTTTTGAAATTACGCCAATTCAGACGAGAGCCGCTGCTCTGAGTGGCGCTATATAAGTGTTCGGTTACAATTACAATACGAAGGCATCGTTAAGTCTGAATAAAACTATATGTTTATAATTTTATATACAGGGTGGTCCAAAATAAACCGCACAATGATAAATTGATAGTACTTTAGTCAGACCAATTCAAATATAACCGTGAAAATTCACAAAAAACAGCAATTATTTTTACTGTAACATTACATGGATGGATTTCGTTACATAAAATGTTCAATGTGTCCTCCTTGCTGCTGGACAACGCATTGAAGCCGACGACGCCATTGATCAATTGCGCGGTCAATGAAACGCTGTGACAGCTTGGTCCACTCTGTGACGATTGTTTCTTTCAGCTGATCCACTGTAGTGAAACTTCTACGACGGTGTATACCATCTGTTGAAGGGCGCCCCAAACAGCGTAGTCGACTGGATTCAAGTCCGGGCTGTTTGGGTCCACATGTCAGGCTCAATGAAAGAAATGTTCTCACGTCGCAGATACTCCAAATTAGACAACGGTCATTCTCAGTTAAGCGTCCCATGATCACAATCTCTTATAAACAACAACTTCTTTACCATAAACTATGATAAACAATGATGAAGTCAATAATGACGTCAGAGAAAATGTATAAATAAGTAAGAAAAATGGCATTAAACATTGAATTGTTATACATTATATCAAGAAAACTGTCACTGTGCGGTTTATTTTGGACCACCCTGTATATATGCATATATAGATATATATATATATGCATATATATAATTAATATATATATATATATATAGCATATATTAATATTATAGATATATATATTTGTAGATCGAGGATCGTCTGCTGAGAGAACAGGTCGACCAGTTCAGCAGACGAAGACAGGATCTCAACGCAATCGGAAGAGACATGCATCAGGCGAGGGATAAAGACAATTCATCTACTGACGACAAGGTAAACAAATACGATTAATTAAGAACATAATATATTAGGAGTAATTATAGGCGAGGTGTGACGCATCTATAGCGGCTTCTAGCCTATAGAATTTGAAGCTGGGCGAAGGTAGGGACCTGTATACAATACGGGGATATGATTGAATGGTAACACGCTGGGACGAAGATCAGAAGAACGCGGGTTCGATAATCGCTAGCTCCATAAATGGTCACTCAGCTTTTTCACTCCCTACAGTGAAATGAGCAGTAGAACAGATGGGCGCTTTGCAGGGTGCCATACGGTTAAATTCGACTCATGTTAAACTCTTTATCATAATTATATGCCCTATGTAACTACTATATCATGTAATCTTAATGCGTTCTTGTTATAAGTTGGAATCAATAAACGATTATCTATACATATAATATCCATATAGTGTCCGTCTGTCGGGGGACGCTATAGTATACGGGTTCTGTTGTATTGTGAAACATAAACCGTTTGTCTTGACGACGGCGATAACCAACGATACATATAGGCCTATAATATGACGTCATAATATGACGGGCAAATACACTAGTTATTATAATATTATGTTATACACCTATAGCGATGTTCTTTAGGCTATCCAACTATAGAGTGAAGGCTATCTTCGATTTCGTGAAATTTCCAGCATAATATTTTTGCCGTAACTATTAGTAAGCTTGACAAATATCAGGAAACAAATTTTCCCCTTTGTGCTCGAAATTGGGAATAATTAAGAATCTGGTAACCACTGACGCCGTAAACATTCTTGTTTTAATTCTTGTCAACCCTGATCTGTAAGCTAACCCCAGCTACGATCGCTCCAGCGGAAGCACGTGACTGTGGATTACGCATGCGTCAGTCGATGCGGCGCTATTCTTCTCCACCCTTTGACCTGGTAACCCTCGCTTAATCAATCAACGAATAAATGCAAACGGTTCTGCCACACTCCAGCACCCTTCCTCTAGCCAACCCTCCCTTGACGACGCAGCTCCGTGACCTGCGACCTCGTGGGTCGCCGGTTCGATGTCTCGACCCTCTTGTTTCTACGATTCCAATCCGCTAGATTCGCAGAAACCGTTAGCGACACGTGAATGCGGCGCACGACAAAATAGCGCTTACGTGACGTATGACGACGACGTCGTCCATCAAAGACGTTGAATAAGCGCGAGATGGGCGCTGCCCGCGCATAAACAGAACTACTTAAGTTCATTGTTCGAGTACTCGAATACCGGGGACGCTTTTCATTTGGTGATCGGTCGAGCGTAAAAGGAGTTTCTTTGAAACTGGAATATTTCCGATGCCCAACAGAAGTGAGTCTGTCTAATGGCCAATGTCTGGCTTTCATTTCAACGTCTGTGCGTTGATCAAATGCGAGCGTGTAACCAAGCAGTTGCAACAATGAAACACTGCAGCAGCAGTTTTAGTAAAGGCTACGTATTAGTAGCAGTATAGACAATCAGCCCTTAATTGGGTAACGGGAGTAGTGTTAACAGTATAGTAACAGCAGGTGCAATGAGTTGGTGGTGGTGGTGGTGGTGGTGGTGGTGGTGGTGGTGGTGGTGGTGATGATGATGATGATGATGATGATGATGATGATGATGATGATGATGATGATGATGATGATGATGTTGACGACGACGACGACGATGATGATTCATGATCATGATTACTGAATAAGATATCGATGATGGTAGTGTTAACATGAGGTGGCGTGCGGTGAATGACACCGACAGGTCAGCTATGATGTGCTTCGGTATCTGTCTGTCTTCTGTCTGTCTGTTTGTGCCTCTGTGTATGTTCGTCTGCCCATCATTCCATTCGTCTGTGTGTATCTCCGTCTTGACATTTATTTAGAGCATTACAAAAACCTTCAGCCTCTCTGTGTGTATGTGTCTGTGTTTCTGTCTGTGTCTTTCAGTCTGCGTGTATGTATGCCTGTCTGCCTGTCTGTTTGTGTCCAATCGAAAAAATTTTCCAGGTGTATAATGTGGTAATGCTATTAATTTCGTTCTAGGAAAAGAGGCAGTCGGGAGAGAGCTCTACCGCTTCGATCACAAAAAGAAGTCTTTCAGACTGAGCTGCGAATCAGTTGAAGCGAAACAAAGGAATTTTCTGGAAAAACACTTAATATTTCAATGAATGCGTTTACTGCGTTGTATAGGCTTTTGATGCACACACAGACTCTGCCACACCTGGACTTTTCAGAACATTTCAAGTCTTAAGACTTTTTAATCTGACTCTGTTTGAATATTGACTGGTTCGATCGAAAAGGACTGCAATGCCAAGCGCAACACGATATTGCTGCAGCCATCGTAACAGTCCTAGATTAGAACACACTAGATCTCTGTATGTCTGTCTGTCTGTCTGTCTGTCTGTCTGTCTGTCTGTCTGTCTCTCTGTCTGTCTGTCTGTGCTGTGGCTGCAATGGGTAAAATATACATTGTGCGATAGGCCATATATACAGAAAGGAGAAGTGCTTTTAGTGGTTTAGAATTTTAGATGTCTTACAACGAAGGTAAGTAGGGCCTAAGCAGCCTGTGCTCTGTGTGGCTTACATATGGTAGGCCTACATCCATAGTCCACAGACCTGTGGTTTATGCCACGTATGCATACCATACAAATTTTAAATGCATGCAAAAATTGAAAAGAAGTGCGTCAGAATATCAAGTTCCACAGGCCTAGGCCTAAAAATCCAAATGAAACGTATGAGCAGCCGTATACGTAAATAATAGATATGGTTACGATTGTTTTCAACAGAAGAATGCGTAGATATGGTTAGATTGTTTGCAATAAAAACAATACGGAGATCTGGTTACGATTGTTTCGGATAGAAGAATACGTAGGCAGTGGCGTAGCCAGGTTTCAACACCAGGAGGAGCGAGCACATGAAAAAGGCCCCAACTAACAAAATAAATAATTATCGGCATTCACGTTGCAAAAATGCTTTGAATCTAATTAACACAACTAAATTTGGAAGCCACATTTGTAAAATGCTCTAATCTATATAGTTGTGCTATTTATTCATTCATTCATTCGAGTATAAATATTATAAAGCACCTCCTCGGGGCTACTCAGAGGTGTTCCCGACTCCTGCACGGTCAAACAAGAAAGTTTTCAATCGAGTATAGAATGTATAAGAGGGAGTTCTCGGGAACAGGCATAGATCCGGGAAGCCCGTTCCATGCCGTCGGGCCCACCGCTGAAAAATACGGTTCTGCATGGTGGCTGAGCGGGCAAAAGGCACAATGAGTACCCCTTTGCCAGAAGATCGCAGGTCGCGACTACCATGCATGAACTCCCAGCATGGGGCGGCAAAGGACCCGCAGATAAGCTGGAGCGCATCCCAGCAAGCACCTCCAAACCAGGGAAACAACCCTTATACTACACGCTGGCTGACAGTTGGCTGGAGCCAGTGCAGGACCTACAGTATATAACCAGAGACCTGACTAAATTTTGGTATTCGACCAATAAATCGTGCCGCAGAGCATTGCACTCGATTGAGGCACGCCAAACGACTAGAAACTAGGCCATAGTAGAGTGAGGAACAGTAGGCCTACTCAAGTCAAGATTTGTGACACAATCTAGTGACACTATTGAGGTTTCAACCTTTGAATCAGATATTCGATTATCCACTCATGGAATCTCTTTCTTTCTCGAACTCTGTGTTGCTTATAGTCAGTAGTAATATCACATTTTGGAACCAGCTCGATTGCTTTTTCTCAATCCGTTCAAACTCAAATTTGAATTCATTTCGCATATTTTAATATCGTTTTCATAAAGTTGAATCAAATGAGAAGGTGTTACCAAATCAATGCTACTTCTCTGTAAATATGTGGATAAACTGAAAGCCTTCTCTATCACTTTTTCCAGAATATTAGAAGAACTAAGAATTCGAACGTATCAAGGGTTACAAGCATACCCTTTGCCTCAGTCAGCTGTTTCGTAGTGCAGCTTTTAATCTCACCATCCATGAGTATATAACTATATATGCAGGGCAACTATTAGTTCTGGCAAATTCTGCAAGAGTACATGTACTGCTGATTTTCTGAATGCCCATCTGGTATCGCAGTCTTTCTAGAGTTCCAGAAAACAAATTATGTCCATCGAAAGATTGGAATAAAAAAATTTAAACGACTGGAATAAATAAACTGTGGAAAAGGCCCCACATCTTGGAAAATGGTCTCAGAGGGAGCGGCCGCTCCCCCTGCTCCCCCCTAGCTACGCCTCTGTACGTAGGTATGGATACGACTGTTTTAATTGAAATATACGTAGATATGGTTATAAGGCCCTAGCTATTTTTGCAAACAAAGAGATTACGTAGGCCCTATATCTAGATAGGCCTATATGGTTACGATTGTTTCTAACAGAAGAATACGTAGATATAGTTACGATTGTTTTTAAATATGCCCTAGACGTGGTTACGATTGTTTTCAAACAGAAGCATATGTAGACATGGTTATACGATTATTATCACACAGAAGAATGCGTAGACATGGTTACGATTATCTTCAAACAGAAGAATATGTAGACATGGTTACGATTATCACCAAACAGAAGAATATGTTGACATGGTTACGATTATCACCAAACAGGAGAATACGTAGACATGGCAACGATTAGCCTATCATCAAACAGAAGAATTTGTAGACATGGTGACGATTATCATCAAACAGAAGAATACGTAGACATGGTTACGATTAGCCTATCATCAAACAGAAGAATATGTACACATGGTTACGATTATCATTAAACAGAAAAATACGTAGACATGGTTACGATTGTCTCCATACAAAGAGAACGTAGATTATAGCTACGATTGTCTCCAAGCAGAAGAATGTATTATAATCAGGGGCGTCTATCCCCCCAAAGTCATTGAAGCAACTTCCCCTTCCCCTTCTTCTTCCCCTTCCCCTCTATTCTTCCCTTCCCCTTCCTCCCCCCTTCTAAAATGGTGGCACACACACTGACAGATCTTCCCATATTTTTTGGATGGAGCATTTGCCCCAAGGTTTCTATGGAGTAGACGCTCCTGATTATAATATGCAGATATGGTTACGATTATTTTCAAACAAAGAGAATACGTAGATAATGGTTGCTTTTGCTTTAAACAGTCTTTCTTCGTAGCTATATGGTTACGATTGTCTTCAAACAAAAAGCTTTAGCTTGAGGACTCGAAATGCATTGCTAAGGCAATGCACTATGACGTCACCTGCTGCAAATATAAAAATCTACGTAATTTCAATTATTGTAAATTTTTATACCGCAAGTCCAAAATCCGCGTGCCTGTGAATAAGCTGATTCAAGTTACTCCGCTGTTATATGGACGCTGTAGAACTCTTGAGATTTCGATCACGAACTGACAGAAAGATATTTTATTTAAATTTATTTAATTTTTTCCCTATATTTACGTAGTTGCAAAACATAGCACAACGAGGTATCGTATTACTGGCGCCAAATGAGATTTTGACAAGGACAATCGGATTTGGCTTGCTATACAGGGTAATTTTCATCCCTTTAGTGTTGCTTGGATAGGCCTCAGCTTCACTAGTCGCACGACATTAAGTAGCTGGCTCAGTTAGATACATTGGTTAAACTCCGCCACTAGTAGGCCTACTAGGCCTACCCCAGCCTAACTGTTGTAGTGCCAGTCCAATGCATGGAGAAAGGAGAGGGCGACTCTAGTCATCTTTGTTGTGACACGGTATCGTTAAACTGCAACTAACCAACCAACCTTTATTGGTTAGAGAGCCTATACGTAGGCTGCTTCCCAATCCCAATGTGCCTCTTTGTGAGATCGTGCAGATCGCGGTTCGAATGTGGCTTATTCTAGAGATCTAAGTCTCTGGTTGATTCGTTTATTTTCTTTATGTTTGTATTTGCCACCGTGAGTGGAGAATAAAGATTAATATGTTTATATAGGTGGCATGGAAAATATCTTTCTAGAGTTGGACGTTTCTGCTGTTCTTCCTGAAATGCTCATTGTGCAATTCCAGCATCACATCACAAATAAATGCGCTATATGAGTGAAAATCTATCCATAAAATGACCTGCTGAACTCCATGCTTACCACGGCGGTGTAAATTTGTAAACGTGACAACAAAATAAGTGTTGTGATATTGTCTGCAAAATCTAGAAAAATGGTACTGAGTAAAGTATAAATTATTGATTTTTCGTGTACATGATATTTTAATCAAAAGTTTAGATCATTTTGGATTTAATGGCTACTGTATGCGACAATGCTGGATTTCTGTTAGACTATAAAACGTGCGCAAGGTTGATGTATAATATTCTAAAATTGCTAAAATTGCATCGAAAAATCGTTTAGCGTTTTACTCAGTTCTGAATAGTATAAATTTTGTTTAAATATTGCGGGGAATTAACGTTTTGTTCAACTAAGTTGTTGATACTGTATTATCGCTCATCAGATACATGGTGTTGAGCCTGAGTCGATTCGGAGATCGACGCGAATCGCGTAAGCCTGATTTTCCGAAGTGACGCAAATGCAAAATTGACCCAATTCCCGAAAATTCCTACCTTAACGCTCGAATTCCCGAAAACTAGTAGGCCTGCCGCCTACTACTGACCTGCTCAGTCAGCCAATCTCCTAAATCGTAGGATAATGCCTCTTCAGGTTCCCTGAAATGTTTTTATGTTACATTTCTGTTCGTGCTTTCTAAAAACCTCTGCACTCTCTACAATACAGGATGATTTGTTTTACACCATCTGTACTGCCATAAAAAGGCTTCCTTAAGTCTTCTCTTTTTAACCGTGGCTGGACTAGGAGCACCTCTGAGTAGGTTTCTGGAAGAGGCGCTATATAAATTATCAAAATGAATGAATAGTGCAACATCGGAACTTTGCCATGGTCAGTGCCTCCTTCTGGAGCAGGCTTCCATGCAATCTGCAACATAAGCTACCTTTTCTGTGTGTGCCTGTATATTTGCAAATGGTTGAAGACCATTCTATTCAATCATGATCTTGTATAGTCAGGTCGAGAGCACCTCTGATGAGTTTTCTCGAAGAGGACCTATATATACTAGCACTTACATATAAAAAAATTCCAGAAGCTGAACGTAGACGGCTCTGTATAAATTTGTGATGATACGGTTACCACAAACACCAGTTTACCTTGTAAAAGAAATGTGATAACGTATAATTCTTAGCTAAAATTTTGACATTTTTTATTGCAGTACCGAAGACAGCAGCAAGAGAAAAGGCGTTTCATATATAAAAAGGCGATAGAAGACCGAGAAAATGCAAAGAAAAGGAAACGTGATGAAATTAGAGCGGCTGTAGAAGGTAACCATTATAAAGTTATTTACTTCTAAATTACGGAAACCGATTCTTTTCATTCCGTCTCATTTGTATTTGAGATAGACACTCCTATTTTGATTGTATAACTTGGTGGTCTGTTTATTCTATGTGATCGGGGTCGATGCTAGAAAGTGAAGGGAGAGAATGCAGGCGATATGATCTTTTCTGAAATAATGCTTGCTGAACCAGGGCATTACTCATTAAGAGATATATCAGAGTTGTAGTGTACCTTCTCCTCCTCCCTTCAGGATGGCCTGGATCTTGGCATGATTTTTAAAGATCTCGAATGCCTTGAGTTAAAATCCACTGACCTCTTTATTGCTGGGGAAGGGCTTCATCAAAGGTTATAGGCATTTGGTTCAGGATTAAAGCTATGCAAGATTTTTTTGTTTTAGAAATGAAGCCAATTCCTAAGAAATTGAAAGCGGAGGCAATCGAGATTCACGATAAATTGGATTACGAAGATGGAGGCGGTGAAGGTAAGAAAATGCTTAGCTAATCTATGCGTGATGTTGATCTCTAGTCTTCAACTCTCTTGGCTCTGCAGCTGTCCATACATCTTCTTGGCCTCTCTGCTATCAACATTTTGCTAACCATTCTGTTCTATTCTCTTAAGAAACATCAGTGTGTTTAAGTTTTGAGCCTCTGTGCTCTGCTTCCTGTGGAGATTTACAGGTTCCTTGCTTCCACTCATCAATGTAAGCCTTGTTCATTGCACCTTCCTCTTGGAACCAGCCTCCATTAAATATATATATATATATATATTTATATATTAAATGTACATAAATAAATATATATGAATGTAAGTAGATATAAATATATAAACAAATAAATATACCTATTTAGGTCAGTTAGAGAGCCGTGCCAGAAATGCTTTTAGGAGGGCTTAAACAGCACTATGTTAATGTTTTCTTACAGTACCTTGCCTTAAAACTGCTCTATTGTTTTGCAAGTATTATCACTGTTATTTGGCACATATGTGTTGTTAACATTAGCTGTTATTTTGTATTTTTAGAATTAGATTAGACGTTATATGGTATATGTATATGGTGGTTAAAATTGTGTTGTCATTAATAGTGTTTTGATGTCTAATAGATATTTCGCCAGACCTTGACAATGAGTACAGATGGGCCGGTGTAGAGGATCCAAAGATAATTATAACAACATCAAGAGACGAATCGTCACGATTGAAGATGTTTGCCAAGGTATGGTCATCATCATGTGTTGTCACAGAAGGGAATAAACATTTGTGGGCAGTTCATTGTTAACTAGAAGAGTTTTATCGACAGCATTTGGTGCTGCAGCAGTGTGTGGCACGTCCGAGGTCTAAATGAAAGTGCACCAGCAGGCTGAATACAGTATTTCTCTTTTGTAATAAGTAAGTATGTAAGTAAGTAACATTTATTTGCATCTGACAAGGATGTGTGCATTACATCATATAGAACAATTGCATACATTCTCTTGGCAACTGGACTCGAAGAATTTTTACTGGGCATCGATCCCTGGACAACCCCTCCAATATGACACAGTGCTCGCGAATAAGCTGGTTCCCTGTGCTTAGCTTTGGAGTAGCAGAGATTTGGAGTTTACAATATGATATATATTTGAAACAGACTATAACAGGAGCAGATAATACCAACCTACGTGCACAACTAGATATATCTAAAAGATACATTGATTTTCACAAAACACAAATACAGGCTGTAAAAACAACGTTTCTGTAGGCATTGTGACAATGTACAATAAGTTTTATCAGCTTGTTAGAATAGTGAATACTGCCAAATTTGGACACAGCCATTGCTTCTTGATTAGCATGTGAAAACCTTTCGATCACCATTGTAATGTTAAATTGTGCATATAGACAGAGTGACATTTTAGCATGGTATCATAGCAGTTTTGTTATTGTGTATTCACATTTTCTGTATGATGCATCTTTGTTTCCTGTAGGAGATAAAGTTGATTTTCCCAAATTCAGTGAGAATTAACAGAGGAAATTATGAAATCAAGCAGCTCGTGTCAAGCGCCATAAGCAACAATGCCAGCGATCTAATAATCCTCACCGAAACCAGAGGAAGACCAGGTAAGAGCAGCATCAGATTTCTTCCATTCCTTTAAAGTTTACATGGGGAGTTTTCCTCTCTTAACCATCAACACTGCTGCTGTGCCAAAGAAAGCAGGTTTTTCCCGGTTTGTCAAACCCAAGACCAGTGAAGGAATGGTCTGAGTAGTGAGGTGGAGGTTGAGGTGAGGTTGCCTGCTACATTTCACACCCTGATTGTTCCCATTTAAAATGGTGTTGTTATAATACTGTCATTATTGTCTGTCTATATTTCAGCAGTTAACTTGTTGCTGTTATTGGCAGGATTTCTACCAATTTGTTATTACTGTTATTTACAAAACTTTAAACATTTACTTATTACTATTAATTATTAATGCCAGTTTCAGATTTTTTATTGTTTCTACAATTATTATTGTTGCTAACATTTTATTACTATCATCGCCAATTGATAAATATCTTGATAATTTTTAATGTAATTTTAACATCTTTTTTCCTATTTTTATTGGCTACTTACCATTTCTGTAACCCTTGCTTACTGATGAAATCTCTGTTTGTAAGATTTAACATCATAAAGGCTAGCATAGAAAGTGCCCCCAATTAGTTTTCTCCTAAAGTGGCACTATTTAAATTGCAATTACATATCACTTGATCATTTTTGGTGTCATTTTAAAATTCTTTTTCCTTGCTTTAAAGACGGAATGATCATCTCTCATTTGCCGCATGGACCAACTGCTTACTTTACGCTCTTTGACGCTGTGCTGAGGCACGACATTCCAAATGTTGGAACGATGTCGGAGGAATATCCATTGGTCATGGCGTATGGAATCAATTCAGATCTTGGTAAAAGGGTATGTGTGCCATTCTATATCGTGGTAGAAGATATTGTTTAAATTTTTATTCCAAATACTGCTAAGCAAGACATATTTACGCATGTTTAAAAATAATCAATATAGCATCTGTAAGCGCTGTACTCATGGAGCACAAACTGTTTTGAAAGTGAAGCTTACATTTCCCGAGTCTGTTGTGGATTTTAAGTTTTTGAACATTCGTTTTGAATTGTCTTGTAGGTTATCCAGGTCCTCAGCGCTCTGTTCCCTCCACTGAAGGATGGACCAAGACCTAAGCGGGTCATTGGGTTCATGTCAAAAGATCAACGTACCATCAGTTTCAGGTAAGCTTAAAATCTATGGGAAGAATTTTAGACAGGTTTCGAACAGGACAACATGTGAGGCCGAGGCACTATATTGCTAATGATATGAAAACAAAGGGGATGTGGGAGATGAAGGGCAGGAATGGAGACGGGAGCAGGCAAAGTTGGGGAGCAACATGGGAATTTGAAGGGACAATTTACCAAAACTAGCAGATAGATTCTTTGTATGGGATAGACTAGTTTAGATTTGAATTTTAGATTTTAAAACTCGAAAAGTAAATGGTTCATGTAGTGATGCTATCTACAGAAGCAGGCTGTAGAAGGAAGCGGTGCAAAGAATGCACAACACTCAAACGATGCTTATGGGTAACAGTGGCAGATTGGTTAGAGCGCTTGCCTTGTAATGCGGGGTGTACGGGTTCGAGCCTCCTCCCTGAGATGGTTACTGTGTAGGGACCTTGAGCAAGTCCTTCACACACAATTGATCAGCATTTTCGATTGATGCTTGTTAATTGGGCAGTGGTGCTTAATGAATGCATGATAATAATTAACGGTAAAGGCTGATGTTTTGGTTTTCTGTGAAAGCCCTGATGCTGACTTCCATATGACGCTATATAAATTCTCAATTACAGTTACATTATTGCAACTTATATGTGTGTTTGTGTTTCAACAGACACATGAACGTGAAAAAGGTCGAAGGCAAAGTTGTCAGTAAAGAAGTTGGTCCTCGCTTTGAAATGAAACGTAAGTTGTTACTTATTTGGAACTTTTGCTTATTGATGTGTGGTCAAATAATTCGACTTGTGCTAGCCTTTCATCTCAAGGTTTGACTAAATAAAATAGCATATCATGAATACATGCGCTGGTGTTCAGTTTAGAAACAAATCATGCAGGAACTAAAACTTTGTTTCGGATATGTCACGGGAATAATAACAAGTTGTAATTGTTCAGAAAGTTGTTGTTGTTATGGATGTTTTATCAAATTCAAATGACATTAAGTGATCTAAATTTGTGATCACAGACAGAATGATCACTCTGGTGTTTAGAAATAAGCTACGGAACAAAATGGATTGTACCTGGAAAATCAGAAGTGTCTTGCTAAAAATTCAACAGCATCATGGATAGTGCTGTGCAAAGATAGAAATTTGCTGGAAAGTAAATTTGAAGTTCACCACTATATAACTGACAGACTTTAAAGGGGTCATCCATTAAGGGCATTTGCATTGAAGGGAGAGGGTCACTCCAACAAAAAACAGACAAGGGGAAGGATTATGCCCAATGGAGACCCCCACATCTATGTTTGGTACATCATTCAGTTACATTGGTCCGGCCTATGTCGTAAATACCAACTTAAGTGAGATGACGATCAGTCTGTAGTGTAATGGATCTAGGTTCCCTTTGCAAGATGCAGCAGTATCAAAGCACCCCCACCCTATCGCAGTTACCCATGAAAGAAAGACTGGTAGCCTAATATAAGCCCTAGTATTGCAGTTAGATGTGTATTTTAACAAAGGGGGAGGATGGGGCATGTAATTCACAAGAGGAGGGAGGCATTGAAAGTAGATTGTTTTTTGTATAAATGTCTTTTATGTACAACCCTTAAGCTTCCACTCATCTTGATATTTAACAGTGTATAAGATGATCCGAGATACCCTCGATAACGCATCAACTGCTGACGTCGAATATCAGCAGTCAAGCTTCGTCCGATCTGCAAAATTTCACCGACCCCTTGGCCAGCCAGAAGAACTAAGGTATGACTTCCTAATTTAATTTCCTATGGCTTTTCTTTTCTCAGGTCCATGTGTACGAAATGCTAGTCACTTGCCATTATATTCTTAGGATAGCATTGTCTCGACGAAGTCGCTAACATACTCATGGTTGCTAAGTAGAGTTTTTCTTTTTATTTAAGCTTTCATTGAACGCTTTGCGCCAGTGAAACTTCATCTTGGGTTCCACATGACTTCTGTCTGGCATTTGGTAGTATTGTAGTGTAATGTAAAAATGTAAAATAACAAAACATTCTATAGCTCCTTTCAAGCATCTCCCAAAAGTACTGCTTACTTACATATTACTTACACAGTTGCTAACTGTGTCTTAGTGATCTAATCAAGTGCAACTTAATTGTAGTTGTAAACTCCTAACTTCTAAATCGCCGCTTGAAGGCCAAGAGCCGTAGTGCATTAGGTAGTGAAATAAAATGGTATTTGCATTTTAGTGTATTATGTGATGTGTCTGCTTTTTGTGTTTTAGCTAGTCATGGTACTTTTTCAAGTTTCATGTATCGAGGAAGGAGCCAAAATGGAGAAAGAGAAATTAGCCAAAAATGAAAAAGAACATTTTTGGAACTGATTACACAGACTGCTTTCTATGATGTTGAAAACATTCTAGGCAAAGGATTAAAGTCAAGCAACTGATTTGGTGTTTATGTATAGAAAATTGTTAGTGATGCATAAGTAATAAGTGGGACAAAAAAATCTGTATGTTCCTCGATTTTAGCCAAAGATAAGTTAAAATATTAATTGGTGGTTCTGTTGTGTAGAGCAACAGTAAAGTTAAAGTAAAGTTGCACTGTGATTGTAGTCATAAACTCCCAGTTGCTAAAGCACCATTTGAAAGCGAAACGCACGTCACCAATTTATTCACGAGCGGAGTCAAGGTTTGAGATTTTGACTCGAAGTCGAGAAGTTTAAGTAATGTTGTACAGTATCTAGTACTTATTGGAACCAAAAGATCATAATTAAATAGTACATGTCTAAGATTCTTTAATGTCTCTTGCTTGTGTCAAGAAGAAATGAAGAAATTAACTACTTACATAAGTAAGTATTCTTTCTTAACCAAATGCTAATCACACTTTGGTGTACTGACATCACGCAGTCACTCTTAACAAGTATATAACACATCCTAACAATAAATGTAACAAATTAGATGAAAATTGAAAGACAAAAACCGGTGCCCAACATGATAATTCCTGCCCTAGCTACAGTCCCACTTAGTTTTGCCGAAACTACTTACCTGCACATTGGACAACAAATCTTGACAGTTGGAAAGGTTTTCCTTCCAGAATGCCTAGGCATTGAATGAGTGGTGCTTTTGACACAGTTGACCAGCTAATTCTTTCCACTGGTAGCAAAACTTCAACATCTCTGGGAATTTATAGCAGCTGACTAATGTAAATTTCATAAATTTCTCGGCCCCACAAAAGAGCTACGTCATGGAGACCACCTTATTCGCCAGCAACTAGTTTGTGAGCTGCGCAATCTGTCCCGGCAATTGGAGATTCACATTGCTTGATCTTTTTTTCATTTTCTCTGCACTGTTTCCTTTTCTCTGCACTGTTGCATTGATCTCTTCAGTATTATTTACATTCTTCACCAAGCAACTGCGTCGCCAATTATTTTGAAGTCTAGTTACAGCAGTATGTCGAAGATTACTCGGGTTTTTCAATGTTCTCAACCACTGATGTCAGTCCGGCAAGGCAAAAGTTGAGAACTCTCTTGAACTGTGGACAGTAACCAGGGGCGTCTATCCCCCCTAAGTCATTGGAGCAACTTCCCATTTCCCCCTTCTTCCCCTCCCCTTACCCCCCAAAATGGTGGCACACACACTGACAGATCCCCCTATTTCTTGGATGGAGCATTTACTCCGTTTCTATGGTGTAGACGCCCCTGACAGTAACTACACAATCAACCCAAAAATAAACCTTTGTTTATCACAGTAGGTAGGGTAATAATAATGCAAGTAAGTTAGTAAGTATATCCTTTATTCAAAAACCAACTGTTAACCGCATTTTGGTGTACATAGTTCATGAAAGAATGGCAGCTCTAACCAAGGATGTATCGAGTTCAAAACCACAACCTGCTCGCGAGCTTTGCTGCAGGTTCCCAGTAGGCCTACATTGGTCTGGGGTTGTTGCGACACGTAATATTTGGTAAAACTATTACAATAATTACGATGGTAATCTTTGAAATTTAAAGTTTAGGCTGATACTAGAGCTTTTTAATAATAATAATAATCTGTTTAATATTTTCAAACTGACAATTACGCAGTATGATTACAAATCAGTTTGAACGGATGATCACAAGTTATTACAGGAGTCGAATTTTAACTGTATACGGCAGCCATGCAAGGCGCCCTCACGTCCTACATCTCATTTTCACAACGCGCCATCTCGCGAATGATAGGCTGAGTGGACCTCAGAGGGTTGCGGGAAGCGATCCCTCTATATACTGCTCTTCACGCCAGTGATGTTACCACTACTCTATGGAACCCATAGATACTAAATGCGCTAAATACTAGTGTATTTAGCGCATTTACGGTCTATTAGTGGACTTCTGTTTAAATGGCTTATTATTTATTTTTTTATTAAATCTGATTATTTTACACTGTAATTGTAATTACGACAATTTATAGCCTATAGCATCGTTGGTAGCAAGCTACTTCTAGGATGCTTCACAAAACGCACGCACACAGTCTACTGTCAGCGCAAAGGTTAATGCTCGGAGGTCTTGCTTAGCAAGTAAAGTTTCAACTGTACATGTTTTTATGTGAAGAATTTAAAAACTTAGTGGGCTGAGAAAATCACTAGGCCAGAGCAAGGAATCTATATTTAGTGTATCAGTGGTCTTTGGAATAGGCCTACCGCATCGATGATCGATGTCTATATTTAAATATAGATATCTGTGGCCTACCGCTTGTAAGACGAGGAATCTATATCGTCGGAAAATTGTTTATCCGGTACACTCTGATCCACAGATGTCGCTCCGCTTAAATTCTTACGCCTGCTATTAAATATGCTGTTCTAAAAAGCACCGGCATTGTTTTATTTCGCAAACATAATTATTCGTCGGTTGCCTTCATAAATATAATTAACTAAATGCATTTGTTATGCAAGCAAAACGCGACATTTTTTGACTCCCGATTATCGCCCAAAAACTACAAGGAGTTTCCAGTCTCGTGTATCGTAGCCAAGGATACTTCCGGTTGTTTGGACGTTGCGTACATTAAACATGGCCTCGCAAAAGTTGCTAAAGTCGCTTTTTTGTAGAAATGACGGATTAATCAAACGATGTATGTGATAGCCATTGTTTGTAATTTTCTTGCTTTGTAGAAAATGTTTAATGCAGCCAACAAAGTCAAGGTATTGGCTAACGTGACTGAGGCTCAGTAAGTAAGTTACATTATAGAACCGTACGCCGCTGAAGGTTATTGGACTGTAGGGTTGTAGTCGTCCAATGTGATATTCCACGACATCTGTGGCGCCGAGAATTGTGCGATTTGTCTGCGTTTCCGGTTGATTGTTACAGTCTTCCAGGAGATTATTCTAAATATAAGGTCGACGCCAACGGCCTCAGGCGGCCGCAACATGTCGTTAAACAGTGATATGAGGAGGGGAATAGAGTAATGGTAACACTCATGGCCAGTAGAGTAGCAGTGCCCGGTTCGATTCCCGCAACCCCCTTGGGTGGGCGCCTTGCATGGCTGCCATAACGTGTGTTTAGTTAAGATAATTAATGATGATTGTACTGTCATGTCTCAGTGTAATCTTACTGCGTTTGTTGGTTTGAGTTAATAAAGAAAAAGATTATTATTATTATAATTGTTATTATTATTATTGTCTCGAAATTCCGCCCTAAACCCTGTCTCTGAGATGTTACCTACCAAGAAATCACAAAACCAGTTCAAAAGTAGATCACGGATTTCCTCACTGTGTCACATTGGGTCTGTTGAAGCTATGCTATAGTTGACTGTCAATGTGGAATTGTTTGCAGAGTACATGGAAATTGAGAACAAGACCTTTGCATAGGGCACAGTGAAACTTGTCAATGAGTGCTATATATATGTTGTCTAATTTTTCCATACCCTGCCTTACTTATTATCACTTTTCTTACCTTGTCTTACCTTGTAAGCATGCTGTAAGTTGTACTTTACTTGTAGTCTATACTGTCAGACGTCTGTCAAATGAAGAAATCACACGAAAACGCAGCGAGCTGTTTGGTCAGGAAAAGGCTCGCCAGATGGCGCTAATAAATCGGATCGAGAAGATCGAAGTCCATCACAAGGGGGCACCAGAGAACTGTACACTGCTGATGAATAAAGGACTTTCAACGCCGTACAACTGTGCCATGCGTATGTAGCTCCTGTGTTCAATTACATTACAGGGATTTTAAAATATTACAGTGGCTGCATCCATTTTGAGTGGCTACTGAAGGCATTATATAATTATATGGTTATGTTGAATTATATAGCACTAGTTTGCGTCCTGGCACTGTTGGTTTTCATTCTGTGTCTGTCTGTGTATCAGTGGACATGATGGTCTATCTGGTAGAACACTTGGTCTACAGTCTAACGATTGGAGGTTTGAGCCTGCTCTTTCGACTCCATATGATGGAACTTGTTGTTATGTTAACGCTTGTTGCTGTCACTGTACAATAGGATTTGGTACTGGCATAAGTTGAGTATTAAGTGGCACTGTGCTGGCCATTGGTCCAAGACTGCGATTCATCCTTTCCCGGTGAAAAGACCGACGAACGGGCAGTGAGCGCCTCTCCTATTTTCCACAAAGGGATATGGAGGCTCTACTTTTGAGGGGCTCTAAGGGTTCTATATGAATGTGTGGTTACATCGACTTAAATGTCTGGTTGTGTCTTTCTCTGTCAATGTCTGTGTATCATTTGGTGTTTGTCCTCGTGTATTAGTAGCCAATGAATAAACAGAATTTTTTTGTTTATCATTTTTCTCTCTTGTTTGTCATTTTTGTTTATTGTTTGTTTTACATTTATTTATTTCTCTGTGCTTTTTTGCATTAATTATTTATTTGTATATATATTGTGCATTATATTATGCATATATATTGTTATTTGTTCCTTTCTGCATATTTGTGTCATTTACCATGTACCGGTAATTGTTTTCTCTTGGTTTGTTGCATAGCATTTGTCATTGTTTGTAGATATTCAGGAGCTGTTGATGACGCGGTCAGTCTTGGCCCTGGTAAACGGTCAGCCATGGGACATGCATCGACCGCTGACCGAGACCTGTGAACTCAGCTTTCTCCACTTCAAAGATGAGGATCCCTATCTGTGCAATGAGGTCATTACGATTTATTGCTATCGTTATTAATTATTATTATTTGACTACCTTGCAGTTATTTAAACAGGAACTGCATAAATTCTCAAATAATTTCAAGCAGCTGTAAGTTGTACCTTAATATATAGTTAAGTTTCTCTTTTTGTTTAGTAGGTCAAATATATGAACCAACTGTTTTCATAGTTAAGATTTTTGCCATATTTTTAATTAACAACGTAAAATGTTCTTCGTCACCGTTGGAACTGCCTGTAAATCGGTGGCCCTTATTTAGGTGGGACCCTGGTCCCTTTTGGATCTACTGTTTGTTGCACAATATCCTGCTAATATTTCATGTCACACTGCATTTTCCTTTGTCGAAACTTTTGGGATTGAAAAACGAAGATGGTTACTATATTATTTACTATGTTATTTTATATTATTTGTAGTATTATTATTTTAATATATTTATTTATTGCTTGGGGTGTGTTGTTACTCATATTTTTGTCATTGCAGGCATTTTGGAGAACTGGTTCATTTCTGCTCGGTTATGTTTTTGAACGCGCGTTCAAAGATGAACACTACGTTGAACTCTGCAGCTTCCCTCCGCCAGATGGTCTGTTTTTACGAATCACAACATGTTCATGTATTATATGCTGCTGTCAACAGTAATTGTAATTAAAAAATGTTCAATTACAAATTACAATTACAACAGTAATTGTAATTATGACTACCGGTAATATTATTATGCGTTTATTAGCGGTCATTCATAAGAATACTTTGTCGTAGAGTATGTGTTCTTCGTTTATTTCTATTGTTATTGTTATTATTATTATTATTATTATTATTATTATTATTATTATTATTATTATTACTATTTCTATGCATTTATTAAGTGCCACTATGTAATGACCAAGTATCAGTCAATGGCATCAAGCAACTGTGAGTGAGGGACTCGAAAGAAACAGTGCAGCCAGGGAAAGAAAAAGGCATCAGAGCATAAGCAAATTGAGAATGTATTATGTATATCAGGTAGCGAATTAAGAAGGTGTTGGTGATGTGGGCAACACCTGATCCAGTGTTAAATTTGAGTGTAGACTGTCAGTTATTTAAGTAGTGTTTGTTGTATTATCATAGTGAAACCGGTTATTTAAGAAGTGTCTGTTATATTGTCACGTTTGAACCAGTTGTTTCTGTAGATTTTAACGTCATGAAATCGGTTTTCTGTTGCAGTTCGAAGTGGGAGTTTTGTGTACGACATGGACCTGAAACTTCCCAACTGGAATCCGTCTCGGGTATGATGTGGATGGATTGCTGTTGAAAGTTTATTAAGGCGCTGTATGAAAATGTTCTGATATGCGATTGTCTAGCTAAAGTGCTCTGGGTCCGTACTTGGTTACGATCTTAGGCGTGAACTCTTAACTGTCTGCATTATAGGGTGAGTACCGTAGCAGTTGACCACAGCAGACTAGGCATCATTTTAGGTGCAGGCGAACCCTGATGTCTGTCTGCTCGCTGTCTGTCACATCAGTCTGTCTCTTTACTGCATCTATGTAGGTGGGCCACTGGGAACCCTACACATAATATATATATATATATAATACGTATGTCCATGCATGACTACGTTCGTGCTTACAATAGTACATGTTGCAACACATGGCGACTTGGTTGTTCCACCGGCCCAGACTTCCACAGTCCAGCATAGAGGTGTTACTCTGGATGGTCCATCCTCCTCGAACAAGCTGCCTAACAACCTGCGACATGTGCTTCTCAACATCTCTGCCTCTTTTCTGCAAACTGTTGAAGACCATTTTGTTCGATCGTGGTTTCATTGTGTTAGGTCAGGAGCGCCTCTGATGAGTCTATCTGAAATGGCGCTATATAAATTTTCAATTGCCATATGCACATTTATACACATACTTGCACAATACACAGATCCATGCATAGTATTGTTTAACCAGCCAATGATCAGGTGAAGATGTGATTGTCTGTTAGGCTGAGCTCAATTGTTTGGGGCGTATGGCTTCTAAGCTGTGTTACGAGGACGTTCCTTTTGAACGACTAGAAGTCGATGCCAGTGTCGCAGCAAAAATGTTCGAAGACAACAGGTTAATGGAAATTTACATTACGATCGTTGTTATTTATTAGCCGGAGGTTGCATTGATCCCATTTAAAACGATTCCTCAGAGGGAGGACACTGTTAGGAGCAAGACACTTACCCGAGCAAGATGGATTAAGATTGTTTTATTTTTGGTAACTGGGATGGTACCGCAGAAAAAAAATGGAGAGAGGTAGGAATAGGAACTGGGCCTCACATCTGCTCTAGTTTAACAAACAAAAACTATCGACGTGTTTATTAATTTGTTTTTCACATCTGCAGTTTTACATTTCATTCAAGAAATCTGTTTGCGGAGGAATTGAAACTCGAACAAATAATTGTATATCTGGTGTGCTTCCCTACCAATAGATGTCGCCCCGCTTCAATTATTACTCCTCGTATTGATTATGATATTTTACTCTCCACAGGCAGTTTTATACTCTTGACTTGTAATTGTTCGTCGACTTTTCTTCATAAATTTAATTGATTGCAATTCATTTGCTATGTGAACAAGACGCGATATCTTGCTGTCCACCAGAGGTCTGCGCTCCAACTGGTCGCACGACGTTAAGTGAGGACTTTCCAGTCCCGTGTATCATTGGTCCTTGCATTCCATTGTTTCATTCTTCTTGCAAAATATTTTAAATGAGCAGAATTGCAGATGTGTTGGATTGAAATTTCTGATAGTACAATCTGTCTTCATATTTCAGATTTAAGTCTGACCAGATACCTCAGATTGCCGAACAGTCATCGACCGGTTCTACAGTTGTCGTCTATCGACTCAAAGATCACGTCGACATCACCAAAGGGCCGTTGATAGCATCGCCACAGCTGATTGGCCGATTCTGCGTAACAGCGGTAAGCTTGAGCTCAGTATTATTGTTATTTAATATTATTATTATTTTTTACAGGGATCCCTCAGGGACTTAAACATTAATTAAGAATAGTGGGAAAACGTCTGGAACAGCACCTATTCATCAAGGCGAGTGCTGTAACCAGTTATCTGGTGTGTTTCAGTCACAGCAGACACTGAAAGTAATGCCATGCCATAAAAGAGTTGGATCCCTGTGTCTGTTCTGTTCAATATCTCTCCCTGTATCTGTCAGTTCTGCTCAATCTCTTATGTCATTTTCGTTCTCAACTTAGGACTTAAAGCTTTTTGAAATTGCTTATCCACCATAGGCTGCATACTGAGCATACTGAGCTTCTGGATGTTGACCTGATTACGACTTGGTTTTGGTTAACCTTTGGTTGATGCCTTATGCATTAGATGCTGACACTACAACAGTTGCTAATTAATAATAATAACAATAAGAAGAAGAAGATTCGTGTTTCTGGTGTTTTAGGTGCATAGTATAGATAGTCCGGACTATGGAACACTTCGGAGAGTGCAAGGTCTCAGTCTTCCAAAGCAGCTGCCGGTAAGCTTTGAGACTTGGATATTATTTGATATGCAGCCATTTTGAACGGCCCATTTTGGCATTACAGTTCAGTTCATACCTATAGTTACTTCTTTATTTTATAATCAGATAGTTTTTTTAGTTTATTTACTTTTTTATGCACTGTTACTTTTTACTGTTACTTGTTACCATTTCATTACATCTCTTGGTACTTGGTTACTTTCTTATAGGAAGTAACTAAGTGCCTTTGTTTTGATTTGTATGATGTTCTAGTGACCTAATTAATTTTAGTCTGTCTGCATTTTGTGATTTATTTGTCTGCTTCCTTTGTCAGGTTCACTTCTGGACATACGACATTCTGTGTGAAAGGGCTTCAAAACCAGTGAGTCAAAATAACATTGATTATACATACAGCTGTACCCTGTAGGGATCGTATTACGTAACACTGAGGGAAGATCAGGTAAGAGGCATGGAAGGTAAGGTGAAGTAAGATTATGTAGCGATGGTGTGAGGATGACGCAGGTAATTTCTACAGGTTATACCAATATGTACTTGTATACATGTATGTAGTGATATGTCTTCATATGTGTATATGTTTGTGTTGTGTTTGTATATGTGTATTGTGTTTACAGGTATTTATGCATGTATGTATGTATGTATTTATGTGTGTAAGTATGTACGTGTATATGTGCAAGTGTAGGTTTCAGGACACAATACATCACCTTTTTAATAAGCACATATCAGACGTTGACAACATTCTACCTGTTTACCCTTACGTCTTTCTGTTAGAAACTGTTTCATTTTTGTCATTTTCCAATTTTTTGCTATTTGTTCCTACAGAACACGCATGCTGCAATTCCTGGGTTCGCAAAGGTGGCATCCTCACGGAAGGTCGCTGGCAGCTGAAACTAGTCATCCTCTCGGAAAAACTACCATCTCTTTCCACTGAGTGCTGAAGGACATACACATCAGATCATCACCATTGCAGAATTACGCATTTTAAATAACCCAGTTGAGAGACTGATTTGCATAAAAACTGTTGGACTATTTACTTACTCACATATGATGCTTTGGAGATCTACGTAAAGTTTGAGATTCGTAACGAAATCATTATCCGCAAATGTTTACGCTGTGTTAAAATGGATCACGGTTTCAGTGTTGATTGGTGCTGTAGAGAAAGGTTCCAGATTATATCAGACATTGAAATGGTCAATTTCTTCTGATTATTAAGGTTTATGACGCAGCTTAAGTCAATAGTATCAACTGTTCAAGGCAGTGTATGTCGACGCGTTTGGTGTACTCTTTCCTGGCAGAAAAGACCCTGCCAGCTTGCCCATAAACATTTGATGGGCCCTTTGGGGTGCACGATAGTGTCGTGGTTAACATGCTGGATTGTCGACCAAAAGGTCGGGGTTCAAATCCCCGCCAGGGCAGAAATTTGTTTTGAGGTTTCTGCTCCACATGCACTGCCTTACCAACTCGGCTGTAATGAGTATACTGACCATGTAAGATGAGACGGTGAGGGAAAGAACTGGCCACCCTCCTTCATATGCCAAGGCCAAGAAAATGAAATTGCTAACACTACATACCAGTGGCTGCCTCTTGGGTGGGTTAGCTCAAGGGACTGCTCTTGTGCGTTCCATATCATAATGGGTACGGCCTTATGAGCATGATGTGACAAGTGCACTATGTGGTCTTGTATGCTGTAATTGGTTAAATGTGGGTGCACATGTACGTGGTCCCACGGTGGCGCCAGCTGGCGAATGATATGACAACATTGACAATTCATTGTTCATTATTAGCCCAGCCTATCTGGCGAATAACTTGAGAATTTTTGGTAATTGCTGTCATGGCCACTTTTGGCCAGTGGAGAGGATGAAGAAAGAGGTAAAAACGGAAGCAAGTCCGAACAACAGAGGATTTACCCAACATACGGACAAAGTAACATTGATATTAAGGAACGGGAATATATTAGTATTAGTCGACGGTTCGGATGTGTATTCATAAAAAACGACCGATGCTTAAATGCGACTGATGCATATTCATGAAAAACGACCGATGCGTATTATTGAAAAAAGACTGATGCATATTCATTAAAAATGACCGATGCATATTCATAAGAAACGACCTATGCTTATATGCAACTGATGCATATTCATAAAAACTGACTGATGCGTCTTCATAAAAAACTACTGATGCATATTCATGAAAACCGACTGATGCATATTCATAAAAACGACCGATGCTTATTCATAAAAAACAACTGATGCATACATAAGCGTAATTTACGGGGGTACGAGGAGTACCCGTACCCCACTTTTTGGACAGGAAGGTACAGTATCCCCCACTTTTCATACCCATTGATTTTGCCAATTTTTATTTGATGTGAGGAAAATCTCAAGATTAAAAAAATTACAGAGTATTATCATCAGTGTGATCACCATCATCATCACTCTCGTTGTTATTATTTTTTACTAAAAGAGATGCCAATATATTATCTGTGAAATGACAGTGCAATCATTACAAGATGTTGCAAGATGTTGCTGCGGAAATATACCCTGCATGAAATCACAATGTGGTTATTGCAAGAGATTGCTATGACAATATTTCTTGTATGAAATCACAATGCAATTAGGCCTATTACAAGAGGCTGCTACTGCAATACATCTGTGAAAATGTAATCACAATGCAAATATTCCCAGGAGTTAAAAGAGGTTGCTACGGCGACATACCCTCTATGAAATCACAATGCAATTAATACAAAACATTGCTACGGAAATATAGCTTGTACGAAATCATAATGCAATTATAAGAGCTAGGTTGTTAAGGCAATATATCCTCTATGAAGTCACATTATAATTACTCCCAGAGGTTAGACAATCGTTGCTATGGCAACATGGCAACTATGAAATCACAATGCAATTAATACAAAACGTTGCTACGGAAATATAGCTTGTACGAAATCACAATGCAATTATAAGAGCTAGGTTGTTAAGGCAATATATCCTCTATGAAGTCACATTATAATTACTCCCAGAGGTTAGACAATCGTTGCTATGGCAACATGGTCTCTATGAAATCACAATGCAATTATTACAAAACGTTGATACGGAAATATAGCTTGTATGAAATCACAATGCAATTATTACAAGAGGTTGGTAAGGCAATATAATTATCCTCTATGAAATCACAATGCAATTATTCCCGGAAGTTAGACAATCGTTGCTACGGCAACATGATCTTTATGAAATCGCAATGCAATAAGCTAGTTCAGCTACGGATACATAATACTGTGTGAAACCACAATGCAACACGTCCTTTATGAAATCACAATGGAATTATTCCGAGAGGTTAAATGACGCTGCTAGGGCAATATCTTCTATGACATCATAATGCAATTATCCTCGGAGGTTAGATAATCGTTGCTACGGCAACATGGTCTCTATGAAATCACAATACAATTATTACAAGAGGTTGCTATGGAAACATAATACTGTGTGAAACCACAATGCAATTCGTCCTTTATGAAAACACAATGCAATTATTCCGAGAGGTTAGATTAGAAGACGTCGCTAAGGCAATATATCCTCTATGAAATCACAACGCAATATTATTCCTAGCGGTAGCAATTAATATCCTCTTTGAAGTCACAATACAATTATTCCTAACGGTGGCAATATTCTCTGTGAAACTACACTGCAATTGCTTATTGCTACCGGTAGCAAAAGTAGTCAATTATATTTTTACTTCAGTAGCCAAACATTGCAAGGATAAGCAAAACATATAATGCTTATAAATAGGTTATAATCAATTAGGCCTAACATAATCTGACTACACAGGAAACCCAAAAGGGTCGTAGATCCCGCCACCAGGGCCACCTGCCGTGGGTAGTAATAGGGCCTACAATTTGATGAAAAGCAGTCGATCTAACATCATTAGGCCTAGATATGTAATGGTATAACAGTGGGTCCCACGATGTGGAACGACCTTCCCCTCTGCTCGGGCTCAAACTAATGACTGGATTTTCCTCATCGGTCTCGTGTTCCCTAAAGACATTTCTGTTTCTCCGGGGCTTATGTGCTGAAAGAGCCTCTGAGTAGTTATTCTACGAGAGGCGCTTTATAGATTTCTAGATACGATACGATACGATACGATACGATACGATACGATACGATACGATACGATACGATACGATACGATACGATATGCTTAACTAAAGACTCGAAACCACATCTTGAGGCTATAGGCTGTGTACGCTCATTGTATTTCAGTTGATTAAACTGTTGGGAGTGTTAATTGGTGTCCCTCGAACATGGAAGACCGTAGCTTTTGCTTAAACGATCGTAGGTTGGGTAGTTGCTGAATTAATGGCGAATTAATTTTTTTTTGCCCCGAGGTATACAGGATCCCTCAGGGACTTGAATATTAACTAAAATGGAAAAGAAAGTGTCCGGAATGGCCCTATTCATCTATTTCCCGGCCGGCAAAAGTGCTCCCAAAAGCCACTGCGTTAAAACGTTATTATTATTAATTTATTATTATTAAAAGCCACTGCGTTAAAACGTTATTATTATTATTATTATTATTATTATTATTATTATTATTATTATTATTATTATTATTATTATTATTATTATTATTATTATTATTATTATTATTATTATTAGTAGTAGTAGTAGTAGTAGTAGTAGAAGTAGTAGTATCATCATCATCATCATCATCATCATCATCATCATCATCATCATCATCATCATCATCATCATCATCATCATCATCATCATCATCATCATCATCATCATCATCATCATCATCATCATCATCATCATCATCATCATCATCATTGAGCATATATAATTATTATTATGCTCATAATGCTTGTAATACAAACGATGGCGTTATAATTATTTAACAGCCGTGAAGCTGAAACAATGCGAAATGTCGTACCCTCACTTTCTAGACCACCGTTAGGCTACGCCCCTGGATGCATTATTCATAAAACACGACTGATGCATATTAGCAATAAGCTACGTGGGCGCCATTAATGTCGGCCTACTGCATACGTACGAAGACGCTGTTGTTATATAAGTTTATCTAAGTTTGTGCATGTAGAATCGTCATTCCGTTGGTCGTCGTGTGTGTGTGTATAGACGTGCAGTTTGAATGCCTCGCTTTGTGAGCAAACAATGGAAACGATGAAAAACGCCTTTTGACAATTTACTCAGAGAAATAAACGGTGGGCTCGTTTCTAAGATCACGCAAAACAGCAAATAAGGCGAAAGGTGGCGCCGATACGTTCTCAGCATTGGGGGGCATGTTTTGGATTCGTTTTCGTTAGACGTGGTAGCCGATTGTTAGAGCTCGCCTTGTAAGGCGGAGAGTATACGAGTTGAAGCCGTCTCCTCCTCTGAGATAGTTACTGTGTAGGACACTGAGCCAGTCCTTCGCTCACAATTGCTCGGCGCCATCGAATGATGTTGGGTCATTAGATAGTGGCGCTTAACATAAATGCATAATAGTTATAGTAGTAGTAGTAGTAGTAGTAGTAGTAGTAGTAGTAGTAGTAGTAGTAGTAGTAGTAGTAGTAGTAGTAGTAGTAGTAGTAGTTGTAGTAGTAGTAGTAGTAGTAGCAGTAGCAGTAGCAGTAGCAGTAGCAGTAGCAGTAGTAGTAATATCCTCCGTAGGATGTTTCCTTGTCTTCACGGATTATCCCTGTTGCCATAGTTTGTACCTCACTTAACCTTTGACCTTGACCTGCTGACCAGCGACCAGCAGTCGATGCCTTGACCATGAATACAGTGACGCTATGAGGAAGTTCTCAGACTGACATGAGCGAAATGCAATACATGCAGCGGTCGTTGATAAGGTGGTGTCCTGCGCTTAGCTTTTAACCCTACCAGCATATTCATGGGCATTAGATGGGATCCACATGGGTTGTATAAGGGTCCCATATGGCAACAGAAGCCCAATATATGGGGCCTTTATGGGCACCACGTGGACATGCTGGCTGCTGGCATGCAATAGCTATAGAACATTTGCAGTTCACGATTATAAATTACCCGCGCATTTGCGGCGAATTCATCAATTAGCGCGACCTAAGTATCTGGTTAATAATAACTAAAGATGACATGCAGTTTCGAAGAACCTTCACTGTAGTGTCTCCTAATACCAGACACGACATCGCACAGTTGTGTGTACACCATCTCCAAGTGCGTCCCCTGTTTGTTTACCTATAGGGCCTAGTTCCTAACATTGCGTAGATAACGGTGCATGTATGTACCGAGAGAATCATTCGTTCGACGCCGATTTCAATCGTAATTAACGAGTAATTAATCTAATTGTTGAGTTGTTTTGTTTACGAGCGTTAAATCAGTGGCCGTTAATTGGCGGTGTTGATTACTCGTATACGCAGTGCGTCAAAAGTCGTTTACGGTAAAGCAACCAGCGTACTATTACTGCTACTAATACTAAGAGCTACTACTGAGTTACAATTGGTCCACAAGACTACACTACTACTATTACCACCACCACTGCCACCATTATTATAATTATCACTACTACTACTACGACTACTACTACTGCTACTATAACACCATTAGTAGTAACTAATACTAATACAATTAGTTACTGATAAATACTGTTATTAGGGTCCTAATTCATACCTTTAATTTCGTGGTTGGGCAAGATACCCTTGCAAGTGCGGGCTAGTATGGACAGATGTAATTTGTGACTAAAAGCCACTGAAACTGAAAACAATGGGAACTGTAGGCACAAGATACTCGGAAAACCATCTTAATTTGTTTTAGCTTATACTCTCAGATTATAATTCGTTATTTTTAATAATAGATTCATATCACGCTAATATATACATTCATCTTAAAAGAACAAATAGCCGGGAAAGGAAGCCTTCAATTGTTTGCGAAATGAGCTGAGAGAAATGGATGGGTAACGCTCAACTGGGTTGGATTGGTGAATAGTTGGACTTAGGGTAATAACTAATAGGCCTAACGGTAGCCGAGTGGTTAACGCGCTCACCTTGTAACGCAGATAGTACGGGTTTCATCCTTCTCCCCTGAGACGGTTTCGACATGTGTAGGGACGTTGAGCAAGTTCTTCGCTCACCATGGCTCAGCGCCATCGATTGATGCTTCGTCATTAAATGGTGGCGCTTAATAAATTCGGTGACAATTCAGCGCTTCAATGAGGTCGCCTTCCGGGGCACTATGTAGGCCTAGATGTTGCCCGGAGCCGAAGAGCGACCATCTCGGCATTAATAAACCT
>OY744603.1:93822462-93864962 GCA_963556255.1 Allolobophora icterica
TTAGGTTTGAAAATATCCAAAGAGCTGTTGCACCGTAGATCAAGGTGATGGAAATACAGTACATTCTTACAGTTGAAGTTGGTGCGGAGCGCTGTAAGAAATTGGCTAGCAGAGTGGCTGCGCTGTGTTGTGGCAGTTAGGCGTGAGTGAGGGAGCAGGGCCTTGTATGGAAGCAGCGAAGGCACAGAGGAGGAGGAGGCGGATAGAGGAGGATTGTGGCTGAGATGACCCGCTTGGGTGGCTGAGATGACCCGGCTGGGTCAAACCAGGTCACCACGCAGCTGGATAAATTTGGGCATAGGCCCCTCAGACGCATGCCATTACAAGGGTGCGTGGCATAGCAAGCTAGTGTGAAAGCTGCTGGTGCACGAATTCGCCGGCTTGCAGGTCGCTACAAGGTGTTAGATACAAAGACAGGCTTCTATGCTGAGTCATATGCGGATAAGACGGTCAGTGTCTTCTATACAATACAATACAAGTTACTAAAGATTTATAGCGCGCTATAACAGGACTTTTGTACGACAGCGCGCTGCGCTGCATTCCTAGTCATAGTGCAATGTGAATAGATGAGTTTTTAAATTTTGATTAACTTCTAACACCTAAAGTCTCGGTTTCCTCACGTAAATATAGTCACATTTTTTCACAGATCGAGATGATTTAGGAATTTTAGGTGGTTTGATTTATCACTCTTGTCCTGAAATCTCTTCACTGGCTTAAAATATCTGAACGAATAGAATAGTCGGGTTCGATACCCGTAAGCCCCTCTAAGTCGACTCAGCCTTCCACTCCCTAGGTGGCAGCAGTAAAATGCAGTAAAGCAGTAAAATTTCTATCTCGATTCCTCTTTCGACTATAGCGAATGTCGATTCAATTCTAAACACCACCCACCTGATTGACCTTTTTAATCTTGACCTGGAACCGATTTCACCCCCACGCCTATCGATTTTGATTTGAATAAGCGCCCGTGAATAAGCTGGTTCCCGCGACTTCGCTTTTGTGGGCGCTTAGAAATCTCGAGATTATGATTACGATTCGAAATCATCGTTGAAAATTTTGAGGTAAACAAGAGACCAAAATGTGCTCCATTTGGCATCAAATGCTTAAAATTGCGTCGGCTTCTGGGGCTCCGCCCCAGACCCCGCTGGAATGGATGAGTTTTCAGTTATGATTTCTAACATCTGAAATCTCAGTTTCTTCACATATAATTAATATAGTCGCACTTTTTCACAGATCGAGATGGTTTAGGTAGTTTTATTTCGAACTCATCATTGAAAAATTGGAGGTAAAAATGAGCCCAAAATGTACTCCATTTGGCAGCAAATGCTCAAAATTGCGTCGGCTTCTGGGGCTCCGCCCCAGACCCCGCTGGGGGAGCTCACGACGCTCCCCCAGACCCCCTAGTCGTTAGGGGCTTCTTGCCTTCGGCAATCGCGGTTTCGGCGCTCGCAATGCTTTTGTTACGTATTTCTTGCCCCCCCAACCTCGTAGCCCTGGCGACGCCACTGGTATGGCACTTACTTAAGTTACTGTTTAACGACGCTGGGTTGTAACGAAGATGACTAGCGTCGCCCTCCGCCTTTATCCATGGAAACTTGGGACTGGCACCACCCGAGTAAGGGCGATGGTCGAGTCAATCTTATGATTGAATGCAGCTGATGAATTGCGTAGATGGATAGGGTTTGAATAAGTAAGTATCATCATCGTCATCATCATCATCATCGTCGTCGTCGTCGTCGTAGTCGTCATCATCATCTTCATCAAATATTTCACTGTGACGTGCTGAACTGTACCGTATCATAGTACCCTGTAGGCCTATGTTGTAATAGCCTAATAGGCCTACTGTATTGCGCTGTGTATAATTGGAGAGCGTACATTGACCTATTGCAAGAATTGTGTTGTGTACGTTTGAACCACAGACTCCTAGAAGCAACAGAGATGCTAAGGAAGAAAAGTGGGCGAAGGAAACCAAAGAGGAAGAGGTATGATCACTCAACCTGTGATTTGACTGATCGATCGTTCTGTATCGATTGATTTTTCTGATCGTTCGATTCATCGATCGGTCGTTCATTGATTGATCGGCTATAGTGTGTGATTGAAAATGATTGATTGAAAAGGCGGATTCGTTCTTTGTTGCTTTCTTGTTCATGTTCTTCGTTCTCTTCCTCTTGATTGCTGTCACAGTCACTTTGATTAAGAGATTGATTGATAATTTAATTTATTCACCGATTTATTAATTCGTTTATTCATCATTTCACTAAACAAATAAAGCAATAATCACTTAATTAATTATTCAATTAATAAATTCGTCAATTCATCAATTCATTAATTTATTACTCCATCAATTTACAAATTTGTTAATTCGCTAATTCTTTAATTCCTTCAGTCGTTCATGAATTCGTCCATTCGTCGTCTTTGCTATACCTTCTCTCTTTCTATCCTATTTCTCATTTATGCGAGGAATCAAGCGACTTAGAGCAGCTTACCAACAATTATTGTATTGTATTGTATTTGGATATTTATAAAGCGCTTCTAGCGGGAGGGCCATTCAGAAGCGGTCCCAGTGCGAGAGACCCCGAGAGAAAAAGCAAGTTTTAGGAAAGGTAAAAGAGGAAGAGACGTTACCTGAGACGTTACCACATGTATGTTTATCATTATGTGATCTATTTGTTTATTGAAAACTTTCAGTCGAAGGAACGTAGTCGCCGTCGTAAGAAGAACGCGGACGATGAAAAGACAGAGTCGTATTGCTAAAGCCCAAGATGGCGGCCGCCGTACAACCAGTGAAGATTTTCGATTTTCGGTCTTCACCCGCTCTGTTGATACCTAACATTTCTTTTTCTAACTGTTCGTGTGTCTTTCTTTTTGGAATTAACATGATTTGTGAATCTTTCGAACCAATGAGGATATCTTTAAATAAATACGAGCTTCAGTAAATACGAAACTGATCAAATAATGTAGGCTACCGTACCAGTAGCGATGATATGATTTCGTGATGATAATATAATGATGAAGAGAAGAGCAGTCACTTGAACTAGAGCACCTATAGAGGCAGCCATGGGTGAGAGGGGTTAGCTATTTCATTTCTCTAAACCTTCGCACATGATGGCGGGTGGTCAGTCCTACCATCACCACCTCATCTTCTAGTTGACAGTGTACCGCCAGTGTAGGCCTACTCATTATAGCTGAGTTGGCAAGGGGCGCTAGTGGAGCAGATATCTCAAAAACATTTTGCCATTGGGGGCACTGTTATTCTCGTCAACGTTAAAGATAACGAAAATGTTCGTTAACGAACAAAAAATGATTTCGTTAACGATAACTATAACTATAACTAAAAAATATCATTAACTATAACTATAACTATAACGAAAATAACACTAACGAAAATTCAACGCTATTTTCGTTAATGAAATAAAATGTACAATATCGATAAGTAGGCCTATAAGAACGTGAAAAGAGCAGTCTTTAAATTATTCATTCATTCATTCATTCTGGAAATTTATATAGCGCTTCCTCAAAAGACCTACTCAGAGGCGCTCCCAGCCCAGCCACGGCTAAACAGATAGGACTTGAGTTGTCGTAAGAAAACAGGTGAATTATTCCGGGGGAAGCAGCGTAAGGATAATTATTCCGGGGAAGCAGCCTAAGGACCCCATGGGGTCGTCCATTAATTATATCAACAAAATTGGGCGAGGAATTTGAAAAGTTTGACAATTCTTGACAAGGGGGAGAGGTGTTCAAGACAAATTGACGTCAGCAATAATTTAATCAGAAAACAACCAGAGATTCGGAAAGTCTTTAGGTCTATGTTGTTGGAGTGATCTATTTAATTTTTCTTTGTAACTTAATCAAACGCGATATGTTCTTTGTTTTAAATTATCCTGTTGATTGCTATAACAGCTAAAAAATGAGAAATGTGCTGCATATTCTCTGCGAATATCCTGGGTTCTTTTCGAAATTCTGCTATTTCGAGTTTCTTTTTGATGGAACGATAATACTGTCTTTCAATTGTTAATAATAATTAAAGAGTGAGAAACTTTTTGTTTTGATTTTAATTTTCTATGTTAAAAGGAATATTATAAAAATGTTACCATGTTCATGTTCAAATTAATTATAAATGTCATAATAAAAATCAAATTGAATACACACATAAAAGAAAACGAGGTTGTATTTTTTAATGGAAAGAATCCATCAAATATCTGTGACAGACAGTACTGTAGCCATTAAGTAGCCATTAAGTAGCCATTAGCCATTGAGATGTACTGTAGCCATTAAGTATAAAAACTAAATATGAATGACATCATTTTGTTTTTTCGGCAATTTCAGTTTCTTGCATTTGTTAGTCACAGAAATATTCTGGGGTGGGGTAATTTGTTTGACATGATTTTGCTAGGGGGTCCTTGAATGTTTGACAGTTGTTGACAAGGGGGAGTAGATAAAAAAACTGCCTAAAATTTTCTGGAATAGTTAATCGATGACCTCATCTAGGGACCAGGCGGAGAGCCATTGGGGTCAGTTGTAACTATGTAGCCTACTAACTAAAATTAACTAAAATAAAAGTCCAGTAACTATAACTATAACTATAACTAAAAAATAATGCTAACTATAACTGTGACTATAACTAAAATGAAAAACCATTAACTATAACTGTAACTACAACTAAAAAATAATACTAACTATAACTGTAACTATAACTAAAATGAAAAACCATTAACTATAACTGTAACTATAACTAAAATAAAATCTGTAAGGAGAATCACACTGGAGTCGTTACCTGAGAGAATAGAAGAACGAACGGACAGAGGAAGCTCATTCCAAAGAGCAGGGTCAATGGAGGCAAAAGACCAAGATTGAGCCAGTGAAGTCCTGACACGAGGAACGAGGAGGTCAAAACGGTCAGAGGAACGAAGAGGACGAAGAGAAGCAGCAGAGTGAGGGCGATGAATTTAAGTCACATAAATATGAGGACCTTGAATTGGATGCGGGCAAAAAGGGGAGCCAGTGAAGTTCTTCTGCCATAAAGGGGGTGATATGAGAGAATCGAGGAAGACGGGCAATTAGTCTAGCAGCAGCATTGAGAACGGACTGAATAGGAGCAAGACGGAACTTGGGAAGACCAATTAGGAGGGAATTGCAGTAGTCAAGTCTAGAGCAGACAAATGCATGTACAACCGAAGTGAAAATTGGAGATGAGACAGAGCGACGGATAGCCCTAAGGCGCCTTAGGTGAAAGTAAGAAGTGCGGGTGAAGTTTGGAAATGTATCCAGTTAAGGTAAGAGAATTGTCAAGGGTCACACTCCTAGATCACGAACGCTAGACGAGAAAGTGAGAAGCGGAAATCTTTGAGAGAGCAGAGCAAAGTCAAGTTTCTGAAGTTGCTGAGGAGTGCCAAACCAGATAAATTGGGTTTTGGACGAGTTGAGGGAGAGGCGATTGGAAGACATCCAGGAATGGAGATCGCGAGAAAGAGCTTCGATGCGCTCAGCAAGAAGAAGTTGAGAGGAATGAGACTCATGAACAGATAGATAGATAGATGATAGATAGATAGATAGATAGATAGATAGATAGATAGATAGATAGATAGATAGATGATAGATAGATAGATAGATAGATAGATAGATAGATAGATAGATAGATAGATAGATAGATAGATAGATAGATAGATAGATAGATAGATAGATAGATAGATAGATAGATAGATAGATAGATAGACAGAGAGAGTGGGATAGAGAGATGGAGAGACAGACAGACAGAGACAGAGACAGAGGGAGGAGAGAGTGACATAGACACACAGAAGACAGGGTGAGTAAGAAAGAGAGAGACTGAGTAGATGCAGAGAGACAGACAGACAGACAGACAGGCAGACAGACACAGAGCCACAGACAGACAGACAGACAGAGGCAGAGACAGAGAATACTATTATTAGTATTACTAATATAAATATTATCACTAGCATTAAGGGCGAGTGCAATTATTATATTTTTTATCATGTTTATTATTTTCCGTAATACTGTCATTTTATTATGTTTTAATAGATGAAGAGTTAGTCGTTAGATAAGTGTATGGAAGGGTCAGGGAGGGATACTCTTTATCTTATAAGGAAGGCCTAGGACGATGCGTATAGGTATATATTGGAATATAGGTAAATAGTGTTTAGGTATATCTCGGAATAGCTATGCAATTATTGTAATTGTAAATTGCAATTGTAATCATGCTACGTGAATTACCAAGTAGACAATAGCCTAGTTTCCGCGGAGATGGCATCCCCTGTATGGTTGCAATCATATAACTATACACGTACAAGTACGTAGCGCTGTGGCCACTGGGTGCAAAGCACATATATTATTTCAATATATGCACAACCTGTACGTGCACAGTTATGTTAGATTACTCACACTACCATTATGGCCCCATGCTTGCATCAACGGCGTACCGCAACTGCGCACTAATTACCAACTCAACTGAGGCACGACTTACGTATATTATAGGTACGACTTGCGTATTTAGCTATAGACTTACAGGTGGCAATGGTTTTTGTCAGGCTCTAGCCGCCCGATGGAATTTGATTGCCATTCTCCGCTTTTAGTCTATACTAGCTGCGCAAATCTAGCATATCGAGCTTAAACTTGTTTGTACGACTTGCGCAGAACTAGTCAGATTTGAAAGCTAACTATATTTAATTCCGGAATAAAACTGCTGAAGAAGACAGAGACAGAAAATACGAGAATCCTAGCTCTGAATGCTATTTAGTTAGTTAGCGACATCTTCCGGCTGCCAGAGTCGTCGAGGTCGGCCTTCTTCTTCCTCTCCCAGATCCTTGGTTCTGTCTGAAGCCAACTTTATTTAAGCATTCTGAGGCCTCTGCTCACCTCTTCGTCGCTGGCGATTGGCTGAGACGATTATACTGTAAAGCGCTTCGGAAGACAAACGCTATCTGTGACGTCGCATGCATTAACTATAATGTCAATACGTCACAGTCGTAGCTATGCGCGATGTTCTTAATAAGACACTCCAGGGTAAATTGCATTTTGCATTGAGTGCAATAATCACAGTAATTAGGCCTATCTCGTCGGCCTCGCTCGCATAATGCGTGAGGTACCGCGATGTGCTCCTCTGACAGGGAAGGTTTATATTGACAGGGTGCTGTATAGGTGATATAGAAAACACTATTTATTTACTTATTTATTTATAACTATTATTACGGTTTATTACTTCTATGTTTTACAATTAATGCCTCTAGCTATTGTCGCATTGTGCGTTTGCTAATGGTATAATAAATAATATACTTATCTTTACTTTTACAAAACAATATAATGTTGTCGTTCATGAGATTTTAAAGATGTGTGTTAATTCCTTCCGTCTATTGTATCCAACCTTTGTCTGGAAATCGCACCGTTTTGCGTAATCTTTTTGTTTTGACGTCAACAATAAACAACAGTTTTATCTTCTTCACCAAAAGCCACTGTGGGTTAGAGTTGCAGAAATAAACATGTAATAATACAAAATCATTTTAAAGGGACCCTCATATTCTAGAAAAACTATTATAGATTATTATCATAAATAAGTAAGGAAACTTTTAATAATTAGACGATTTGTATAGCGCCATAAAAAGCCGAGGCCGTATTATAAAATAATATGTATTATGTATTAGTATTATAAATAAATAAGGAAATGGTTTTATAGTTAACTTTAAAATTTGGCGAAGTGGTTCATTTTCTGGACACAGTGCAGTTGCAAGATTAAGAAGCCTGAGCACACTGAGGCCTAATCGTAATCGTTTTCGTAAATTTGTATAGCGCCTCTTCAAGAGAATATTGGTGGTCTAGTTTAGTAGGCCGTGGACCTGCGCTAAACTCCTGTAGCTCTTCATTGTATTTGAGAACCCCACCCCCACTTTCATAAGGTTGTACCCCTACTGCGTGGATTTCTGGTCGTACCAAAGAGTACGTTGATGGCAAAGGACGGGGGTCATGTTTGCGCAGAACGTAAGGCGCCTTTCACGTTCTCAGAAGCCTTGTTGGTAGGTGGAAGCCGATGCCTAAATTTTAGGACTAAAATTCTGTCGCCGATGGAAACCCATTCTATAAGGATGCATTCGGCTATTTTTTAGGTCCAGAATTGCCTCATAATGCCATTTACTTCCTTTCAGTAGCCAGACTGGACAAGACGGGATCACACGAGAACAGATCAGGCTTAGATAAATATGGATTCTCGTGCATTCTCAGCATCGCATCCACTTCAAAGTCCTATCGCTAACATATATAGGGCCTACAGCTCCCTACAACAGTGTGAGATGTGTTGAAAAAAGATTAGGGTGGGGTAAGACTTTGATGAGTTTGATCCATGTGAAGTTGAGTATTTTATCCGTACTTTACAAACTCAGAAAATTCAAAAATGCAATAGAAAGCTTAAACTCCTTAAAGCGATGACATCACCAAATTCATTAGTATAAAATTCACTTGATCATAAATCTCACAATAACCCAGAGCAATCCATAGGCGTAGACTCTGGGGGGCAGCCGGGGCACGTGCCCCCCCCAATAATTGAGATGGATTGTACACTCAATGCAACAAGTATAGAAAAAATAACCAAATCCCCCAATATTTTGGACAAGTTTACGCCAGTGCAGAGCATTACTTTATTATAGACCCACAAATTGAACAATGAACAAAATGCTACAATATATGCGCAATTTAATCACACTAGCACAACTGAGGTGGTTGGAAACTACTCCCTGGGGTGTGCAATGAAGACTTAATTGGGTGGGGTCCTAAGAAAGACTAGGGGTCGAACCACCAACCCTCCGATAATTCTCACCCTGCCCTACAATATTCCCAGTCACAGTACCTTCGAGAACTCGTCACCATCCAGCCACCTCGCCTACCCGATCCTCCTCCTATTTCACTCTCTCTCGTACCCAGTCACCACTCGCCTGAAGGTCTCCAACCGACCCATATCCCAAACTGCACCTCAGCTTTGGAACCAACGTCACTGTGAATTCCACGTTTCCCAGTTCCTCCACCAATACCGCCACTCATTCACCGTCATCTGCCTCAGGATCCTCTACTTATGATCACACAGGCTTTCCATTCCAAATTGAAGTCTCTCCTCTTGAAGAATTCCTACCATGATCCAGTCTTGTTGTCAAGACCTTAAAGTTAATACGTCTTTTTCTGAACTCTTTCCAATGATATTCTGTCCTGAATTGGCGTCGTTGTTTGACGAAAACATACAAGAAGTTCTTGGGTTGCTCTGGTTATGCAAACATCTTATGGGCGGTGAAAGGATCTTCGAGTTCTGTACGTGCCCTAAGCTCTTTCTCATTTATGCTCGGATACAGTCTTCGTTTCGTCTTGGCGACATGATGTCGGTATATGACGCTATAAATAGTTTCAATATACACCGCAAAATGTGTTGTTTTCGCCTGTATCTCCATTCATGTCATTACATCTTCCTTGAAATGGCCTGGCGTATCCGCATGAAATCTTTGCGCTGTTTGTGAGATAACGAATGACATAGATTAGCCTCAATGAAGTCTTCAGGTGAAACATTGCTTAATTTATGCTTGCTTATGGAGCTAGCTAGATCTTAACGTTATACAGAAATTGTAACCAACTGTTACTTTAAAGATGCCCTATGAGTCTGTTTCCGAGATCGTTGGTTAATATTGTACATAAACATTATATATAAGGCCTATGTACATTACGTTTATTGCAAAGAATATCAGGATGCTAAGAATCTTTATTACTTGGCATTTGATGTTCTATCACTTCTCATTTTGAAAATGAATGTGAAAGCTGGACCATAGAATCAAATCAAAAAGAGGACATGCTTTTGAATTACCGTACTTTAAAACACTGCTGCATAAGAAATCCTTCATCTTTCGCTCAATGTACAACTATAAGAATTGGGTTAATGTTAGTCCTAGTGCGAATTCACTTCAAAGTCCTATCACTAACCTACCACGCCCTACAATATTCCCAGCCCGAATACCTTCGTGAGCTCTTCACCAACCAGGAGACCGGCTCCACCTGATCATCCTCTTATCTCCGTCTTTCTCGGCCTCCAGTCACTACTAATCTTAAGTTCTCCAACCGAGCCATATCCAACACAGCACCACGCCTCTGGAATGATCTCTCCACCTGAATCCCGCAGATTCTTCGTTCCGCCATCATCACTGCAACCTGTCGTCCATCCTCCTCCTCATGTTCCTTTATCTATCGCCCCGAGCTTTCCACTCAAAACTGAAATCTCGCCTTTTCAAGTAGGCCTACTCCTACCCTGACTCATCTGATCCTCCGCCTTCCAATTATTCTCGCCCATTACGACACCCGCCTTGACAGCTGCTCTACCTCCTCTGCCCCTCTGGAAATCGGACTCGGACCTCGTGAATAGGCTTTCAATCTCAAGACCAAGACCAAGACTTTCAACCTCAAGACCAAGACCAAGTCCAAGACTTTCAACCTCCAGACCGAGACCAAGACCCAAAAAATCACATTTAGGCCAAGACTTCCTTACCAAAAAATTGTCAAGTCAGACTACTTGCTAGTTTAATGAAAACTTGAGTCTTTTATTGAAGCAAATTAACTTTAAATGCAGACTGCAGAGAATTCCGAATTCGTATTTACAAAAGTCCAGGAGTCCTGATAATAAAACCTTCTGGAGCAGTGCTGTATCTTTTTCCTTAATACTTACATAATATTACAAAGAGTCTAAAGTCTAAAGACTAATTATTTATTAGAGTCTAAAGTCTTAATACTAACACATATTACAAAAAGTCTAAAGTTCCCCCTTCAGTTTGATCAATTGATATGAAACTGTGTTTAGCATCTCATCTCTCTTCTTATACATACGATACATCGCAGGATTGTTTGGAAGAAGTCTTCCTCTTCCCCTTCAAACACAAACATTACAAAGTGATTATGCGATTGTCTTCCGCACATTGTTATTTCACTTATAACACCTCAGTTTTATCCCGCCTCAGGAGAAAATGATCATCGAGCACAAATTACCAAAACGGTACAACGGGGCATTGAGTAACTCAGACGACGAGCATTAAAAATGTAAAAATCCCACGTACCATGCAGAGAACTGACGGTAAAATGAAGGTAAAGAGTTACCGAACCGCAGGCGTATAGCTTACATTACTTTACAAGTCTATAGGCCTATATCTTTAGTAACGAGATCTGAATGTGAAGCTATACATTGGATGTGTATCTACAAAAATAGCATTGAGATGTCCAGCGTACAATGGTTCGGGCAAGCGGACTTTAAACGGACAACGGTGGTGATTGGTGAAGGATCATATCACCCAATCAATTCACTGAAAAATGAGCAAGGTCGAGGCCATAAGGTCGTATGTAAAACCGTCTACATTTACATTTATCTGAGTCCTACCATTTGTCTGGCGAGGGAATCTTGATGATCTGGCAGGTCGTCGCATGATGTCCAGCTGCCGTCTGAGAGTCTCTGTATGAAGAAACCATTGTCTTCCTTATTAGTCGAGATTGTCTCTTCTTGGTCGCTTCGCTACTAGTAGGTCTATCACGTCTGTCTGTCAAAGAGAATATGAGTTCCATCGTTAAGCAGATAATAATAATAATAATAATAATAATAATAATAATAATAATAATAATAATAATAATAATAATAATAATAATAATAATAATAACAATAAATTAGTAGTAGTAGTAGTAGTAGTAGTAGTAATAATAATAATAATAATAATAATAATAATAATAATAATAATAATAATAATAATAATAATAATAACAACAACAAGAAAAAGAACAGCACCAGTAGTGGTAGTGGTGGTGGTGGTGGTGGTGGTGGTAGTAGTAGTAGTAGTAGTAGTAGTGACCTCTTAGTTCCTCGTGTCAGGACAACTATGGCTCAGTCCAGGTCCTTTGCCTGCATAGGTCCCTCACTTTGGAACCGACTTCCTCCTTCTGTCCGCACCACCATTCTCTCTGGTAGCGTTGCTTCTTCCTTTTCTCACCTTAAATCCTGCTTTTTCTCTCGGGGTCTCGCGCACTGGGAGCGCCTCTGAATGGTATATACCGCGAGAGGCGCTTTATAAATGCCCATATACAATACAATACAATAGTAGTAGTAGTAGTAGTACGTAGTGGTAGTAGTGGTAGTAGTGGTGTGGTGGTAGCAGCAGCAGCAGTAGTAGTAGTAGTAGTAGTAGTGGTAGTAGTGGTAGTAGTGGTGTGGTGGTAGCAGCAGCAGCAGTAGTAGTAACAATTTGCCCTAATTTAAAGTAATATTTTACACCCTCTGGATTTCATCCTTTTGATAAAAAAACTAAGACTAAAGCTCAAATGGTGAATATTTTGTGCGGCGCTGCAGGAAGGTTTAGAAATCTCAGATTACATCAGTGAATGAAATGAAAAACTGCATCTGATTACTTGCATTTCTCCCTCTTCTCTTGCGGAACAAGGTTGTCTGTTCGGTAGCGCGCTTTGTCGGTTATTCAACGATTGAAGTTTCGAGCTTACTGAGAGAACTAACCTTCGAATAACCTTCCTTAAGATCCGCGTGTTCTTTTAACTAGGAAATCTGCAAACACCTTTTTACAAGCATCTGAAAACTGGGTTTTTATCACCGGAATTGAGCTGGAAGCGCCTCCGAGTAGGTATCATAGACGGACGCTATCACGCTATCACGTCTGTGATCTTTGCATTTATATGTAGGTGGCAGCAGGTCATAAGTATATTTATATGTAAGTATATATAAAAAAAACTCCCGAGAACCCACCTTCAGGGTTGTTTGGCTCTTCCACTGAAACGCTCGGACGTTCATCTGGTTTTCTATTCCGTTGAGAAATGTTTTCCAGGTTGATGGAAAGAACTGAGACTTTCTCCCATTTCTCTTCGCCTTCTCTCAGTTCATCCAGACCAACTACAGCGCTATATAATTTATCCGCATCCTTTTCTTCCTCTTCGTCATTCTCCAGCGTCACGCAACTAGCATGGTCACTCCCTGCATCAGATTGTTCATCGTCACTTCTGATGCTGTGTTGGGTCGTCACTTGTGCGTCAATCATATCTGTGTCGGATTGGAGATATCGTTCGTTGCTTCCAACATTTTCAGTCGCTTCTCCATCTGATATTCTCCAGAGGTCGGCTTCGTTTACAGCGCTGTGTGTTGACGGTAAATTTTCGGAGTAATTCCCACAGGAAAATCCGCAGTCATTTCCATTCTCGTTCTTCTCCAGGTTCAATTCTTCCTCCACTCCATGTCCTTCAGAATTCCTCGACTCCTCTTCAATTATCTGGGTCTCGTCTGGTTCGCTTCCCAATCCGACAGGAGTTTCCGTTTCCTCTCTGAAGATTTGGTGCTCATCGGATGCTTTGAACTCAGAAGCACCCGAATCTTCTAAGACCTGAACCACATCCGAGTTCGTGCATCCCGGAAGCATTTCTTCGACGATTTCTTTCGTTCTGGGTCCAATTCGTTCGTCGTCTGGGTCCGATTCCCAGTAGAAAGTGGACGCAGAACTTGTCTACAGCGACGACATTTGTATAAAATGTATTTATGTAACAGTATACTTATCACGGCGATGATGACAACGACGACGTCGATGATGATGACGATGTCAATGATGATGACGACGCTGTCGTCGATGATGATGACGACGACGATGACGTCGATGATGATGACGACGAAGATGACGTCGATGATGATGACAACGACGACGTCGATGATGATGATGACAACGACGACGTCGATGACGACGACGGCGGCGATGATGATGACGACGACGATGTCGATGATGACAGTGACGACGATGACGATATGATGTCACTGTGCGGTAGATTATTCTGAGCCGGTTCTTACGGTTTCCGGTGTTGGCTGCGTAGGCTTCTCTTCCGCAAAGGTCCTCTTCAAGGAAAGCTGGACAACATCCAACGTTTGAATCAAACACAGCGTAAACGTCAGCTCGAGCTTCTAAAGCGCCATTTAAAAACTAAGCGCAGGGCACCAGCTTATTCACGAGCGCTGCCTCAAGTCAGAGATATCAAGTGAAGGCCCAACTTCCGTGTCCATACACATTATGATGTCTATTGTTATATAGTAACTTCCATAGCGCCAAGTCATTCATAAACCGATAATTTGTATAGCGCCACTTTAAGAGAAACTCGCTAGAGGCGGTCCTGACCTGACGGCACCAGACCACAGCCAAAGAGAACTGTTGTCAAGAGCGAAGGTGAAAGAGGTAGAGAAAGATCAAGGACCTTGTGATGTCGTAGGTTGCTAGGCAACCTCTTCCAGAAAGATGTACGACCACAGCGGACCTTCTACGCTGGACCATGGCATTTCTGGCTGGCGGTATAACTGGTTTATATGGTCCAGCAGAGGGAAGGGATCTGCGGTCAGGTATGGATGAGATCGAGGTACCAATGTCTTGAGGAGATAACACGGTGCAAAGACTGCAAGACTACTGAGCTTAAAGGCCAAGCTCGACCTCTCATATTCTACGGAGATACTGTATGAAGCCCAAGCCTTGGCACAGCTGACCAGGGAGCCAGAGCAGCTCCATCGGGAAAGCTTTGATGATGGTTTTGATAACATAGGCCTATATTCATCAGTAATTATAATTTATGTAGGCTACGTATTTACATAGTGCTTATTTGTCTGTTTGATTCATTGATTGGCTAATTGAGTGAGCGAGTGAGTGAGGTCACGAGTAAGTGAGTAAGGTCATGAGTGAGTGAGTGAGTGAGTGAGTGAGTAAGGTCATGAGTGAGTGAGTGAGTGAGTGAGTAAGGTCATGAGTGAGGTCATGAGTGAGTGAGTGAGTGAGTGAGTGAGTGAGGTCATGAGTGAGGTCATGAGTGAGGTCATGAGTGAGTGAGTGAGTGAGTGAGTGAGTGAGTGAGTGAGTGAGGTCACGAGTGAGTGAGGTCATGAGTGAGGTCATGAGTGAGGTCATGAGTGAGGTCATGAGTGAGTGAGTGAGTGAGCGAGCGAACGAGTGAGTGAGTGAGTGAGTGAGTGAGTGAGTGAGTGAGTAAGGTCATGAGTGAGTGAGTGAGTGAGTGAGTGAGTGAGTAAGGTCATGAGTGAGTGAGTGAGTGAGTGAGTGAGTGAGTGAGTGAGTGAGTGAGTGAGTGAGTGAGTGAGTGAGTGAGTGAGTGAGTGAGTGAGTGAGTGAGTGAGTGAGTGAGTGAGTGAGTGAGTGAGTGAGTGAGTGAGTGAGTGAGTGAGTGAGTGAGCGAGTGAATGAGTGAGTGAGTGAGGTCATGAGTGAGTTGGGTCATGAGTGAGCGAGGTCATGAGTGAGGTCGTGAGTGAGTCATTGTAAAGTCAACCCATACCTGTTGATTGAGTGTAAGAGAAAGACGTATTGGTTGATCAAAGTAAGGTAAACGCCGTATACATTTACCTGTTTGGTTTCAGCGTGCGATAAAGACGTATACCTGGTTGATTGGGTATTAGGTCAATACACAGCCTTACCTGGTCGAGTGAGTGCAAGTGGAAAACATTTACCTGGTTGACAGGTACTTGACCGTGTCTGTTTGGCATCGCTTGTGGATTTGAAAGTCCTTTGATCTTAGCGCGAATGACGGAATTAGGAATGAGTCCTAAAACAGGCAAGTGAATTAATCATGATGTTGGAAATTGAATCATAAGGGGGGGGGGTTAAGATGATCATCTTCAGTTGAAGAGGGCTAATGTGTATTTGTGCTAATGTGATTTCCGACTCACTTGACCCTCTCTGGACAACCCCTCTGACACGACGCAGCGCTCGTGAATAAACTGGTGCCCTGCTCTTAGCTTTAGAGTAACGCTTTAGAAATTTGCATATTTTACTATTACGATTATGCGTTGGTCTTTAACCCTCTGCTAGATGTCGCTTAGGTTCAAATCCTACAGTGAAGCTGACCAGAGGATCCAGGACATGTGGTTGCGATGACCAAGTGGATTGTGTTTACTGTGTAGGCCTATCAGACACTTGCTGATGCGGCTATAACGAGTACGCTGACCGTACGCTGTCTATGGGAAGATGAGACGGCGAGGAAGAGGACTGGCCAATCGCCTTCATGTGCCGAAGTTTAAAAAAGTTAGTTCGCTACACTTCATACCAATGGCTGCGCCTCACGCTATAGCTTAAGGGACTGCTCTTCTTATTCTTCTCCTCTTCATCTTTTCCCTCCACCTCCTCTTCTTCCTCTCCTCATCGTCCTCCAGTTCCTCTTCCTCCTCTTCTCCTTCTCCTCTCTTCTCCTCTTCCTTCTCTTTTCCCTCCTCTTCTTCTTTTGTCAATTCCCTTTCTTACGATTTCACCTGTGAAGCGAAAAATAAAGGTGTTAAGAAAGCCAGCAGAGATTTGATTAGATATGCTGATGAATTACGTCTCGCATATCACTTACCATCTGGTGCGATCACGTGGTCTCTCCTCTGTGTTGCATGATTCCTAATTTGCGCTTCATATCGTCTTTTCTTCATTTTTTTAATTATTCTCAGAAATCACAGCAAGACAGAATTTAACAAACTTGCCGGTTAGCAGAACCTAGAAGTAACAATTCATAAGACTGATGAAGATGAAGAAGATGAAGATAATAAAGACGATAAAAGGACGATTATGTTGATGATGAAGAGGATGATGATGATAACGATTATGATGATGATGATCGATAACGATAACGATAATGATGATGATGATGATGATGATGATGATGATGATGATGATGATGATGATGATGATGATGATGATGATGATGATAGTGATGAAGATGATGATGACGATTACGATGATGATAACGATTATGATGATGCTGATGCTGATAATGATTATGCTGATGATAACAATAACGATAACGATGATGATGATGAAGATGATGATGATTACGACGATGATAACGATTATGATGATGATGTTGTTGATGATGATGATGATGATTACGACGAAGACGACGATTATGATGATGATGATGATGATGATGATGATGATGATGATGATGATGATGATGATGATGATGATGATGATGATGATGATGATGATGATGATGATGATGATGATGATGATGCATTGTCATCACTCACCGCTTTCAATTTGCCCAGCAACTCTCTGCACTACGACCTCCATACAAGTCAACCGAAGGAACCCATAAAAGAATAGAAATCTTTCAACTACGTACCTATTTTCTCGTGCAAGTGAGCTAAATAGAACAATGGAAAAGGGAGACCGCGGATGCAAACGAACGCCATCGAAGGCGTGTGGTAACATGCTGTTCATGGACCTCTGTGGCTAATAGCACTAGAACCCGAGGCAGTCTTGCATATATACATATACAAACAAATTAGTATACAACTGTGTTTGATGTTGTTTTCCTTCCAAAGTTCAGAATTGCACCTGCAACTGTCAGAGCATCTATGGCGCTGAGCAATTGTGAGTGAAGGACTCGATCGAGGTCCATACACAGACACCGTCTTAAGGAGGAGCTTGAGCCTGTACGCTCCACGTTACAAACAAGCCCTTTAAGCAACCGCCCAACAAGCCTGATATTAGTCTAGCATGGGGTTTGAACCCACGATACTGAGATTAATAGGCTCGCTGGGTGTATGCATCCGTGTGCATGTATGTATTTATTTATATATGTAGGAGCACGTGGGACACGGTAGCCGACTGGTAACGTTCGGAATGTAACGCGGAGGGTACGGGTTCGAACCTTCGTTCCTGAGGCGGTCATTGGTCATTGATGTGCTGAACTTGGGAAGAAGTGCAATATCAAAGGCAATCGTATTGTATTGTACTGTATTTAGGAATGCATGTATGAGTAATGTGATCACGTGTTGTTGCTGGTTACAGCGACTTCCCATTTCCGTAATAAGCGTTCTGTCTTGAGCTAAGTACAGCGCTCCAGAATAAGCTGGTGCCCTGCGCTTGGCTTTCGATTGGCGCTTTAGAAGTTTGGAGTTCACGATTACGATTATTTCTGCTGTTGACTGTAATGCCATATTATTGTTATCATTAATTATTATTATTATTATTATTATTATTATTATTATTATTATTATTATTATTATTATTATTATTATTATTATTATTATTATTATTATTATTATTATTATTTTTTGCCCTGAGGTACTTCGTTCCCTCAGGGTCTTAGAGATTAAATTAATTATTTTTTCCGGAATTATTATTATTATCATTATTATTATTATTATTATTATTATTATTATTTTTTTTTTTAATAATTTTTACCCGAGGTAATAAAGATCCCTCGGGCTGTAAAAGAAGATTAAAAACAGTTTATTGGTTCTCGTCTCCGACTTCGTGCCCAAAAGTGCCTCTGAATGCAACGCCATTGAACCGTTGCGTGCAAACTGACAAACGCTGGAACAGGTGCATGCTTTCTCTAGGGTCTCCCGTTGCCTCTGTCATGCGGCGGCCCAACTCCTGGAGAAACTCTAGTCCTGTCCGATTGATGGGGCCTAGTGATTCAAATGCCACGGGGATGAATTCGTGCGTGGCGGGGAGAGATGTATATTTCATGCTTTTTCGTTCAGCAGCTTGCTCAGTCGCTCCACCCGTTACTGTCGACGTCAGATGAAGATACGACGACGCGCACGTATGGACTGCTGTTGCATCCCATGCAATGAACCTGCCTCTTGTCCATGGGACCAGTGTGGCTCCGTCTGGTCTCTTTCCATCGGTGCGGCTTAGTCCTGACGGTTCTTTAGAACTAGGAATATCCGCCTTCGACAAGGCTCTCCAGATAATGTCATTTAATGCAGCGTGTCGCGCCGCCCTTCCCGTCGACCTTCTGCAGACCAGTCCATGATGTCCACCTGGATCTGCGATCTCGCCACACTGGCACCGATGTGATGCACAAAGAGTTAAACCAAGGCGGAAACCTACAGCAACCCTAACCGCCTCATTGCTCAACCCTAGGCCGCAAGCAGCCAAAGGGATGGTCCCGAGCCAGTCTCCGGCGTGTGCAGCTGTCAGTGCTCGAAGTCTTGCCTGGCTGAGTGGATCATCGCATCCATTGCAAATCTTCATCTTATCGCTGTCGATGAGCGGTCGATCCCAGGTCTTCTGTTCTCTCGGGATCGGTTCCATTACTGCGGGAAGCGAGTCTTTGCGAGCTTCCATCATCTCATCCCGGTATGCATCGCTCCACTCATCCGCGACCAGGATGGCGCCCACGAGACCGGCGGTCGACGCAGCTGACGCCAAATAGGCTGATGATGCCAGCATCGATATCCGCCTGATCCCCAGGCCGCCATCTCTGATCGGGAGAGAGGCCTGCAACCACTGCACGTCGCTCAATTCGTTGTTGATGATCTTCTCCAGTCCTGTCTTCGTTAGCTGGTCCATTTCATCGAGTAACGGGTGGTTCCAGCACGGAGATGTTCGCAGCATGTAGGTCATTTTTGCTGCTCCGAAGCATGATCTTAGCAGCAGCAGCGCTGCTTGTACCTATTATATTATTATTATTATTATTATTATTATTATTATTATTATTATTATTATTATTATTATTATTATTATTATTATTATTATTATTATTATCATTATTATAATCGACGATTGGTAAAAGTGTAACGGGGCCAGTACGGGTCAAGCTTTCTCTGAGACGGTTACTGTGTAGGGGGTGAAGCGGAGTGTGGTGAAGCTGAGTGGGAGGGCCGTTGGAGCTCGAGGCTTGTGTGAGTTAATTTGGATTACAAGCGGTTCGAGTTGACTAACTTTGGATTGCTAATTTGGGGTCTACGTACGCATGTGGGCTGCGTGAGAATGGATATCTGATATTGGGCATGTGGGTGGGTGGGTGGGTTGAATGGAGGAGATAGGGAGTTCTGGCTGTCTTTTTGTCTCCGTCTGTCGGTGTATATGTCACTGTATATCTGTTTATGTGTCTGGTTGCTTTTACGTGTCCGTATCTCACCAACAAATCAGACTGCGTCCATCGCGGCACGATGTAGGTGGTAGTATTTCCTGTTAACTAGAGAACTAGGCTAATGAGACAGACAGTCAGTCAGACAGACAGACAGACAGACAGACAGACAGACAGACAGACAGACAGACGGACAGACAGACAGACGGACGGACGGACGGACGGACGGACGGACAGACAGACAGACAGACAGGGAAGTAATTATGTAAAAGATTTATTTTTAGCGTTCTGCTGAAATAAATCCAACAAGCCTAAAGTTCATTTCCATTAACTAACTAATTAGCTAAGTAACTCATTCATTCATTCATTCATTCATTCATTCATTCATTCATTCATTCATTCATTCATTCATTCATTCATTCATTCATTCATTCATTCATTCATTCATTCATTCATTCATTCATTCAGCGCATATCCTCAGTTCCTCCAATACCGCCTCTCACCTTCCGTCATGCTCTTCTACTTTTCAGGTTTTCCATTCCAAATTGAAGTCTCACCTCTTCAAGAATTCCTACCCTCTAGATTCCATCCGGTCCTCTGCTTTATAAGCTTTCTCGTCCTCAGCGATATCCGCCTTAGAAGCTGCTCTCTGTCTGTCTGTCTGTCTGTCTGTCTGTGTCTGTTTGTCTGTCTGTCTATCTGTCTGTCTGTCTGTCTGTCTGTCTCTCTCTCTCTGTCCGGTCTTTATGGCAACCGGACTCGGACCTCCACTGGACATCTTACGGACAACCCTTCTCATACGACGCAGCGTTCGTGAATAATCTGGTTACTGCGCTTAGCGTTAGAGTAGCGCTTTAGAAATTTGGAGTTTACGGCTACGACACTTCTGTGGGCCTATAACGGTATCAAGGCAGAATACCATTCAAGTGAACTAGTAAGACTATGTTGGCCTACAAGAGCCGCGCCAGGGATAACGTTTTCGGAATATTTCTGGTAAACCTGCGCCCCCTTACGAATTCAGCTTTAAAATAATACAACGACGGTTCAGTGTATGTGGTACGATCAGACGTTGAGAGGACTGGCCACCCAATCTGAGCGCCATCACACAAAGAGGTTAACAAATGAAGCCCCGTGCATTTCAAAGAAAGACTGCCTTTAAGTGTGAAAAGGGTGATTACTATGATCCGATTATCAGTTGAAATTCATCAGTATACGTCAAAACCAAAATCATATTATGCTTCGCGATCTTCTAATAATAATATGCTAATATCGATGGTTTCTGTATGACAATGTATTCTGCACCAGACGCTAGGTGGCCGTTACCGATAAAAGTAAAACAAGACCTCCTGTGTTTATTATATCGACACTTACCAAGCAGTCGACAGGCGCCGAGGTTGACGAATCTCTCGCCGGATGATGAGTGAAATTATTGGCGTTTAACAAATTAATTATCGGCTTAAAAGTTTTATTTAGTGATCAGAAACTGTCGATCGAACATTCTATATGGTTTCAGACAACTGTTGCGGTTCGAGGTGCAGTTGAGGGGGCGTTTTAACGCATTCCGCGGGCGCCCCACCCGACAACCCCGAAGCTTGATCAGTCAGTCAGTCTCTTATGTGAAGGCAGCGAAGCGTGTCTTGACGGGATCTGTAGGGTATTTTCGCCTACTAAGGCCTCATCTGTTTTGGTAGTTGAAGAATAAGTCCTATCTGCCGATATAAAGTTAACAACTAAAAAAACGATCGTTGAATTCAAACGCGACGGAAAGAAATCAACGAGGCTTTGGTAAGCAGTGGAGCATTTTTATTATTTGCTTAGTTTTTTACGGTAGTTTTACACAGTTTATTGATTGTGTGGATGTTTTGGCATACGTGATGATATTGATGATGAATGTATATGTTGATCAATGCTGTTTAAGTAAATGGAGTGTCACATCGTGCCACTGACAGTCATATGGGTGGGGTTAAGGAATTTTCGCATTTGTCACTATTCATCATAAGTAATGTGAAATAGGTGATGAATGGTAATGTATGGTAGATTGGTGAGGGGCAATACGACATCATTATGTCATAATTTGCAGTGGATTGCCATTGTAATGTGAAAATGTTTGGTCATGATTAAGGCTATTCATGTGACATAGTAGCCAATTGGTTTAAGCATTTGCCTTGTAATGTGGAGTGTGTGGATTCAGTCCTCCACACTCCACGCAGATGGTTGCTGTGTATGGGTCTTTCACACACAATTGTTCAGTGACACAGAATGATGATGGTGATTGATGGTGGATTGATGGTGGATTGATGGTGATTGACTGTAGTTGTAGTGACTGATGGTGTCCTTAGGTAGTGACCCTTTGTAAGTACAAACACTCTACAGCTAATAATATAAAATAGATTTATGACTGAGATAAAATGACTTGATGTTGTAACGAATTCCTGATCTCTGCTTCTATCGACATTTTTCCCCAAAAAAATTGGTCTTAAAGTTGGAGAATTTTCAGCTGAGCAAAACTGACAACAGTGTTGATGAACTGGTCAAACCTAACATAGATTAGTTAGAAATATGTATGTTCTTAGGAATTTATGTAGCACCTTTCACAAACCCCTCAATAGCCTTGAAGCATGGCTAAGTAAGATGTCGTAAAGTGAGCTAAAGCTCTGAAACACGTAATGCTGTAACTTTACAGTGTTCAGTCAGTGATAGTGTGAAAGGTATAATTGGCAAATAGTGGACAACTCATGTAAAGTAATGTAAGTGCCCGCAACTTCTCAGTGCCACACAAGTGCTGCATCATGGAAAGAGCTCAACGCTGGTGCTATTTCAAATGAAGTTCGCAAGAGTCACATTGTTGGTCAGTTTCGATACCAGATCAGTACCCGGATGGTCAAGCTAGTGGACACAACATGGTATCAAGGTGGAAAGTTATTATGATGTAAAATGTGTATGCTTTTCTATAGTGACTGTATGGCCCAACCCCAGGGCTGTAGTGGTAAAATTAGAGGTGAGTACATGTTACCCTTTAGTTTCCTAAACAAATTAGAGGTGAGTATACGCTACCAGTTAGTTTTCCGAAACAAATTAGAGGTGAATACAAATATTTTGTGAGGTGACTGACTATACGGCCTCTAGAGGTGAGTACACGCTGTATACGCGCGTATACCCTCGACTGCAGCCCTGCCCGAACCTGCTCATATACCAATGAATTGATCAGGTGAGATCTTGTACCATCGCTGCTCGACCCTGGTGCGGCCAGAGATTTAAATCTCCTAATAAGCAAACATCGGTGTAAAAATGGCAATGATGGTCATAGATTAGGGCAGGATGGGATGGTTTGAGAAGTCCAGGGTTCAGTTTTGAGTGGGACAGTGACTCTTGGATAGAGGACATACAATGAAGAGCTGACATTTGCAGGTGAATTTGTGAATTAAAGAATAATAATAATAATCTTTTCTTTAATTAAGCGCCTGCAGACGCACTGCGCTGTACAGTGAACATACATATAGTAGAAACGGCAGCCACGCAGGGCGCCTTACATACATGAATTAAAGAAGGACTCAGGACTCTTGGGAGTTCGTGTAGTGGTTAGTGTGCTGGACTCAGCGAGAGGTCGGGGTTCAAATCCCCACCATGGTAGAAATTTGGTTTGATATTTCTGCTCCATATGCACTCCATGGCCAACTCAGCTACAATGAGTGCACTGCACTGACCGTACACTGTTGGTGGGAAGATGAGACGGTGAGGTAGAGGACTGGTCACCCTCTCTCATTTGCTGAGGCTAAGAAAATGGAAGTCGATAACAGTTCATACCTATGGCTGCCTTAGGGCTAGCTTAAGGGACTGCTCTCCTCCTCCTCCTCCTCCTCCTCCTCCTCCTCCTCCTCCTCCTCCTCCTCCTCCTCCTCCTCGTCCTCGTCCTCCTCCTCCGTGGGAGTTCGTTCTGTAGGGCTGGTGCAGCGTAGATAAGAGTTGTGTTACCTTTGCAGTTACAGATAATAGGGGTCGTCCATAAAGGACGTCCGCAAAATATGACCCACTTTGGACCCCTCCCTCCCCCTTGTCCGCATTTGTCCGCATTTGACCTTACCCCCTCCATCCCCTTGCGGACGTCTGCGCGCCTAAGCCAATTTTTAATGTCATCATTATTTTTACAATTATTCCACAGTACCTGCATGTGCACGTTCAAGTGATAGTTCAGGTTTCATATCGCAGGATGTGCAGTAATAAAAGCCTCTTTAAAGTCGCAATAAAGGTTATACCATGCATGAAGTTTTAGGCAATCACTTCACTGACCTTTTCGTCTTACAGGGAACGTTGACACAAGGTGGTGTTTAAAAAACTATCAAATTTAAAATTTATCTATGCGGCCGTCCGGACTGGTCATAACCCTCCCTCCCTCCTTGTCCGCATTTGTCCGCATTTCGATGACCCCTCCTCCCCCCTCATTGCGGACGTCATTTATGGATGACCCCATGGGCTAGGTAGGTAAGCTATATAGTCTTTTAGTGCCTAACTGTCCAGTTTCTGTTTTGAAGCACTGTTAACCTGCAACTTAATTAAACGAGACAAACTTGTAAACTGAAGAATGGTTACTTTGATAAACTCGAGTTTATCAAAGTAACCAACGCGTTGTCCATGAAAAATTCAACTTTGTTCTTACATAAAGTGGATAAGTCCCAACTCTGATAAGCCATTCTGCTTCCTGGTTTAAGAACTTGTAAAAAAGAACCATAACAGCCATTAAACCTTGACTTCCACGAACTGATAGCTTTGGCTGATCCACGATTATACAGTACACAAGTCTATACCGGATTCCATTTATTCCATGAAACTCTAGCTGGCAGGTCTCCAACAATCCCTCCTTTCTCCCTTGTTCCCTCATTTCGTCCTTCCATCACTCCATCTGTTCCTTTGTCAATCCATCCCTACGTGTTTTTGTCCTTACTTTCCATTCCTCTCAGTATCTGTCCATCCCTAACTAACGTCATAGGCACAGCTCTTCCAATGTCCAATCTTTTCCATGTTCACTTTCTCCCTATCTCTGTCTGTATCCTTCCCTGTCTGTTTCTCCCTCCCTCCCTTCTTCCCTCCCTCCGTCCCTCCCTCCCTTTCTCCCTCCCTGCCCCTCTGCCTCCCTCTCTCCCTCCCTCCCTCCGTCCCTCCCTCCATCCATCCATCCCTCCCTCCTTTGCTCTCACGGCTCTCCTCTTTCATCAGTGCTCACTCTTTGTTTGTCTGTCCGTCTGTCTGTCTGTGTGTCTGTCGGTTCGTCTGTCTGTGTGTCTGTCTCCGTCCGTCTGCCCGACATACATGGCGTCGGTTGACCTGAAGAATGCGGACCCGTTGCCTTGACTCTTTAGCAGGGAGGGACGTAGGGATGGAGGGAGATAGGGGAGTTCTGGGAGTTGAGCCGAAGATACAGACGCTGAGGCTGGGCGTGGATATATCTAAATATAGACTCTAGCATGTCGATCTCCAAGGCCAGGACTATTATTGCCTTAGCTGCTGGGCCAGGGATGAAGCGAGAAACTGACTTCAGAGACAAGTTATCTACCTACGATTGTACTGGGTTTCTAGAGATTCATGTTGGGGCTTTTATCATTTATGCATCCATGCGTCTCTACGTGGGGAAAAAGTGTGTCAAGTATACTGCCGATAACAATGGCGAAGTGTTAATTACTGCACTTGACGAGGGTGTATCTGTAACACGTGTGTGTGATGGAAGTAAATAGCTGCCTAGTGTATCTCGCAATCCGTTTGTTTCTATGTTTTCTTAAGAGTTACAAGCTGTCTGTCTGTATGTCGATGTCCAGTGTGTGTGTGTGTGTGTGTGTGTGTGTGTGTGTGTGTGTGTGTGTGTGTGTGTGTGTGTGTGTGTGTGTGTGTGTGTGTGTGTGTGTGTGTGTGTGTGTGTGTGTGTGTGTGTGTGTGTGTGTGTGTGTGTGTGTGTGTGTGTGTGTGTGTATATATGTATGTGTGTGTGTGTGTATATGTGTAGGTGTGTGTGTGTAGGTGTGTGTGTGTGTGTGTGTGTGTGTGTGTGTGTGTGTGTGTGTGTGTGTGTTTGTTTCTGAAAGTCCGAATTGAGAAATGAGTACATAGTCTTATGTTCGGATTTAGCAGGAGATTTGCAGGGTTAGCAACCCATGTTCGAACTGGCACCAAATGTTTCGATTGGGGCATATATCCCAGGGGATTTCAAACGGCGGTACATGTTCCACTAGTGGTATGCCAGGTGTCGTTAACTGGAATGCAAAAATTTTTTAAAGATTACATTCTTAAAATAATATATTAATTTTTAAATTTGTCTACATATGGACCTACGCTAATTGCAATGGGACTTTGCGCTCGTATGTTGTTTTTGATCTGACCTTTGCTGGTGGTACACCAATATTCAATTTTTTTACCTGGTGGTACAATAAAAATAAAGATTGAAAACAGCTGATATATCCAGTTTCATGAGTAGGAAACTACACTAGTTGCTGATGCACATACGCACTGACTTCAGATCTTAAATTCATTCAGAAAGTGAAAGGGAGCATAGTTTGAGAATTCGCATTTTACGAATTTTAAGAATTTTAAAAATTCACGAATTTTAACGAATTTTAAAACTGCAATTTTAAAATTCGTTAAAATTCGTGAAATAATAAAATAATAGAATTCTTAGCCATGGCAACGAATTTTTTATCATTGGTTTACTTTTCAACTTTTTAAGCAAGTAAATGCCAATGTGATAGGCAATCAATCAATCAGCCTACTGATATTCAGATATTGTTCTACTTGAAGTCTTGAACTTCGATTTCTATCATAGTTGGGGTGTTTGACTGTGAGTGTCAGTCAGCAGAACAAAAACCACCAGTGCCCCAGCTCCAGTGTGACCAGTCAGTCACTAACACAGATTGCAACCAAACATGGTTAAAAAGGGTAGGTAACGTTCACCGAGCTTTGTCTTTTACTTCGTCGTCCTCTGATTCTGAGTCAGGAACAGCCCACTGCTCCCACTCGACTCTGGTTTCTGTATTTCGCCATGCAACTGCTCCCGAATTCGGGCAGAACAACCAACAAATTCCTTGTCACAAAAACAACACTGTATTTCTGGATTACGCTTTCCTTCTCCTTCTAAATTACTGCAAACTTCTACTCCGGTCCATGTTCATTCATCTTTAAGAAATTAGATTTTAACTAAATTAACTCGTTACGTAATAAACTTTTATATTGAATTTTACATTAAATTTTAAGTAGAAGCTTAACACAACAAATCAGGATGTCATCAGATTTGTTGTTGCTGCTAACGCTGTTTTTTGCAAAACGCCACTGTCAATGTAAAAAAAGGCCCAACAATGGTCCAACGAATTTTTACGAATTTTTACGAATTTTAAAATAGACCAATAATTCGCGAATTTTTACGAATTTTAAAACCGAAAGTCACGAATTCTCGAACTATGAAAGGGAGTGATGACAGAAAACATTAATGAAGGCGATGAGGCACAGAGTTCCAAAATCCAGGGGAGCGATAAGTCTTTCAGATGACTGAGTTTGGAGTAGGTGTAAAGACTGGGCAAGCTTCAGGTGTGATTTGTAAGGGAACTTTTACTAATCGTAATCCTAAACTCAAAATTTCTAAAGTGCCAATTGAACTAATTTTAGTTTTCATATTTGAAAAAAAAACACGTGAAAAGCATCCTAAAATGAGAATATAATGCTTTATGGAAAATACCAAAGACAAACACTTTTACAAGTAGTGTCCAAAGACTGTTAGTGAACTAACTTTAAGCATTCGAAACATTTTCATGTTTCGTGGAACGTTGACAATCTGAATTTGAGTAACTCTATTGATTAGGTTAGTTTTGAATCTTTAATTAATTAAATCTTTCGAACTCCTAGCTTCTTAGGAGCCTCAGTGTTTAGTCATTTATCTGGTTTCTAATATTACCTTACGTACCTAAATGAACTGTCTGATACATATATACATATATCTATATATACATATATATTATATACATACACAAATAATCATCAACACACATTCGTGTATACACACTTACATAGGTACATGCGTACCTATGTTTACATACACAAACACGCGCACGCACACACCCACACACACATATATATGTCGAAAAATACATTCAGTTGTACATTTTGATGGTTATTGAGTTATTGGATTAGCCTATTCTAATGCAAAAATATTCTGCATTTTAATATTACGTTAATTATTGCTATTGGGTTGTTAGGTTATTTTATAAATACAGATGGTTTAACACAGATAAGTCCACACAACTCCACATTTAAAATATTTGGCATTTAATATTATATTAACAAAACAAAAGTTGACACGTGAATGCAATGTTGCAGATCTCAACATTTTTTAAATTCAAAAGAGTTATTCGAATATTAAAAGAAATCATCCATAAATAGGACCTATGCGTGAGCAAGTAACTAACGTATATAAACACACCAATAAGAAAAGGAATAATGTACAATTAAGGAAATTCGGTGTAAATGATTTGTTTTAGCATAAGAAATAAATAATTGGGTTCAGTTTAGAAAATCGTGAAATAATTGTACTTTAAAGACACGGAATTATTGTGGCTTTTGATGGTGTTCCGCATGATGACATAGACGCGAGATCACTGGTTCGCATCCGCTACATCAGACGGTGTTGAGAGGAGACTTTGAGGACTTCCTAGCCGGTCCAGTGGCAAAGACTTTCTCTCCAGCTTGCAAGGGTTCCTTGAAAATGACAAAAACCAAGATGTGGACATCTACTTAGAAGCAGAAAATAGTTTCAATATGATTTATTTTTATAAGGCTATTGCGTTAAGTTCAGTGTGCTGATTAAAACACTGTAATCACCATCCTTTAAGACTTTTAGCGCCTTTTTATGGTACGTGCTATATTAAGAGGCTGTATACTTAGATACATACAAGCATGCATACGTTCCCGCATGATAGTGGGTTTGAATCGGATGCCTTTCGAGAGAAGAGGGAGAAAATGACCAAGAAAGAACTGGCCAGAGAACATCATGATCTCAGATGTTTTGGGATGAGGTGATGATGCTGGCGATGAATAAATAAGACGACCTGCACAGAAAAGACTGATTGTCAAATAAAAGAAGTTCAGCCTTTGCACGATGTCAGGGGAGCGCAGAAAGTGCTAACGGTGACACAACTTAACAGTTGATGGCGTGCGTGAAGTGGACACCAGTTGTGACTTTTCAAGTTAACCATGACCATAACCATAAGTTTATTACTTCGCATAGTATCATAATATGCAGTAACAGAAATTCAGTATAAAATTTTAACAGAAAACAGATAAATTAATTAGTTTCCAATGGAAGTAAAGGGAGAGAAACCCTTAAGGGACCTGGGCCCCGCCATCAGGGTTACCCTTGTACATAAAGAATAACGGCAATTGGCATAACATTGTAATACTAGACATTTTGGACTTAACTAGTTAACTAAACATCGAAGTTATCAGAGCATTGCTGCTTTATTGCTGAACTTTTGTTGTTAACGACATTTAACATAGCCCAGGTTTGTGGGGCGTGGTGGCTCAGTGGTAAGTTCGGCGCCTTGTGACCGGAGGGTTGCAGGTTCGAATCGCACTCTAGCCGCTGCGTACGGACCTTGGGCAAGTCCTTCACTCGCTATTGCTCGTGGCGCTTCGGCGTGAAAATTCCGGCACAGTATCAAATGCTGTAGTCGGGAGCGCCTCTGAGTAGTAGTAGACTTCGAGAGGCGCTATAGAAATATACGGAATAAATAAAAATAGTGTAGTTTATTAGTCTGTAGTCTGTTAGTTTTTCTTGAAGCGACGCCATTTAAAATTCTAATTACAGTTAAAAATGGTTCCATTAAGAACAATAAGTCAACACAAATGTTCACAGTTTCCGGTTCTTGTTAGTTTCATGATGAGAAATGAAGATAGAGGATTAATTCCGTTATACTCCGTAACCGCACTGTCTAGCACTCTTTAATAATTTGCACAAAATACAGTGTCCGGATATTCCTCAAGACACAGGGTCTTCAGTAGCCAGCTCCAACTGATTGGTCGTGTCTCTGAGAAAAATCTTACGTGATTGGCTCTAGACGACACTTTCCATGCAGTAACCAGGTCTTAGAATGTACAGTCGGACTTTGATTAAATGCGGCATAAATACCATCCACAAAGAAATGAATGGTTAGTATATAGACGAAATACGTCGGAAATAAATATTCACATTCCGTGAAAGTTCAAAAGTAAGAGAATTATCGAAAACTTCAGCATGAAGTGAAATTGTCTAACAAGATAATAATAAAGGCAACGACCTCTTAAATATAATGCAAAATCAGCGGCCATCTTGGCTGCGGACATGTGCATAAACTTGAGCCATACATTGCAAAACTGAACGGTGCAGTTATGATTAATTAGAGGTGTAATTAGTCGTGTGTACAATTGGCATTGCTTGCTGATTATGTAGATTCAACAGACAATTGTGGCATACTGAAAATGAGATAGCTAACTACTTGACTTACCGTTTCTGCATGACCAGATTCTGTCCTCTTGGCTCTCTTACACCATTCGGCTAATTTATCCCTTTGCGGTGCCAGGATTCTGTGCAAAGTAGATAATATCGTCACTTCATCGTTTACATTTTCACTTAAAGTTTATGCCTGTGCTTTACTGTTAAATTCTCATGCACATAGACTCTGTGAATAAGAAAATTTAGAAAATAAGTCATTAAAACAAGAATCCATAACCTCTATTTTTAAGAAACTCACCACAATGTAATTTCAATTTTATTCTTTTGGTATCAACAACTATTACTCTTAGCTGAAAGGAATGCTTTTGTAAGTATACATAATAAATTAAATTTGACAGAAAACTGAAATAGCCTAGACTAAAATGAGAAATGTAAGTCATATGTTGAGTTTCATAGTAAAAAATTGCAAGCCAAAAATTAATTATAATTGAAATGGCGAATGAAAATAATATATACACACTTACAGAATGGCTATTATCACATGCGTCACAATTGCGAAAAATATCGCAAATCTGAGTAGGCGGCTGTTGTCTTTGGATTCTGGTTTACAAACAAAATAAGAACATTTTAGTTGCTCAATGGAGTTTTTCGATTATATTATTATTATTATTTTCTATGTCGATTTTCAAAGCGCAAGATTCTGTATCTAAATACACTGCAAATACGCTTGAATACAACAAAGATGGTGATTATACTTTTAGCGACGATACGGGTAATGACTTCATGATTATTATTATTATTATTATTATTATTATTATTATTATTATTATTATTATTATTATTATTATTATTATTATTATTATTATTAAAGTAGTTTTATATAGCGCCCCTTCAAGATTGCCTACTCAGGAGCACTCCCAGCCCAACCACGGTCGAACCACGCAGTCTTGAGGACAGTAAGAAACATGGTGAAATGACCAATCGGTATTTGACGGAGCTTGGTATACGTATGCATGTAGGAATGGTTGCATGTTTGTATGAAAGTATGTGTGTGTTAAGTATATATCTTTGTGTCTATGTATGTACATGTGTCTGTGTATGTGTAGTTGTGTACTCACTTGTGTCTGTGGTAGTCTCTCTGTTCGTATCATCAGTAGACGTGACGTTGTCAGTGTTTCCATGAACTTCAACATCTCCTTTAGCGTCATCAAATGTAATGACGATGTTTTCAACGTTTTCTCTGTAGGCATCATATTCAACTTCAACTGTTTCGGTTTCTTTGGCTCTCACTCTTCGCTCCATCTCTTCGACCTTTTCTTTTTCTTCAGCTCTGGCTCTCTCGCCAACTTTTGCTCCTACCATTCTTTTGGATTTCTCGCTTTCAGTTTGACTCGATGCCCTTTCAAATGCGTCTGCTTTCGCGTTTTCAGCTTTTTTGGGGACTTCTCCTACCTTCCTCGATCCATCAAGATATTGGTCGACGTAGAGTTCTTCTTTCTTTACGGCTAAATACTTATCTACTGCTTGCTGTGGTACACTTCCTTCGAAAAAGCCCAGGAATTCATACTTCATCTGGAACCATATTTTACCAGTTCTGTACTTCTTGTACACGAAAAGAATCCTGTCTCTGAGTTCTTTTGATTTTGTCGCTAAGTGTGCTTTCAGCGCCTCAATCTCTTTTCTTTTCCATTCGTAGTAAAGATCAAGATAACCGTCCAGAAATTTACCGGCGTTCCTGGAGTAACCTAACAAGTCTGACTCGGCATGATCTGTATCTGACATTGGAATTTTTATGTCCTTACTTAAGTGTGCCCAAATCCTATTAATTTTCTTAATACTGTCTACATCAGCATCATAGTCTTGTTTCCCATCCGTATCTTCAATATCTTCAATATCGTGAACAAACATTTTTGCGTCCTTTTCAGCGTTGTCATCACCCGGTTCCCACTTTCCTTTGTTTATGGTATGATGATGTATCACTTTCATGTCTGTGCTTTTCACTTCCCAGTCGCTGCTTCTCAGGGCCTTTTCGTCTATTTGCCAGTCTTTGCTTTTCAAGGATTGTTCAATTCCTTCTTCTCTTATCTTTTCTTGTTGTTCAGCTCTGAGTCTCTCAGCAACTTCCTTGGGGACTTCTCCTGCCTTCAGTGATCCATCGAGATATTGGTCTGTCAATAGTTCTTCTCTCTTTACGGCTAAATACTTCTCTAGTGCTGGCTTTGGTACCACTCCTCCTCTGAAAAAGTACTTGTAAGGATGCCTAATCCAGTTCCATGGGATACCTTTTCTTACCGTCTTGTACACTAAAAGAAACCTTGGTCTCAGATTCTCTGCGTGTTTCGGTAAGTTTTCTTTCAGTGCCTCAATCTCCTTTCTTCTACATTCATAGTAGAGATCAAGATAAGCGTTCAGAAATTTGCCGGCATCTGTGGAGTATTGGAGAAGGGCTTTCTCAACGTTATCTGTATATTCCATTGGAACTTTAACATCCCGACTTAAGTGTTTCAGAAATTTTTTATACAGCCATTCACTGTCCACATGGTTGCCCGGATCTCTATTTAAATTTTTATCAATATAATCATCAGATATCTTTTCGTCCTTTTCAGCAGTGTCATCCGGTCCCTTCTCGAACCCTTCAGGGTTTGGGTTTATCACTTTCGTGTCTGAGCTTTTCACTTCCCATGGCTCTGTGCTTTTCTCAGCTTTTTGCTCGGTTGGTTTTTCTTTCTCTTGGGTGTGTATAGTATTGATCTTTTTGCCTTCCGTTTTGCTCGATCCGCCGAGAAAACTATCAATTGATGCCACTTCTTCTTGCTTTAAGGTTTCATATTCCGTTAAGGAGGCCGAAGGGTTTCCAAAAAATCCCTTGAACTTTCCTCGCAATTTTATGTAATTCCACGGCTTACCCTTTCTCAGCGCCTTATAATTGTCGATCACCTCGGTTGCTCCAGACCCCGATGCATCCGCTTTCAGTTGATCTCTCTCAGCCGATTTTGCTGCTTTGTAATCGGAAATAAGATTGCTCGTATCGCCGTTTGATGTCGCATAGCTTTTCAGTAGGTTTTCTTCAGCGGTATCGGTTTTCCTGGTTTTAATTCTCAGCTGTGCGGGAAGCTTTTCACGAACTTTCTTATACATCTTGAAACTCTCAACGGGATTAGTTGGATCTTCCACCTCAGCCGTTCTTTTTCTGCGAAGAAACTTTCTTGAATTCCTTGCAAGGTTTGCCTCTTTTCTTACAGGTTTTCCGAAATGCATAATCTCCAAGTTCTTCTTTATTGCCTTAGAAGAACCTGGTTTCACACGGAAGGTCTCGATGTCAGGCAAGGGATTTCTCGAAGTTTTCTTCTCAACTGAATCAGAATCTCTGGTGTTGCCAGGAATCTGATCGAAAGAATTGCTTTGGGCATATTTTACTTGGAGACTTTCATCTGAGCTATAAGGGGTTTTGTCGTCATCAAAAGCAATAAGGAAACGAGCTTCATCCTCAGTAACTTCCAAATCCTCCTCCCCAATTTCACGCTTTTCCAGTTCACCAAACACAGAGCCAATGGCAATGCAGAGCAAAATGGCGACCAACTTCATCTGTAAGAAATAACGATGTCAACACCTTTCAACGGCATAGCATATCTAAAATCTAAATGATACACTTAAGTAAGATGTTGTGTGGGACCTGAATCGTATGACAAATGTTGCGAGTAATGAAGCGTTTCCGTGTGACGACCCTGGGCAAGAAATGGTAATCGCAAATTTATATAGCGCCATTTCTAGAGAGACAGTCGTCAGATGTGCAAGTACACTCTGTATCCTAGCAGCACATAATTGTAATTGTAATTGTAACCGAACACTTATATGGGACTACATGTAAAAAATCAATTTGTTGCAGATTGCGTTTTCGGGGGCGTTTCCCAGTGTGATTCTCCTTACAGATTTGAATTTAGTTACTATTACAGTTAATAGTTAGTGAATTTTTATTTTAGTAATAGTTACAGTAATAGTTGGTGTTATTTTTTAGTTATAGTTTTAGTTATTGGACTTTAATTTTTCTTAGTGCTTAGTTACAATAAGGCTAAGCGAAATTGCCTACAGACACTGCAGCTGCTGTGCATATTAGGACACATTACACAATTTGCTTAGAGGTTGGAAAGGCTTTGAAGCAGGGCTGTAGTGGTAAAATTAGAGGTGAGTACATGCTACCGGTTAGTTTTCCGAAACAAATTAGAGGTGGGTATGCGCTACAGTATTTTTGTGAGTATACACTACAGTATTTTAATATAAATAAATATAAATATTTTGTGAGGTGAGTATACGGTCTCCAGAGGTGAGTATACGCTGTATACCCGCGTATACCCTCGACTACAGCCCTGCTTTGAAGAATGGGTGCATTCAGCTTCATGAATACACGATGCTCCAAATTCACTGACAACAGATTTCGTTTTCCACTTCATACTTCTCCACATACACTGAACACTTTAACAATTCTGATGATGAGAGCTAGTTCATTTTCACGTTCTCATGTTTGTCGATATTGCACTTTTTACTTTTCGTAATGAAAATAACGATTAAATTTCATTAATGTTATTTTCGTTATAGTTAATTACAGTTATCGTTAATGAAATCGATCATTTTACTTTCGTTGACGAACATTTTCGTTACCGCTATCGTTAACAAGAATCACACTGGCGTTTACCTTAGGCAACTAAAACGTATAGTATGATACAAAACATAGTTTCTGATTGTTGCATCATTGCTAATTTACAATTACACAGGTATGTAAATAAAATTAATGTCTTTCAGCAAATTTGCCTCGTTGAAAACGGATGAGGATTCATTGTAATTTTTCTAAGCAAATTCAAAGGTAAATGCAATTTACCTTGTTTATATTATACTTGCTGTATCTGTAATGGTTGTACCTTCCCCTTCAATCTGCCTACCCCTCAAACCTTTCCGTTGAAACCATAATATTTATCATTCACATAATAAATTTCATTTACATTTTTCTAAGGAATTTCAGAAGTAAATGCCAATTTTTATGGTTTATATCATACTTGATGTATCTGTAATGGTTGTAGGCCCCTACCAACCCCTCCAATCTGCCTACTCAGATACCATTCCGTTTAAACCGTACTATTTATCATTCACATAATAAATTTCTTGGATAAACGAAAAGAGACTGGTCTTATTCTTCTTTACCCGTCTAGAGCTTTTGATACCGCTGATCACGGCATTCTCCCGCATCGTTCCGAACACGAATTCCACCTTTCTGGCCCTGCTGTCCGTTGTGTCACATCTTACCTTCACCGTCGTATACTCAATCAGTTCGTCATATTCCTAGATATAATATGTGTACTTAATATATAGTATGTACTTACTATATGTAACATAATACTACTCCGTTCGCTGTACACTTACTGATCTTAACTACCACTATAGTAGCCTGACGATAGACGGCTTTTTCTCTCATTTAACGGTTGAAAGTTAAAACTTGCTCTTTCACACGATTCTGTTTATGGTGAAATTCAGTCTTAGATAGCCAACAACTTTTCAAACTTGATAGACTTACCTCTGGTCACTTGGTGGCCTGCTTTTTAATTGCTCAAGCAGATCAGGCTTAAGGTTTTTTTTACTTTACTATGTTGGCGCCATTACAATTTTGCAAATCTTCAGTGCAAGGGACTTTCTCGAAATCCTTCATTTAAAACATTCGATTATTGTGACGTCATCGCCGTTTGGATGAAATGACGCAAGAAAATAAATTCAGCACACGTATATAGATTTATATACATATATCTATATATTCAGCACGCGGGTTTATATACATACATGCGCGTGTATAGTTTTAATTATATTAATAACAGTAGATTCTGACCTGCGGTCCTGTACTTTGGTCATCTTTAAAATCCGACCAAGCTCTTTTTTGACCTCTAAAACACGGAGTATTTAGGTAATAATAAACTTCTTTGTCGGAATACTTCAAAAACCGAAATCTTCATGCTAGGTGCAAACCAACAACTTCACAAATTTCACAGACTTTGTTCAGCTGTTCAATTACCTGCTTGTTAGTCGAGCAAGCAGTTCAGGCTTATGTTTTGCAGTGATGTAGTAGTCGAGTCCGACCAAGGACTCGAGTTAGAGCTGTACCGATGCATCGGGAGCATTCGTAATCGGGCCGATTATTAGAGGAATCGGCATAATCGGTATCGGCGAAAAAGTATCGGCGCCGATGCAAATTATTTTACAGTTCACGTTTTTTGCACAATAATCGTTACAAATAGAAAAATTAGCACAAGTATCTATGTCTTGTTTCTTATTATTAATTTATATTTAGCATTGCACTACTTAGCAGACACCGTAGACACCAAGGACCTATTATTATGGAAACTCCTTAGTAGCCCTTATATATAATAGGCCCTAGGGCCTATGTATACAACGTCGTAGGCGTAATTTTTGGGCGATAATAAAATAATCGGCTTTATACGCGGTATCGGCTATTACAATAATCGGCTATACGCGGTATCGGAATAATCGGCAAAAAGCCTTATCGGTACAGCTCTAACTCGAGTCCGACTTGAGATCGACTTTCTGCGGACTCGGACTTGGACTCGAACTGCGACGAGTCGAACTTGGACTCGGCTTCGAAGCCCTTGAAGTTTGAACTCGACCTTGACTCGCTGACTCGACTTCGGAGTCACGATTTCTGGGCAGAATAGGCAAATGTATTGCCACGGCTACACTTAGTGGCAGTTAGAGTTTTAGCTGTTCCTCCCACGAGTGCGCTTGTTGAGCGTGTGTTCTTAGCGAGTTCTCGAATTGCAAGGCTTGGAAATCGCTGTACAGTTCTATTCATTCAGCAGATTTGTGTCAATCAGGTCTGAACATAACTCGTCTGTTTTAACTTGATTACACACCATAGTTTATCTTCTAGTTTATCTCACCGGTCGTCATAGGCGCCGACTTTTGCTTTTGTCTCTGGGTGCCAGTCAGAGGCGGATCCAGAAAAGATTTATCAAAGTTTTAAAAGACCAACGGAACGTTTTTCGGAAATCATCTCCGAAAAAAAACTGATGACCTTTTTTTAGTCATCCTTGTGTAAACATGAGAAAATTTTAAATGGGGGGCCATGGCCGGATCTGGTGCCAGTGCATATTTTAAGATAATTCTCTCCTAAAATGTGACGAAAAAATGTGACGACCTTTTTTTAGGAATACCCCAAAAAATTGAATTAAAGGTCCGAATTCTTCTGGGTGCCAGGCCCCCACTGAACTTTTTCTCTGGGTGCATTGGCCCCCAAGGCCCCCAAGAAGTCGGCGCCTATGCCGGTCGTAATTCAAACTTGGCTTTACCAACGGTTCGTAGTTAAGCTTGGCTCTGTTGTTTGTGACTTGTAAGGAACATTACACTGTTTTACCCGGTGTGTGATATAATTTATTGACATGTCAGCTGCCTGAATTAATACGCCCAACGTTTTGTCTTCATGCTTCCCAGCTCAGTTTTAATCTTGTCCTGGAACCAACTTTGACTCTACCTGTCAAGCAATTTTGATTTGACTCAGAACTTGTGAACAAGGTAGTTTCCGCAACTTCACTTTTTTGAGCGCTATAGAAATATCCAGATTACGATTACGGCTGTGGTCCCGCTCAGTTGGCTCGCTTCCTACTAGGGCATAGCTGGGTGCCGTTTTTCCAACCGGCTACCGGGTTCGGGTAGTTTGAATAAAATCTGCCGGGTCCGGGTACTGGGTCCGGGTATTAAAACTAAAAGCGGACATTCAAATATATGCACCAAAGTGTATGCTACTGTCTACTATTATAATGACGTCTGTTGAGTGTAGACCTACCAAAACCAATATATATGTAGTTTCCGAAACTATACAGAGCGTGGAATGGGAGAAGGGAACTATAGGCATGAAAGAGAGCTAAGAAACTATGTTTCACGGCTTTAAGGACACGCCGCGTACCGGCCGAAGGAGGAGGGAAGGGGGGGAATAAACAGGGACTTTAAAAGCTGCCTTGTTTCAATGACACGCCGGCTACAGGCCCAAGGACTTCAAAGGCTAACGACTCTCGCTCGACCGTCGACAGGGTCTATTACCTCCCCAACCATACTGAATGGCCCTCCCGCTAGAAGCGCTTTATAAATATCCAAATACAATACAATACAATACGACGTTTGTAAAAACTGACCATGATAACTTACAGCCCATTTATTGCTCTAATTAACGGTGCTCTTATTTACATAGAAAGACCGCTGGTTTCCCACGGTCGTCTTCTTTAGTGAGCGCACCTAAAATGTCGCAATTCTACACCTCTGGAACGGGCCGGGTGACTTGGGCTTACTAAAAAGTGGTTTCAGTGTTTTGTGATTTCGTCGTTCATAAATTTGTTTTGATAACAAAATTACACACCCGGACCCGGATGACCTTTCAGCTCCGGGTCCGGGTGTTTAACATCCGGAATTTCCGGTTATCCGGGTCAGTACCCGGCTATGCCCTACTTCCTACCTGCAGTTTTATTTCCAGTTAGCTCGTAGCTATGACCTCAGTTCGGTGCCCACTGTCTAAAAACTGCGGTGTTACTACAAGGTTCTGAGTTGGCCCGCTTCTGTTTATCACTCCATTCGATCCATTATTGTCTCAAGTCCCTCTATCTCTCTTTCCTTACAGAACGATGACACCCAAGTTGCGGCATGTCAGCTTGTTTTCCTCAGTAAAAGAATATTGTATTGTATTGTATTGTATTGTATTGTATTGTAAGAAAGAGCTTTTCTTCATACGAGAATACAAAAAGTGACTTTCCCGAAATCCTTTTCTTAAAACAGCCTTTACAGTGACTTTCCATAAATTCTTTACTTAAAACAGCCTTTGTTTAATACGGCTATTGTGACGTCATAGTAGTCAACACGTCATAGCAGTCATCGTTGCTTAGATGAGATGACGAAGGTAATAAATTCAATGCGCATTTATATATATACGGAAATATATATATAATATATATAAATAACCACCTTCATTTAAAACAGTTATTGTGACATCATTGTAGCTCGATGAGATGACGTAAGGTAATAAATTCAATATGTGTGTGTATATATACATATATATATGTATATATATAACCAGCCTTTATTTAAAAACGGTTATTGTGACGTCATCGGAGCTTGATGAGATGACGCAAGGTATATATATAATTAAATTCAATACGCGTTTATATGTAATATATAAATAACCAGCCTTTTTTTAAAACGGTTATTGTGAGTGACGTCATTGTAGCTCAATGAGATGACTAAGGTAATATATATATATATATATATATATATATATAACAAGCCTTTATTTAAAAACGGGTATTGTGACGTCATCGGAGCTTGATGAAATGACGCGAGCATCTCATCAAGAGATGCATCAGCAGCATTCGTAATCGGGCCTATTATTAGAGGTATCGGCATAATTTGCATCGGCAAAAAATAATCGGCGCCGATGCAAATTACTTTATAATTAACGTTTTTTGTACAATAATCGTTACAAAAAGAAAAATTAGCACAAATATCTATGTTTTATTTCTTATTATTGCTTTATATTTAGCATTGCACTACTTACTAGGCACCGTATACCAAGGACCTATTATACACAGGATATTATTACACGTTTATGGGTAAAACAACAGAAAGACAAAGACATTTGTTCAAGTAAGCAGTGTTAACACACAGACAGACAGACAGACAGACAGACAGACAGACAGAGACAGAAAGACTCACAAAGACAGGAAGATACGGCACTAGCACAGACATTATTGAAGAGATACAGAGAAGCAGATAGACTGATATATAGACAGACAGACAGACAGACAGACAGAGTAGGCAAACACAAGCATACCGGTACCTAGAGAGAGGAAGTGAAGCTTGAGATGTCCTCATTTCCGGTGTTGACCTTTGACCCCGTTGGCACCTGTGCCTTTATTCTGGGGTCAGCAAGGCTGTCTCAGACTCTCAGTCTAGACCTGTCATCTCCTTCTCGGTTTGGATCAGTTAGTCAGGAGGGAGTTGTCTGGAACAGCTGCTCTTCCAATTTATGTACAGTCTGGACATCTGTGAAGCTTCAGTTGGAATACTTAATGGGTGCTTACAGGTCAAGTCCTATGTCAGCCTCTTATTTATGTCTGTCTGCCTCTTTTCTGACTATACTTACCCTCTGTCTGTCTGCCTACCTATCTCTCTGTATGTCTGTCTGCCTGTCTCTCTGTTTGCCTGCCTGCTTGCCTGTGTCTCTGTCTGTCTGCCTGTGTGTCTGTCTGCCTGTCTGCTTGTTTGTATGTTTGCCTCTGTGTCTGTCTGTCTACCTGCCTATGTGTTTGCCTGCCTCTCTGCTTGTCTGTCTGTCTGTATGTCTGCGTTTCTGTCTGTCTGTTTGCGTGGCTGTGTGTCTGTCTGTTTGTCTGTCTGTCTGTCGCATGTTAAATATGATGGATTTATGCATGAAATCAATAACCAGACTTGGTCATTGTATACCTATTTATGTGGATAAGTGGGCCAGTTCAGCCTTCAGCACAAACCAAACCACTGAGACGGAACCAAATAAGAAGGGGAGTTCAGTTCTACAGGGTGCTCTCGATAGTGCAGTGGTTACATTAATAAGTAAGTAAGTAAAGGCTACTTATTTACTTACTTATTAATGTATGGGGCGAGGTGAAATGTATGGGGATAAGTGAAATGTATGGGAGAGGTGAACTTGTGAAGTGTATGGGGAAAGGTGAAATGTATGGTGAGGTGAGAAGTAAAGTGTATGGGGAGAGTTGAAGTGTATGGGGAGACCGGAGAAGTGAAATGTATGGGAGAAGTGATTTGTATGGAAATAGGTACGAAGTGTTTGGGGAATTGTTATTGTTTCTTCAATGGGCGATAATCCGAACCAGTTGGGGGAAGTAAATTCGAACCCATACTACCTCTGTACAGTGACTGAAGGGGAACCGATGTATATCAAAGTATATCAAAGGATGATCAATACAGAAAACCATTAACCAAGGCAACGGTTGTTGATATTAAACAGAAGAACGGTCATTGGTGAATATTCTTTCTTCAAGATGCTGACATCAATTGGCCGCACTGCCGCAGGGCCTGACGGACTGGTTTCCAGTGACGAATCCATCGATGATATATCTTTAGACCAACCGGGTCCCCATGTGCGGCAATAACTGCTCTTACGATAAACCTCCTAGAGATGACCAATAAGTCCACCTCCTAACCCTGGACTTCACAAAGGCTTTCGATGCGGTGCGTCACTACTACTTGGCAGAGAAACTAGCAACTATGCAAATACCAGATAATGTGTACAATTGGATAATATCATTTCTTGAAGACCGAGAGCACGTAACTAAATCAACGACTCCTTATCAACCACTGTCAAAATAAATGTATTGTATAGGGATCTGTATTAGGCCCGGTCGACTTTATAACAACAATTTCACACCTCAAAACAGTCTACACCCTGGAAACAGGATACTGAAATATGCGGACGATAGTTACCTCATGATACCTGCATCAAATGAAGATACATTGAAAATGAGGCTAGAACACGTAGCAACATGGGCAGACAGTTGTAACCTTAAATTAAATCACAATAAGGCTTAAGAAATAATAATAAGAAGGGTGAGAGGGAGGCTTGAGTTGCCTGCAGCTATCCCGGATGCAAAGAGAGCGTTCTAGGAGTTATGCTAACAGAGAGCCTTAGTTTTGAGCAACATATTGGCAGATTGTGCAGTAAGGCAAGACAATCTCTATATGCTTTGCGCATCATATCAGGTCATGGCCTGTCTGAGGTAAAACTGTATGATGTACGAACCACAACGGTGGCCCAATCACTATAGGCGGCACCGGCGTGGTGGGATTTTGCAGGGAAACAGGATAGTAATAAGCTACAATCGGTAATAAATAAACTGATTCGCCTCAGGTACCTCCCCAGCGACAATCTGACATTTGAGCAATTATGTAAGCAAGCTGTGTAAGCAAGCTGATACCCGGCCTTTCTCCGATGTCTTGGGCGGTACAGGGCATGCTTTGCATGGGTTATTACCTCCAAGAAAGAAAACTGTATACACCCTTTGGCCAAGAATCGAATATTACCCAAAGGGCCAAAGCTGATAGCTTAGCGAGAAAGACTTTCTTAGTTGGGATGTTGTATTTGAATTAAACCGGAAAT
>OY744603.1:93867462-93912462 GCA_963556255.1 Allolobophora icterica
GGCATAAATTATTCGAGGAAAGGAAAGCAACATTAGGGAAGAAATGCTTCCTGTTCAGGAGTTATAGATTGTAAAACGGTTTGGGATGTAACTGTACTGGCTTAGTGGACGCTATCACAGCTTGTGTTGTAAGAAGAAGCTAGGAAGAATTGGCTATCGAGCATTCTTGGTACATTTAATTTGAAGTGGTTCCTTTGAACTACTTAAAACCAATTATTATGTTTTTTCTATTCTTTGCTAAGATATCATCTCTATGCGGATGATAATTAAATTTACATTTTCTTTGACGATTTGTCATGTTATTCATCTGTTCTTCTGTTATCTATACTGTTTTTGAGGAGATGCAGACTAGCCATCCGCCCTCATATGCCTAGACTAAGAAAATGAAGTCGCTAAGACTTCATACCCATGGCTACCTCTCAGACTAGCTTAAGGGACTGTTTTTCTTCTCCTCCTCCTGCTTCGCCTTCTCTTTCTCCTCCTCCTCCTCTTCCTCCTCCTCCTGCTCCTCCTATTCCTTCTGCTTCTCTTTCTCCTCCTGCTCCTCTTCCTCCTCCTCCTGCTTCTCCTGTTCCTTCTGCTCCTTGTCCATCTCCTCCTCCTCCTCCTCCTCCTCCTCCTCCTCCTCCTCCTCCTCCTCCTCCTCCTCCTCCTCCTCCTCCTCCTCCTCGTGTTTCTTCTCACTTTTCTTCTATCCATCCTAGCATGTCTCTATGCATTGGTGGACTAACAATCGAAATTTAATTTTTGTCGCACCATCGGGCGTTGCCTTGTACGCTATGGAAGTTGTAAATCATTAGTAATGCTATGTAGTGTAATGTAATCACAGATTTATATAGCTCCTCTTCAAGAAAGCTCTGAATGTGTTGTGGTAATGTCACTGTGTCTTCGTCTGTGTTGTGTTGTTTTGTTGACCCATATGGGGTGGTGAGTGGGGTGGTGAGTGGGGTGGGGGGACTGCTCTTCTCCTTCAGTACAGCTCTAACCATTCTGATGGTTAGAGTTGTACTGTGGTTCTGAGAACCGATTGGCAGCTATATCTGTCTAGGAAGTTGTCAAGTTCCTGTCCATGCTAATATTTTACCTCATCACTCTCACCCTCCGTTTCAAAGTCTTGTCTAACGACTGGACACATTAATGTGGCCAGAAGTAGTCTGAGCACTCCCAAGTGTGATGACCTTACGTAATGCAAATCTTGACATTATTTATATAGCACCTTTGAGGACCTTGCTATTTGTGCTATATAAATGCGTAGATACACGAATAAATCGTATAAATTTTTATACCTGGCAGAAACGATCCCCAGGAGTATAAAAATCGTAGGAGCTTAATTTTATGATCCTTGTTAGTACTTTTTATACTCCATGGTACATACGAGATATTTGATATATATATATATATATGTGTGTGTGTGTGTGTGTGTGTGTGTGTGATATATCGGTTATTTATATATATATATATATATATATATATATATATATATATATATATGATATATATATATGATATATAGATATAAATATGATATATATGTGATATATGTGATATATATTTTATTTATATATATGATATATATATAGTATATGTATATATGTTACAGGGAATGTGTATAACCAGGGTATATGTATAAACCCTGAATCACTCAGAGTACATTCTCTGAAAAACCAGGGTATATAACCTGAAATTTTCCAGTAATTTCTATACACTTCCCGTGAATAGCTTAAAATAACACATTAAGCTGTAGGCACGAGACGTGGGTGAGATTAAAAACATACGTATAATTGTTCAGTGAAACATAGCCTACATTTTCAAGGAAACGTAGCCTAAATTTTATGAATTCTCACTTGTTATTCCGGAAGTATTAATCAAGTCTTGTTGTCACACGATAGACTCGCTTGACATCTACTATTGCATTTCACATTAGCTTTGAAGCATTTACATCTGTTTGATTGACATAAACCGGTTCCAGCGCAGCAGACTTTACATTTCGCAAGACCCTGACCACCACACACCGATTCCATGCGACACTCGGTTCGAAGATTAACTTCTATATATATCCTGAAATTTTCAGGATATATATATATATACCCTGGTTATACACATTCCCTATATATATATATATATATATATATATAATATTATATATTGTATTGTATTGTATTGTATGTATATATATATATATATATATAATAACTGCTAAGCAGGAGAAGTGTTTACCATTGTTTGTAACAGCAATTGTGTTTTGATACCAGGCACCTAATTGTAAATCTTTAAGTCTGTAACCACCTGTAACTATATAAGTCGTAGCTATATAGTACCAGACAATTATTGAAGCCTCTAACCATTCTGGCGACATTCATGGCTTTCATAGTGCTGGGTAAACAATATAATGAGGACATAAGAGCACTTGGACTAGCACTGAGAGCAGCACTGGACATGACAAACGATCGAGAACAATGGAGAACATTTATTCTTACCCATCAATGCCAAGTAGCTGGCGTCAGGAACTGATGATGATGATTTGTGGTGGTGGTGGTGGTGGTGATGATGATGATGAAAATGAAGATGATGATGATGACGAAAATGAAGATGATGATGATGATGATGAAAATGAAGAAGAAGAAGAAGAAGAAGAAGAAGATGATGATGATGATGATGATGATGATGATGATGAAAATGAAGAAGAAGAAGAAGAAGAAGAAGATGATGATGATGATGATGATGATGTACAATGTGTATATATATATATCAAAACATTCAATACAGCAAGTAAGTAAGGAATAAGTAATTATTATTATTATTCCTTAAGTAATCTTTTATTAGCACGTGACAAACGCTTACACTTTACAACATCGATACATACAGTGGCAAAAAGTAGCACAATAGCACAATATCAGCAGAAGAACAAAAGACAGATGCAATATTTATAAACAGTTTCATAATGTCTGATTTATATGCAGTTATATCAATATCTATAGCTATGATCTGAAGAACATAAACTTCACTCAGGTCTGCAAATGCAAACAGGTTAGATCTTGGAACAAGCATTAAGACTAGCATCATCCCAATTTTTATAGTTCTACAGTGAGTGAATGATGAAGGATTTCTTCTGCAACAGTGTGTGAAAGTACGGTAACTCTGATGCATGCCCCTTTTTCGTAAGTTGAATTTATGAAGGTGCTTTGCGGGCAGTAATTGGTGAAGACAGTGATGGGGGGACTAAATGGTCTTATAAAAGAACTTCAGTTCCGTTTTCTCACAATCTTCCCCAACGTTAAACTCGACAGCACTGTATATATATATCTCTTCAGTGTCTGGTATTTTCAGACATGATTGTTCTCTTGTGTTAATGTCTGCAGTGGGCCTTCCACACAACATCCGGGTATTGAGCCTGCGTCATCAGCCAATTTGGAGATCAAGTGTTCAGTTAGTTTTGACCGAGTGTAGATATATCCTTTGACACTGTAGAGGTCTATACGCTACTGTCCCATCGTTCCTCAGACTGAAGCTCTTCTGCATTGTTTACATTAGAGAGAAAGGGGCGCTGCATAAATATATGACCACACTGGGACACAGAGGAACAGACAGCTCTTTACCAGTCAGTCAGTCAGTCAGTCAGTCAGTCAGTCAGTCAGTTGGTGATTAAGTATTTCTATGTCAGGACAGGAATATTGATGTAGCGCCTTTTGTACCTCCTCGAGTATTCGTGATGTGTGGACGTGAACTAAGTTCATGGTGGTTGTGGTGAGTGGGAGGATAGGTTGTGGTGGTGGTGGGTTGGTGGTGGTGGTTGAATTGAGTGGTGGTGGTAGTGTTGGGTTGATGGGTGGGTGGTGGTGATGGAATTGAGTGTTGGGGGTTGTGGTGGGTGGGTGGGGGTGGTGGAATTGGGTGGTGGTAGGTGGATGGTGGAATTGAGTGGTTGTGGCAGTGTTGGGTTGATGGGTGGTGGTGCACTGGTGGTGGTAGTGGGTTGATGAGTGGGTGGTGGTGGTGGAATTGGGTGGTGGTGGTGGGTGGATGGTGGTGGAATTGAGTGGTTGTGGTAGTGTTGGGTTGATGGGTGGGTGGGTGGTGGTGGTGGTGGTGGGCTGATGGGTGGGCGGTGGAGGTGGAATTGGGCGGTGGTGGAATTTGAGTGGAGGTGGTGGTGGAATTGGATGGTGGTGTGTGGGAGGGTGGGTGGTGTTGATCACATTTCGATTGTGATTGTGATCATGATGCCAATCTCGAAACCAAAGTCTGGCAGCTGGAACATTGGAACAATAATTCTTCTCCCTCTTTCTTTGATCTTCGACGCCTGGAGCCAATGATCGACAGACAGAACGAGCCACAGAGAGGAAGAGTAAACACAGTGATGGCGCCACCTGTCGACGACTTCTGGGGTGGGGGTGTTGTTTCTTCTGCCTCGGGGTCGTGAAGTGCAGGTTCACAAGAATTGTGTGCGTTTGTCCGCCTGAGGTTAGGATAATGGCATTTGGTATTGGCACTGTGATTATCTCGCGATGGGGTTGGAGGGTTGTGGGGGGGGGGGACTGTAGCTGAAAGACGTTTCACGTTTGGCATTCTGTGTTAAGACCTAGTAGGAGGGTACCTGTGTCATCATCATCATCATCATCATCATCATCATCATCACCATCACCACCAACACCATCATCATCATCATCATCATTATCATCATCATCATCATCATCATCATCATCATCATCATCATCATCATCATCATCATCATCATCATCATCATCATCGTATCATCATCATCGCCATCATCATCATCGCCATCATCATCAACAAAAACATCATCATATCATCATCATCATCATCATCATTTCATCATCATCGCCATTATTATCATCATCATCAGCAGTAGCACCACCACCACTCCCATCATGATCAGAAATTATTTTGAACAGTTCTGACCATTCCTGTGGCATACTAAAGCGCATTGCCACTGTTGTTCGTCGGACTGTTTGAGATCTACCGACCTTGCGCTACTTCAAACACTCAAAAACTCACTGTTCTTCGCCTTCGCCCTATCCATTAGGCCGTTGCAACGTTTCGACGGGGCTGGGGGGCGGTGAGGAGAGGGAGAGGGACGGGGCAGGGAATGGATATAGCTAACGGGTATAGCAACAGAGGACAGAGGATTCACAAGCTCCCTTGTGACGTTCTTAAGGGTGCTTTACATATGGCCAGCAGCATACCTGCATATTTTCCTCGGAAGGGTCATCTTGCTGAACAGTTGTTCTGCATGAGTTTAGCTGGTTTCTTAACAAATGTCATGATGTGGCCCCAATAATGTTGTAGTGACGCTATATAAATGTTCAGTTGCAATTACAATATTTAATTATATAATTAATTATATGTAATTGCAATATAATATAATATTTAATTGTATAATTAATAATATAAAATTAAAATATTAGTACTTATGACTTGACAGTATATGTCTTTACATTATGTTTGATGAATTTCATTGTAGGGTTCGTATTGTGGTCTTCTGACCTTCTTGTCTGTGGCCAGTTGGGACTCGTGAGTCCAGCTGACGCTCGTCCTCGGGGACTCAATGCCGCCCGAAGTCGGTTACATCCGGGTGAAGTTGATCCACTGCGAGAAGGGTCGATCATCGATCGATTCGTCGTCTCGCGAGGTCTTCGATCCATTTGTCTGCGTCAATGTCAAGGAGACCGTCAACACTCCAGGTCGGTTGGTCGAAGACATCGATTCTTCTGACTGGTTTGATTGATTGGTTCTTTGTTGGTTGACTGTTTGATTGACTGGCTGATTGGGCGATTGATTGGCTGGTTGATTAATTGATTGCTTTATTGATTGACTGACTGATTGATCGATTGTGTGCTTGACAGAATGGGACAGATGTATGTATATGTACATGTATATGTAATACGTATGTATGTATGTATATGTGTACCCATGTATGTATGTATTATGCATCTATATATGAATGTGACCGGATAGTTCGGATACTTGCTATGGAACCTGTATAAGTACTTCACAAAAGCGCGTCTTGCGCTATTCAATTTGATGTTAAATGAGGCATTAAGAATAGATATTTCGTCCATAAGCAAAACTAGAAGAGATCACGAATGGCAAGCAAGAAATTGATTAGCTGATTATTTGCGTGATTCTTTGATTGAAAACGTGGGATATAGATTCCTTGGCCCCAGCTGTTCTTGCGGTCCCCAGCATTGATGCATAGTTTTTTAAAGGGGCTAAAGCCAGAGGTGTTCTTGCTGGGAAGGGAGAGGTGACAAGTAATCATTTCCCTAGAAGATTGTAAAATTTACAATTACTGTAATGTGTGGGAAGGAAGATTAAATACATCACAGACACTTAGAAACGACTGGCTTGGTGTCACTGATGACTAGAGGATGTAGTGAAAATTAAAATTAATTAATGAATTACTTTAAAAAAATTTAGTTTTGGTGACACAAAGCGCAGACGTCCAGACTTGGTTGCGTGCACTTGCCACCCATCAAAACATGTTGATCAACCACTGCCCATCTCCAATCTTAAAACGATGCCAACGCCCCTACATTCGTGACCGTATACAGGGATGCACGAATAGTTAACATGCTAGAGGGTCAGTCAAGGGGCGAGGATTCGAATCCCACCAGTTCAGCTGAGAGGACTGGTAGAAAAATGAAGTCACTAACATTTCATACCCATGGCTTCATTTAGGATTTTACTTACAGCATTGTTCATCTTCTCTTTTATATGTGTGCAAGTATGTGTGTATGTTTTTGTGTTTACGTGTACATTTTTATGTATGTACACATGTGTATTATTAACACTATTTTTATTTATTATTATTATGCCTTTATTAAGCACTGCTATCTATAGTGACAAAGTATCAATCGTGAGTGAAGGACTTGCTCAAGGTCCCTACACAATAACCGTCTCAAGGGAGGAGGATCGAACCAATACTCTCCGTGTTACTAGACAAGCGCTTTTACCAAATCAGTTACCGTGTCTTGTGTGTATGCACAACTGCTCTTTCTCCTATCGACTGGATGGTGTAATTTTTTGTTTGAAGGTCGTGAGGGGCAGGTGGTGCAGCGGAAGAAAGCGCTCTATCCAGAATGGAACCGCTACTTTGACGCGCATCTCTACGAAGGGAGACTCATCCAATTCGTCGTTCTACAGAGGCCCAATCGTCACGTGGCCGACGTCATCGTGAGCGCTCAGAGCCTGGCCGACCGTTGCAAGGACAACGACATAACTAGTATCTGGGTATGCGCCACCTCTGTCTCTCCTGCATGTCTATCTGCCTGGCTTTGGTTTCGTCCTTAATGTTCGTCGTTTCGCCGGTCATATTGTCAGGCTAATTAAATCAGAGATGGGGTCATTTACATTTCAGGTGCAGATATTATTTTATTGCATTGTTTTTGGATCGTTTTACCGTACTATACTTAAAGGTGTTTTGCATGCAGAGGATTTGCAAAATCAATCCAGAGGTAATAAATGTATAGAGATTATAATAGTGAAATAATAGATGTAGATATAGATAGATTTGTGTATATATGTATATATATATATATATTTCCACTAGATACATTATTATATATATACATTCTCTGTATATATGTATAATATTGTATATGTATATATAAAATAGTGAAATTATATATATATATATATATATAATTTCACTATATATATAATAAATTCCATTTTATTTTTGTTTTGGCATGATACATATTCTATTTCACTATTTTTATTGTCTTATTTATTTAGCTTTTATTGCTTTATCTTCTAATTTATTTTGTGATTTATTCATTTATTCACTAAGTACTTAAATAATTAATTAATGTTAAACTGTTTTAATTAATGCAAACTACTTGCCTTTATGGGCGTTTGTATATACTTCCCTTAAGTTACCCACACTACACGCCATCCCGTTTGCCTTCCCATTAGCCTTCCCATTTGCCTTCCCGTTTGCCTTTCCATTAGCCTTTCCGTTTGCCTTCTCGTTTGTCTCATGCAGCGACTATTGACTGATTCATAACGGACATTTATATAGCGCCTCCTCAAGGAGAACTACTCAGAGGTGATGTCGTATGTATTACGGTAATATCGCTGTAGAAATCAGATTACAATACAATACAATACAACTGTATTTGTTATTGCAAAGTTCAGAAGTGCGCAGTCGACCATAGGGCAGAACTCGATGGCGCTGAGCAATTGCCTATAATGTTACAGTACCACAGCCTACCTTAGTTTGAATAGCCATTAATTGCCTCGTGATGTGTGACTTATCTTACCTGAATTCACGTGTTTCTTTCAAAGGGTCGATCATTTAATGTAGTGCGTATTAGGACAATGGCGCTGTAAAGTCATTGGATCAGAGTACAATACAATTGCATCACCTTTTGCATTGTCGTACTGGAATTCATAACCTGTGTTGTTTTCAGTTGGATCTGAAGCCAAATGGTCGATTACTGGTCCAAGTGAGACGGTTTCTGGACAGCGCTGCATCCTCTGGTGAGTTCGACAGACCACCCGCTTGCCTTACTACTTTGTTAAGGTTTTCTTACTGTGCTTTGTTAAGGCTTTCGTACTGTACTTTTTAAGGTTTTCTTACTGTACTTTGTTAAGGCTTTCTTACTGTACTTTGTTAAGGTTTGCTTAATGTACTTTGTTAAGGTTTTCTTACTGTTTCTATCATACATTGTAACTTATGTATCATCTATTTAGAGTTTTAGCAATCCATTCTTCAACCTTACCTTGTAGCTTACATAACTCTACCTCTGCTTTTCCATTTCCTAAATTTACGGACGTTTGTCTTACCTAGGGCATGCAATAGTTAAGTGATTAGCATGCTGAGAGGTCGTGGTTTCAATCTTTTGTTCAACATTTTTTCTCCACCCGCGCCCCCTAGCGAATTCAGCTATAACGAGTAGACTGTCGGTGGGAAGATGAGACGGTGATGGAGAGGACTAGCCACCCTTCCTCCTATGCCGCAGATGAGTAAAGGAACTGAAGTCGGTTACACTTTGTACCCTAGGATTCCTCTCCGGCGAGCTTATGGGATTGCTAAAAAACAGTCTTCCTGTACCTAATCTGGAAGTCAAAAGCTTTAATGTTTCTCAGAAGTACTGAATCTGTAACTCTTAGAATTTTCGCTGACAGTAAGTTGACAGTGTGAAGCATCCTAGGAGTAGCTTGCTACTGACGATGCCATAGAAATTGTTGTAATTACAATTACAATTACCGTGCTCGAGGCCACTCTCCTCCTCCCCACCCTTCTGTCGTCTCGGTAAATCGGAAGCGACGTATTGCCGAACAGATTCATGGCGTCACTTCCGTTTATCGTTGCTAATGGCGCCTGTCAATCATCGGCTGGTTGTCATGACAGTTACGTTTGTTCCTTTCATTAGCCCAGTTCTTTATTTGGTTGTCCGTTTGGTTCACGCTGTGGTAATTACCCTCATCCAGGGTACTTTGGGGTGGAGAGAGCAAGCAACTCTGTCTCTCCCTGTGCTTGTGTGCTTGTTTGTCTTTGTGTCTCTCTGTCTTTGTGTGTGTGTCTCTCTGTCTTTATCCGTTTTTGTCTGCGCCTGCCTTAGTTTTTCTGTGTGTCTCTTAGTGTCTGTCTGTCTCCGTCTATGTTTGTGTCCATATGTCTGTCTCTGCCTCTGTACCTGCCTCTGCATTTGTATATCTCTTGGCTTGTTTCTTTCTGTCTCCGTCTGACATTCTCGTTGTCTTTGTCCGTCTTTCTTCCTTTGTGTCAGTATACGTATGCCAATATATGTATGCTTGTCTGTGTCAGTTGCTGTGTCTTTGTCTGCCTCTGTCGGTTCTTTAATTTGATTCTATTCGCCAGGCGTTGATGATTGTGTGGTTTGATTCACCATTGCAAATGGAAAGGTGAAATGGACGGAAAAGCTTTTAAGCGGCTGTGTTGAAAGGCTCTACATAAATGTCTTCCGAGTTTGGTGTTTGAGTCCGTTCGTTTGTGTATGTTCGTTTCATTGTGAGTTTTCCATTGTTTGTGCTGTTTATTTTTCGAAACGCAGAGTAAATAGTCCCATTAGGAATGACAATTTATGTTTTACATTTCCGGTATATTATTGTTTCATGAGTGTTACTTGAATAAGGATGTAATCAGGGCTGTAGTGGTAAAATTAGAGGTGAGTACACGCTACCGGTTAGTTTTCCGAAACAAATCAGAGGTGAGTATACGCTACAGTATTTTGTGAGTATACGCTATAGTATTTTAATATAAATAAAAAAAAATATTTTGTGAGGTGAGTATACGGTCTCTAGAGGTAAGTATACGCTGTATACCCGCGTATACCCTCGACTACAGCCCTGGATGTAATAATAATTACTACACATGTAGTCGACTGTAATTAACTTCATTGTTTTAGCCCAGGCAGCCATGATCCTGTGGGGTTTGAAAACTTAGCACTAGATCAAAAATTGTATTATTATTGTAATTAGTGTTTTCATTGTTTTCTTTACCATTGAATATAATGATGATCATTCTCATTGTTATGTAAATATAAACCCAAGTCTCCGAAATTTCTCCATTGCTGCACAAAGCTGCCTCACAAAGACCAGCTTAACACTGGCTCTATATCAAATCAAGTCAACAAGACAGACAGACAGACAGACAGACAGACAGACAGACAGACAGACAGACAGACACAGACACACAGACAGACAGACATAGACAGACAGACAGACAGACACAGACACACAGACAGACACAGACAGACAGACACAGACAGACAGACAGAGCAAATATATAGGAATAGCCCAGATTGACAAGTGAATGAGCGAACTGGCGGAGACTGTTATTGTTATCAGTAATGATTATTACAATAAACATTAACATATTTTAATATTTCTCTTTTATTGCATATGCTATTGTTATGCAATTACCTCAACTCCACGCATTACATCTTAAAACTGCCTGAAGTCTAAGCGTCACATCTCGCAGTAGTTCTACGGAGCTTCGTGATGGCGCTACAAAATTGATGTTTACATTACGTGTATGATTAAATGTCTGTTTGGTTTAGAGATCGATCGGACGCGGGAAGAGAGGAGACGAGTTGACAGCTGTGGGTGAAAAACAGTGTTGCTTAGAGTGTCTAGTTGCCAGCCACGCGTCTTTTCTGGCCATGGCCAGCAGGCGCCCTTCGAAGCAGGGTGCGATCTGAGGGCGGGGGTTGGAAGCAACGGGGTGGGGGAAGACCTTGTATCGCAGTTTTAATCTTAATCTAGAGATTTCTATAGCGCCTAAAGACGGAAGTCGCGGGAACTGGATTATTCACAGGCGCTCAGTCAAAACAAAATCCGTGGGCAGGGAAGGTCAAAATATGACTCTTTCTGTCTCTCAGTCTCTGTCTCTGTCTCTGTCAGTGTATGTCTGTCTCTCTGTTTGTCTCTCCGTCTTTCTGTCTGTCTGTCTCTGTCTGTCTGTCTCTGTCTGTCTGTCTCTGTCTGTGTCTGTCTGTCTGTCTGTCTCTGTCTGTATGTCTGTCTCTGTCTCTGTGTGTGTGTCTCTGTCTGTCTCTGTCTCTGTCTCTCTGTCTCTCTCTCTGTCTCTCTGTCTCTCTGTCTGTCTCTCTCTGTCTCTCTGTCTCTCTGTCTCTCTGTCTCTCTGTCTCTCTGTCTCTCTGTCTCTGTCTCTGTCTCTGTCTGTCTGTCTGTCTGTCTGTCTGTCTGTCTGTCTGTCTGTCTGTCTGTCTGTCTCTCTCTCTCTCTCTCTCTCTCTCTCTCTCTCTCTCTCTCTCTCATGCCAGTGTGGGGGTAGTTTGAAGCAATGAGGGAATTTTCTCCTACCATTCCATCCTCAAATCGCACTCTGCTTCGAAGACTGCTGTAGCTGTGTGACTTTTTGCCTTGCAAATAACACGCTTTCTTATAACACGAATTCTAATATAAGACATTCGGAGACTTGGATCCGCGAATTGGGGTGGAATTGGGTTGATAGACTCGCATATAACGCGCCCGATTTAGAAGGCTGTTCTCAAGGACGGCGCCATAAGGAGTCCCGGTTGTTACTGAAACCGCAGCTAATGGAGTTCCCCCAACGTTCTTTGTGTACATTTGGATTCAATTTCTTTGGCTTTGGCTTGCGTAGTATTAGCATTGTTTTTTGTTTCCTTGTGCAAGGTATATGTGATTTTTTTATCACTGTCATTAAATTTATTTATTTGTGTTAACGGAGATACACGTGATGCTAACATTAACAGGGATTAGTGCAGAAGCAAGAAGGATTTCATCATCATCATCACCACCACCACCACCACCATCATCTTCATCACCACCACCATCTTTATCACCACCATCATCTTCACCACCACCATCATCTTCATCACCACCATCATCTTCATCACCACCATCATCATCTGAGGCATGCTTCTTTTTGGAGCATTGCCAGCCGTCTCTATTCTTCCTGGCTCGTCACCAGGCTTTAAGATACATGTACTTATTCACTCGACTCACTAATTCACTCTGACCCACTAATTCACTCCGACCCACTAATTCACTACTTCGCTCTGACCCACTAATTCACTCTGACCCACTAATTCACTCAGACTCGTTAATTCACTCTGACTTGCTAGTTCACTCTGGCTTACTAATTTACTCTGGCTCACTAATTCACTCTGACTTATTAATTCACTCTGAGTTGCTAATTCACTCTGAGTTGCTAATTCGCTCTGATTTGCTAACTCACTCTGACTCATTAATTCACTCGGACTCACTATTTTCACTCAGGCTGTTGCACGACTCCATCTTGGCCCCTCGGATTCAGATTTAATGACCTTGCGCATTTGGTCACCTTGTCACCTTGTGCTGTCAGCTCGTGGAGCTCTAGCGACCGTCCTGGCGCATTTGGTAAAGTGCCTTAAATGACTGTATGTCAAAATCCTGATATCATGCATTAGCCGCTCACAAAGTATCGTCATGTAGTCATACATTATTTAGCAGAAAATAAATAAAAACGAATGAATTGTTATTACTACTGTTTTTATTATTTAATATAATTTCTTGTTTCAAAAGAATTGGGAAGCGATGTTCTGCAGTGGCTATTTTCTCACGGTTGTTTTACTTCATGAAGGAAGTGCTGTGTCACTGGCTCTGCCTCTGTATCTCTTTGTTGCTGTATGTGTCTCTGTGTTGCTCTGTGTGTCTCTGTGTTGTTGTCTGTGTCTCTGTGTTGTTGTATGTGTCTCTGTGTTGCTGTCTGTGTCTGTGTCTCTGTGTTACTGTATGTGTCTCTGTGTTGCTGTCTGTGTCTCTGTGTTTGTCTCTGTTGCCCTCTCCGTATATTGTTATTATTTGTATTGTATTGTTATCACCCACTATTATTAATTAGCATTAATTAGCTCTGCGTCATTAACTTTTTCATTATTTTTATTTCTCTTGTTTGTTTGCATGTTGTTCTTACTACCACTGAACGGCTGCTGTTGGTCTCAGTTGGCTGCTGTTTGTTGAGACCTCAGAGGGATGGACTGACAGGGAGCCTCAGCCTCATGCTTTGCTTTGCTTATTAGTATAACTCATTAGTATAATTGATGCTTCTTAATTAAGGGTCTGTGTGTGGCCTGTATGTGTGAACAATATATAGAAACATTCTAAGATATATAATACGTATCTGTCTGTCTGTCTGTCTGTCTGTCTGTCTGTCTGTCTGTCTGTCTGTCTGTCTGTCTGTCTGTCTGTCTGTCTGTCTGTCTGTCTGTCTGTCTGTCTGTCTGTCTGTCTGTCTGTCTGTCTGTCTGTCTATAATAGATATTATATATATATATTGATAGAGAGAATATCTGTAGATGCCGTCTACAGCATGTGTTTTGGTGATCACTGTTTCACATGGTTAGCTAACGCTCGCTGTATATATATACACACACACTTGTAATACAACTATACATATATATTATGTATATAGGCCTATGTATAGAAAAATTTTACTTATATGTTTGTTTATACATATATGACGGATGTAGCAAATGGTCGGGAATATTTGGTAAAAAATCAAGAAATTCTGAGTCGGTAAGTGGGAATCGTTGGTTGAGTTGGCACGGAATGACCCGGTTGTGGTGATGATAGTAATACTGTTGGGAAAGGCGAGACATTCTTTAGGACAGGGGTGGCGAACCTTTTTTAAGGTGCGTGCCAAAATCCTGCTAAATCGTTTTAAAAAATACCGTCGCGTGCCACTCGGAAATTTGCACAGTATTATTATTTTTCCCACATAGGTTTTAGTTAACAAAGAGTAACAAAAAATGAATTAAAGACGTTATTTCAAAGATAGTTTTGAATGGCATTAAAATAAAGTCCTTCAACGAGGAAAATGTAGATTCCTACAGGGATTTTGTATTTCTAAGTTTTAAATTTTGGGGACGCTCTGAATTCCGCGTGTCCAAAAAATTTCAGCGCGTGCCACTTTGGGCACGCGTGCCATAGGTTCGCCATCCCTGCTTTAGGACAAGTGATTCTCAAGACAGTCGACTAGTTTAGAAACCTCAAGATCCAGGCAGAAATCTCAAGATCCAGACAGACAGACAGACAGACAGACATGATCTAGTGAATATGCAAGATGAAAATATCACCATCATCAATGATGGTAACTTGACGAAACTTGGTCCAAAGACTGAACATCCATGCCATCTGTTGGCTGTCGATGAGAATCCGTTGGTTCTACGTGTATGCGTGGGCCGCCATTTGTGACTCTTCCAGCTTACAGTGCATTGTTTTGCTAACTGACGTAATGTTTTCGGTCGCAATGACATTTAGAATCATATAGGCTAATGCGGGGTGCGCCTCGGATATCAAATCAAATCAAATCATTTTATTTCTGCAACCAATCACAAGAATAAAGGAAAAGAAACAAAAATTAGTCAGCAAGTATTGGCTACACGAGGGGCCCAGAAGGGTTCAAAGATCCCGCTAAACAGGGACACCTAAGTAAATACAACATGATGTAAAGAAGGCAGCCAACCAATTCTTAATTAAGTAAATCCATAGCAAAAAATTGGAAATATGAAATGAAATGAAGTAATGGAAAAGGTCATCAATCAACAACAGCAATAAAATGTATAATTGTATTGTATTTACGAATTTATAAAGCGCCTCTCGCAGTACAACCTAATCAGAGGCGCTCCCAGTGCGAAGAGCCCGTGAGAAAAGGAAAGTCTTAAGACAGTGAGAAGTAGCAGCATTGCTTCCAATTTAGGATCTGAGAACGAGTCATGGAAGGAAGCTCATCACAATCGTAATAACAACAAGACAATGAACACCAAATTATTTTCACATATCAAAACGTAGCACAGCATTCTTAAAAGATGGATAGACTAGTCGAGTGACGAATGGCTTGGGAAATATTATTCCAGGTGCCAGCAGATTTAATAGAGAATAATCGAGTATCAGTGCGAGAAAAATTTCGATGATAGGAATCGGCTTCTCGTGTCATGAGAGTGGATACTAGAAGTGTGGCAAAGAAACCTTTAAATACTATCGGTAGTAAATCATGATAACATAAATGCACCAATTTGAGCAAACCTTATCTGCTTAACCCTCAACAATCCAAAATCAGAAAAAATGCGACTATTATGTGATCCATACGGGGCCCTAACCAAGAAACGAACACCACGTTTTTTTTACAAAACAGTTAAACTATGGAGCCTAGATTTACAGTGTAGTATTGTCTACATTACGTCATACTGATTAATAAATAAATAAATCAATGGCACATAGCAGTTGTGTTTGCTTGAGCTGTTTACTGTTTCCATTTCTGGGAACTCTCGAACCTGCACGCGACGTATAATAAGGCAAGCGGTCGACCTTCAGTTGGCGACCTTATTAGACTCCTAACGAACCCAAAAAACGACGTAGCACCACATAAAGTAATGGCCTTACAGGGAAGTCTGAGTCAACCTGACGCATTGTACTTCTCTGTAACAACAATGACAACGAGTGTAGGCTCATCAGTACGTGCGTTTAGTATTCAGGGTCATTTAAGGTCTCTACTATTAGCACTTCCGGGAACCATTGAACCACAGTCGTATACCAATCAGCCGACGTGACAGACTTCTAGCAAACCCAGTGACATAACGGTATATGAAACAATGGGACTTACCGGCGCATGAAACAATAGCCTAACAGAGAAGTGTTAATTACCGACTGATTCAACAACTGTACATCTGAAACGGAACTATCCGAACGATGTAATAATGATTGTGTTGTTATTATTAATTATGTGAAGATTTATCAACGGCAAGTTTATATAACTAAAACACTTCACTATTTCTGTGGATTCCTGAGAAGGAGAGAACGTTCAATGTTTGTAACTTGTGTAATGTCCCATGGGAAACTGTAGCATAAGAATAATATTATTTTATTTATTATTATTATTAGTAGTAGTATGAGTTTCATTGTTACTATTAGTATGCATTTTATTAAGTACCGCTATCTAATGACCAAGCTTCAATCGATGGCAGTGAACAATTGTGAGTGAATGACTTGCTCAAGGTCCCTACACAGTGACCGTCTCAAGGGAGGAGTCTTGAACCCGTACTTTCCGCGTTACAAGGCGAGCGTACTAACCAATCGGCTGCTGTGTCCCAGGTATAATAACTATGCTCTGAAGTCGTACCCATTGCCTATTTATAGTACACCATTGCCTATTAATAAGGCACCATTGCGTATTAGAGTACACCATTGCCTATTAATAGTACACCATTGCCTATTAATAGTACACCATTGCCTATTAGAGTATACTATTGCCTATGAATAGTACACCATTGCCTATTAATAGTACACTCTAATAGTACACCGTTGCCTATTAATAGTACGCCATTGCCTATTAGAGTAGCCATTGGCACTGCTATGACCAGAAGTTGAAATAATCCTCTGCACAGTCGACTATGTTTCTCGCTTTATGGAACCGTGAACAATTCGTTACGAGACACTGCAAGTTTGGCCGAACCAGTGTCTACCGTTTGGAAAAATTATTCTTCTAAGTGTAAAGTTAGTCTAGGAATTTAGTCCAAAATGAAACGGACGAGCCTAAAGTTTAGACCTGAGTGACATCAAAGAGCGACTCATGTACAATTGTACATGACTCGCGTACACGCGTGTGACGGTGCGTGTGCCCGTGTGGGCGGCTGGCATAACTCTCGATTGACAGTTCGAACGGTGTCGGCTGTCCATTCATTTCGCCGCCGACGCATTCTCGAGATGTTGCGAAGTCGATCTTCCTGATTTAGATACAGTTTTGTAAAACCATGTTTACAGTATGACGATGATCTTTAAGAGGTTTTTTTATTGATGTTGATCGATCATCGATGATTGATTGATTGATGGATTGAGTCACTGGGTTAGATATTTCTAACTCTGGAGCGTAGGCTTTGACAGAGTGAGGTCATGAGTGAGTAAGGTCATGAGTGAGGTTATGAGTCAGTGAGACCATGAGTGAGGTCATGAGTGAGTCAGTAAGGCCATGAGTCAATGAGGTCATGATTGAGGCCATGAGTGAGGTCATGAGTCTGTGAGGACATCATCATCATCATTATCATCATCGTCGTCATAATTTTATGCAAAGTATATATCACCCATAACGATCACAAACATTAGAGAGCATCGTTCTGGAATGCTTGGTCTTCACTGATCGTTTCTTGGGTGAACTGCAGTGAAGCGCTGGATGGCTATAGAAAAGGGCTGACTGCGGAAAGTAGTAGTCTCCCTAAGAGTCCCTATTATTACCTTCTGATGTCTATGCAAGGCGATATCTTCATTTATTATTTCTGTTGTTATTGTCAATATGAATTATTGCAGTTTGATTTTATTATTGTTTTCTTTGATTGTGTCTGAGGTATTGTTGGAGCGTCTGGCGCTATTATTGCAATTTCTTTTATGGTATTTTTGTCGACGTACTTTTGAGCCGTTCTTCCTCTCAGTCAAGTAAATCATTTTCAATCTGGCTTATGGATGATGATGGACCTTGCTCTGTTTGCTTTTGACGACGCTTCGCCTGCACTTCACGTCTCAGGCCATCGCTGGCCCTATAGGCCGTTTTTAGGCGGACCGATGCTGCGTTCCTTTGACGTTGTGAACTCGTGCTTTGACGATGTTGTGATGTCGTGATCGTATATGGTTGTGGGTGCTGAGTTGAGATGTGTTTTGCTTCGGCTGCCATGTTGAGTTACGATGCAGTGTGTGAGATTTGGATGAATTGTGTTCCAGCAACCTCTAAGGAAGTATGATGCTTTTGCTTTTGGAGCGCTGTTTTAGGATTACTGTGGTTGTGTAAGATCTTGATCTTGCGATGCTCATCGAATGATCAAATCTAATGATCAAATCGAATGATCAAATGTAATGAACAAATGTAATGATCAAATGTAATGATCAAATGTAATGATCAAATTGGATCATTGAATCAAATGATCGAATCAAGTGATGAAACTGAATGATCAAATCGAATGATCACATTTAATGATCAAAAACTATGGACCACTGGGTTTACTTTGGGCCACTTTACTGGTTTACTTTGGACCACTTGGTTTCCTTCGGACCAGTAGGTTTACTTTAGACCACTTTATTTGTGATTGTAGTGGGTTTTAATTTGAATTAGCCACAAGAAAAGCCCGAGAACTGTGGCTTTCTCCTGTTTTAGGATTGCTGTGGTTGTACCTGTTGTACTTGAGTTCAATGATTCTTCTACGCCTCTTATATTAGGCCTACGTCAGTAGCATTTTGCGCAAGCAGTGCCGCATTGGGCACACATTCACAACGCGAAAGGAACGCAGCATTTCTAAGGCGGAGGGACCACTGTGTTCTTGCCGACACACAAAAACATATGCACATGCATGATACATTCATGCATGCATATTTGTACACAAATAAGTACGTACAGGTTGACCGGTAGTCTCCTTTGTGCGTAGGTATGTCCATAGTTTTAAGGTTAATAAGTTAAATGTTTCTCGTCGGCTCTCGTGTACTGTTGCGACCCGTTGACAAGAAGCACAGTTGTTGCTGAAACACTTGGCCGGCGATCTGTTGATGGTAGGTAGGACTGCTTCATGTGACGTGAAGTGCGTGTGACGACATATGCTCCGACTCTCTGCCACGAGGTATTTAGACGGGAGAGAGCGGGGAACGTAGGGGGACTTCCCTGTTGTATATCCGGTATCCCTGGTTACTCTACCTGGGAATCGACTGGAAAGCTTCCCCTCTGGATACTCTATCTCTCTCTCTCCGTCAATGAGGACTTGATGTTTACGCCTTGATACATGGAGCATCATATTCTTGCACGAGGTAATGCATCGTTTGAACACTCAGGGAGTACTAAAAGATACGGTGATCAATATTAATTACCCTTTCAATTATACAGAACAGCTATTTATAACCCTCTCAATACCTGTCCGTACAGGTCCTCACAAATCTTTAGTTAACGGTACTTTAACTCTGCTTAGCGTGAGGGTAACCTAGCCTTCATTACATTAACTTAGCTGACTTCGCACAAAATTACCAACTGGTATCTTACTTTAACGTTGCTTGCCTGACATTAACTCGCCTCTACCATACATTAACTTAGCGGGCTTTACATTAATTTTCTTGGGCTTTAGCTTACATAGCACAAGCATACCTTAGCATGTCATAACAATTTGTGCGGTGTGGTGTAGACCCTTGCAAAGTAATATCCACTGCATAGTCTACGGTGACAATGTTGCTTTTACTGTCACTTAAGTGCACACATACATTAAATACACATATATACATATAAACACACATACACACATTTATATATACATACATACCTACACACACATATACATGTACTTCTTCTCTCTTCTGTCAAGTGTGTGCCGACGATGAGGTTTGTAAAAAAAATGGCTCCATTTCGTTTTGTCTGATAATGTCCAGGGCCGTTTGCATGTCCATGTTTTGTTCTTTAAGATCTTTTATCACGTTTTCCATCCATGTCTTTGTTTGCCTTCCTTGACTCCATGTTCCCTCCACTTGACATTGTAATGCCCTTGCTCTTAATCTCTTATCGTCCATTCTTGTTACATGCCCAAACCATGTCAGTCTTCTTTTTCTGATCTTGTCTACCAGTGTTTCTCTCTGTCCCAACTCCTTCCGGATTACCTCATTTCGAATTCTGTCTCGTCTGGTCCTCCCTGATAATCTTCTTAGCCAGCCCATTTCCGCCACTAGAATCCTCCTTTCGTCCTCCTTCCATAAGCACCAACATTCAGAACCATACATCAGTGTTGGGATGACAAATGTTCTATACAGTTTATTTTGGTTCTTATTTACATGCTACTCTTCTTCCACATCCCACTCAATCTGCCAAACATCGCTGACTGAGGGTTTGTATGTACGTTTGTGTATACATATACACACACATGAATAGGCCTACAATTACATACATGCATTTATACTAATGCACATACATATACATGTACATGCTTACATAAATACACGTGCATACCTATATGTATATAGAAATACTTACATACATACATACATATACATATTTACACATACATACACTGACGTGCATAATATGTACATATTAACATACACATACATATGCACATACATAAGTACACATACATATACATACATGCATACATACATACACACTAACTCACACATATATACATACACACACATATACATGCATGCATACATACTAACATGCATACACACCGACTCGCACATGTGTAAATACATGCACATATATATATATATATATATATATATATATATATATATATATATATATATATATATATATATATATATATATATATATATATATATGCACACGCCATTCGAAGCTTGTTCAAACATTCCTCTCCAGATGGTTTGTCTACCGTGTTGCGCAGAATTAATTTTCCATGCATGGAAAACGAGCAGATCGATGTCTCTTGCGAGCAATGTTGTCTCTTGCGTTGTCCATTGTTGTCGTTTCCAGGCGTGCGTTGTGCTTTTTGCTGCGCGTGTGATTTCCCCGAGGTCCACCTGTGATGCTTTATCGTACGGACGCGAGTTGATGATGCTTTCGGTTTGTTTATGTTGGGTTCGAAATTGTGGCATGGATGTGTGTGCCTCATTTTTCTCTGGCCCAGTGGTCAAGTGGTTGGGCGGTTGGACTGTGGGTTGGGTAATGTAGTTCAAACCCTGGCTTAACATGGCAGTTTGAGAGATCATGTATATGCTTGTGCTTGTGTGTATGTATGTACGTATTATGTATGTACATGTATAATTGTATATATGTACATACACTATGTATGTATGTTTGCGTGTGTGTTTGTATGTCTGTACATATGCTATATGTATGTATGTGTTTATGTTTGCATGTATGGTTCTAAATACGATGATGTTAGAGTTGATTCAGTACAAGAATTTCGTGTTGAATCAAATAATGTTCGGATAACTAAATCAGAGTCCATACCATATTTATTTATCTGTTAAACAATTTCTATAGTGCCATTCCAGGAAACTAGTCAGAGGATCTCCCCTCTGCACTGTCCTAAATGATTTGCAATGTCTTTAAGGACAGAACTTATACCATACCATATTGTATCAAACTATCAACCATAGGTTGTCTCTGTCTCAATGAACTGTTCTACTGGATGTGGACATGATTACAGCTTAGTTTTTGGTCTACTATCGGTTGATGCCCTTTGCATTAGACCACGGCGCTATATAACTTTCTAATTAATAATAATATTTGATACCTTATAGCGTGTTAGTTAATAATAATATTATATACCTTATAACTTGCTAGTTAATTTAATAAGATTTTATATCTTGTAACTTGCTAATTGATAATAATATTTTATACCTTATAAATTGCTAATTAATAAAAATATTTTATACCTTATAAATTGCTAATTAATAATAATATTTATGCCTTATAACTTACTAATTAATAATAATATTTTATACCTTATAAATTGCTAATTAATAATGAGATTTTATACCTTATAAAGTGCTAATTAATAATAATACTTTATGCTAACTCTTATGTATTGTACCTTGAAAGTCTTACCTTGCCTTGTATCTAATACGTTACCCATTGATGTTGTGATTGGTATTTATAGACAAGACTCCACTGATGAAGCCGGGAATCGCACACAGACGTGGCGCCATAAAGCATCACAAGATCCACGAGTCTCAGGGTCACAAGTTCATTGCAACGTTCTTCAAGCAACCGACTTTCTGTTCATACTGCAATGACTTCATCTGGTCTGATCTTCAGTCTTAATCTATTTACTGTCAACCCAAAACCTATTCTAAAGTAAACGTCAGCTATAGAAGAAGAAGAAGAAGAAGAAGGAGGAGGAGGAGGAGGAGGAGGAGGAGGCGGAGATGAAGAAGAAGAAGGAGGAGGAGGAGGAGGAGATGATGAAGAAGAAGAAGAAGAAGAGCAGTCCCTTAAGCTAGCCTTGAGACAGCTATGGGTATGAAGTGTTAACGACTTCGTTTTCTTAGCCCCGGCATACGAGGGCGGTATGCCAGTCCTCTCCCTCACCGTCTCATCTTCCCACCAAAAGTGTACGTTCAGTGTACTCATTGTAGCTGAGTTGACTAGGGGGTGCAGGTGAAGTAGAGATATCAACAGAAATGTCTGCTCTGATGGGGATTTGAAAAAGCCAGCTATAGCAATACCATTAAAGGAAATCAGGAGAGAAACTGGGATAACTGCAGCCAAAAACTTTCAAAAATCGTGGAAACGAATCACAACAAATGGTGAAAGAGTAGGCTAACTTGAGAAACTGGCCAAAAAGGTAAACAACTAAAAAAGATGTTGGCAGAATTTGTGGCGTCTTGAAACCTTCAAATCTGCTGAAAATAATCCTAGGACTAAAAGTTCTCAACCATATTTATTTTCCACCATAAAATTGTGGGTTGGCTGCTTGTCTAAAGTAGCTACACATGGGCTTGAGGTAGTCTCAATCCTGCGACCCGCTGGTTGCAAGGCACAGAACATATCGCTACACCACCACATCCCACCAGCATATTTAAACATAATTGTACATAAATCAAATATATTTGAATACAGTGTATGATACAATGTACATATATATATTCCTATGAATATAATATGTGTTTTTTAGTTACATGTTGGTGTACTTATTATATATTCATTTATGTTGATTGCCAAATGCTGTGGAATTGGCTTACTTCCTGGTGCTTTTGAGAATCTTGCAAACATGCTGTGAACAGGTAGCCCCCGGCCCCCATGGGGAAAGTGGTTCTGCTGAAATAATGGTTGAATAACGTAATGTATCTCCATTCGTTAACTGATTGTCCTATCTACGTTTTACAGGGGTCTCAACAAGCAGGGCTACAAGTGCCAGGGTGAGTTTCAGACCTTTGCCTTATTTTACTATCTGTTATCATCACCCACAGAAGTTTTCCTGTGGTCGGCCCATCCTCCTGGAACAAGCTGCCTAACAACCTGTGACATGAGCTTCTCAACCTCTCTTTGCCTCTTTTCCACAGATGCTTGAAGACCATTTTGTTCCATCATGGTTTCATTGTGTTAGGTCGGGAGTGCCTCTGACGAGTCTTTCTTGAAGTGGCGCTGTATCAGAATTTTGTAGTTGCTGTAATGCTCAAGGTATTGCTCGATGATCGCTACTAAATAAGACTGCGTTTCAGAATGTCAATCCTTTGGGGATAGGGCTGATGATGATCTAGGAGGCCAGTGAGTGAAAACTGTTATAGTTTAGAGAACTGTTTGAATACAGTTTATGCAAAACATGTTGATGTTGGCTGCAAAAAATCTAACGAAACTATATGGAAACAATGAATGCTAAACTAATCTTTATTGTTGTTGTCTGAAGCACCATCTCAGCAGAGCTTTGGGTGTGGTGGCAATTATTGATATTGTCATCATCATCATCATCATCGTCACCATCATCATCATCAATTCATCATGCATTTATTAAGCACCACTATCAAATAACTAAGCATCAATCAATGGTGCTGAGCAGTTTCAAGTGAAGGTCTTGCCTAGATCCTTCCACAGTATCCGTCTCAGAGGAGGAGGAGGATCAAACCCACACTCTCTGCATTACAAGCTGAGCAATTAATTTTATGTGCAAAGGTTTCTTATCATTTGTGATAAAATTAACGTGAATTTGACTTTGGGTATTGTTTTAGCCTGCAATTGTGCTGTGCACAAAAGGTGTCATGACAAAATCCTGGCCGTTTGCACTGGAACTGCAAAGAACAGTCGAGAGACGAAGGTATTTGGTTCAATTCCTCACTTGATTCACAGCTATGTCACGTAGCATCTGTAAAGTCTGTAAATGCCTTCCTAGCAACATGCATCCATGAATGTAAAACCCTGTCCACCCCACACCTGTTTGAATGAACCCCCACTGAATGATGGGAAAGGGTGAGGTTAACCCACTCCTCAGAAACATGGCAAGTTGAATGTTATTTCGGCTGAGCACCAAACACTACAATAGGTTACGTAACATCTTATGACATGAGCTTCTTGTTTTTAATGCGTGTTATGTAATCACATGAAAACCACTTTATTCTATCCTGGTTTCCGGCGTTGGGTTGAGAGCGCCCTCTGATGAGTCTGTCTTGAAGTGTACCTGAGTGTACGTGACCTACTTGTTACGTTTCAGATGTTGACGGAGCGATTCAACATCAACGTTCCTCATCACTTTGACATTCATAACTACATGTCACCGACCTTCTGCGAGCACTGTGGCTCACTGCTCTATGGACTCTTCCGCCAGGGTCTCAAGTGCAGTGGTCAGTATCCAGTTTTCTATTTATGTATATATATATATATATTTATGTATGTATATATGTTACAGTGTGTACACTTGTGTGTATACATGTTACGGATTGTGGGACATGGTAACCAATTTATTTATCCCCAAAATCAGAGAGTATCGGTCTGAATTCTCCCATTGAGGATTGAACAATTCTGCACAAGTCATCTGGAATACTATACCTGGTTACCTACCTCCAACCAAACCCACGTAGTACTCCCTCCTTCCCCATGTCCATGACCGCACGATCCCCCCAGACAACAGCCTGATTCGAAAAACATTTATTGTTAGGATGTTATATACTTTTTAACTGTGTTTATTAGATATCAGTACACCGGAGTGTGATTGTCAATGGGTTAATAAATGATATACTTACTTACTTACTTATTTACTTACGTACCTTCTTACTTTACATTACATGCTCACTATAACGTCTCAATAGACATTATTTGTAAACCGCTTTAGACCTATTTCTATCATCTTTCTTTCAATTTTCATAAGACTGCCTATTAGGATTAGCTTATGAAGTAACTTCCAGTTTTTCCTTTGTTTAGTTTAACTTGTCTGTTGAATTGCAGAATGTGGAATCAACTGCCACAAAAAGTGTGAGAAGTTCATGCCGAATCTGTGTGGCATTAACCAGAAGATATTAGCCGAACGACTGCGATCTGTTACTGTACGGAAGGTGGGCTCCAGAACATCACAGCCAACCAGTGAATCGATGGTTAGATACCAACATGTATACCTAAATGCTCTGAGGAGGGTTGTGTTTTAAAGACTATGTATTGTGTCGACGACTTCCAACTACTGTGTATCAATTGGGCTCGAAACAGCTAACAACGGTCATATTGTAATTAATAACTTCTATTGCGCCGGTGGCTAATTAACACGGCATCAGCCGATGGCGCACCAAACACAGAGCCGTAAATCAGGTCAATATCCAGAAGATGAGTCCGTAAGACAGAGAGGCACCCTATGGTGGATAAGCAATTTGAAAGAGGTAAGTCTTAAGTTGAGTACGAAATGACACAAGCGCACGAGCAGAGCGCACAGACACAGGGAGAGAGTTCCTAAAAGTAGGTCCGACAACCGAGAAAGGCAGCTCATCACAGAGCCGTAATCAGGGAAACATCCTGAAGATAACTCCATGAGACATGTGGCGGATAAGCAATTAGAAAGAGGTAAGTCTAGAGTTGAGTACGAAATGACATAAACAACTGAGCAGAGTGGACAGAAACAGGGAGAGAGTTCCAAATAGTGGTCTATTCCTGCGGTTTTCGAACTTTATTTTTATTGTACCACCAAGTAAAAAAATCGAATTTTGGTGTACCACCAGCAATAATCAGATAAAAGAACAGGCAAGCGCAAAGTCCCCTTGCCATTAGCGTAAGACTGTAAGACCGTAGGTAGACAAATTTAAAAGTAAATTTATAATTTTTTAAATGTAATCTTTTTGAATTTCTTTGCATACCACTTAGCGACACTTGGCATACCATCAGTGGTATGCATACCACCATCTCATAATCGCTGGTGTATTCAGTAGTGTCTTGGAGCTTTAATGCAAAGGTTATGGGTTTGAGCTTACCGAGCAGACTCCATGTAGCAAGCGGTTAGTGCGCCTGAGATTCAAATATCCTTGCCTTTAGCATATAATATGTGCCTTAAATGAAGAAATAATTGCCTGAATTGTAATGCTGCAGTAACTCAAGAAAATGACACAGTCTTCGATTCTCTGATGTTATATTTAGTAAACAGCAATTTATCTGATCATCTGTAAAATATCTTTACTAACCTTTGCTTGACTTTATCCTTTAGGGTACAGAGCCGTATGATGGTCTCCCGGAGCTGACACAGAATCATGATTATGAAAAGGTCTGGGAGGCGTCACGAAGGTCAAACGCTGGGCTCGACGGCACGATCAAAAAGTTCTCGGCCAGCGACTTCAATTTCCTTAATGTCCTTGGCAAAGGAAGCTTTGGAAAGGTTGGCAGGCTGCGGCTATTTTCTTTTCGTGGGACAAGGTTGCCATTTGGTTAAGGCATTTGGCTTGTAACGCGGAGAGCATGGATTCGATCCTCCTCCCCTGAGAAGATTACTGTGTAGAGACCCTGAGCAAGTCCTTCACTCACAGTTGCTCAGCGCCATCGGTTAATGTTTAGTAATTAGATAGGGGCGTTGATAAATGCGTAATAATAATGTTGATAATAATATGAATAATTATGATAATAATTATGGTGATTGTTATAGTGAAAGTAATGCGATGATGATGATGATGATGATGACGACGACGACGATGATGATGATGATGATAATAATGATGGTGATGGTGATAATGATGATGATGATGATGATGATGTAGAGACATAATTGGGAGTGGCATCTGTTTATATATATATATATATGTGTGTGTGTGTGTGGGGGTTTGCTTTTAAGGAGTGGAACGTGTGTGTGCGTATGTGCTTGTGTGGTGTCAACACATACGTTGAGCCACCCGTAGGAGTGGTCTACTTTCATGGGTGTCTGCATTTGTGTAGTGCCACACATGTGAGTGGCACATATGTAGTTGTCTTTATGGGTATCTTTGCATTGATGTAGTTCCATAAACGGGCGTTGCATGTGTGTTGGCTCGTTTAGGTGTTGCTGGCCCAACTGGTCGATCGGGAAGAGTACTACGCCATCAAGGTCCTGAAGAAGGACGTCGTTCTTGCGGACGATGACCTCGAGTGCATGATGACCGAGAGGCATGTCCTTGAACTTGGATCTCAGCATCCGTTCCTCACGCACCTGCACAGCACCTTCCAGACACAGGTAATTGTAATTAGTGACTTCTGTTGCACCAGTGTCTAATGCACAAGACATTAACTGCTTCCATTACATGTCACCTTGGCCAAGATGGCTTGTGCACGATGAACCGATGGTAAAGAAGCGACTAATTAAAAATTACAAGAAAAGGAACCCATTGTTGGGAATGGACTTGGTAAAGTTTTCCAAATGCTTATTTATACCTTAAGGAAATGAGGTAAAAATGTTTGGAACATTTGGTCCAAAATTTATGCTGTTTTTTAACAAAAATATATTTGAGTGTTTAAAGATTTAGTTACGACAGTTGCATTGAACAGAAATGCAGTTAATTATATGTGAGTGATGGTGTTCCATTGTTGTGGATTTTGTTTTCTGTCGTAGAGCCACCTGTTTTTCGTAATGGAGTACCTGAATGGAGGCGATCTTCTCTACCACATCCAGCAGGTGACGCGATTCGACAACCACCGCGCTCAGTTCTACGCTGCCGAGATCGTCTGCGCTCTCCAGTACCTGCACAGCAAAGGAATTATCTACAGGTAACCCTAGTCTAAACCATGCTCCTCGACCAGGTTCCTAAATGGTATCAGTCTGACTATACCAAATATGAGGGGAGTATTGTAGTACTTGGGTGACTCTGCATGGTGTGGTTTCTTTTGAGTTCTCCCTTTGACACCTATTCATTTAAACTGTTTGACCTATAAAACCCTCTAAGTCTTCGGATGTGGGTCTTTTGGTTGAGCCTCGATGTAGCATTGTCTTTGGCTATCGTGTATTCCATGTTGCTGCCTCCAAGAAATCGAATCACATACCAATGTCTGTTCGATGCTTGAACTCTATCTCTTCCTTTAAGAAACGCCTCAAAACTCATTACTTCTCACTGGCTTTCAAACATTTGGGTATCTAATTGCTCTTCACCTGACGACTGAGTGACTGCACCTCAGATTCGCTTTTCTGTGTGACTTTGTGCACATTAAAATGTTCATAATAATAATAATGTCAGGCACATTTTCACCACACACTGGGGAAGAGGACCATACAGTCCATGTGACTTCAAGCTTAACTACTCTATCAGTGGGCAGTATCTTAGAGCCTGAGGGATCTTACATACCTTGGGCAAGAAAAAAATAATATAGTTAATAGGACATTTACCTGTCATCATAGACCTCATTCATTCTGATTGGTCTCCTGTATCTCTTCCATCATCACAGGACTCTGTCCATTCTCGCCTTTTCTGACTTCTAGGTAATATTTTCCTTAGTATCCCTTGTTCAGCTAAAGTTCTTACCATCTATGATGCGTACGTTATAGATCTCTGCAGATTACTCAAGATTACACTATTGTTTCTTGTCAAAGTATATTGTATGTCTCGTGTTGCATCATCTCATTTTGTATTTTATTGTGTGGTAGAGTACTGTATTGTCTAGTAGTGTCTTGATTGTATAATTTGTATTGTATTGTATTGTGTTCGACAGAGATATGAAGTTGGACAACATTCTGTTGGATCGAGACGGCCACATCAAAATCGCCGACTTCGGAATGTGCAAGGAGAACATTTTTGGCGACGAACAGGCGTCAACGTTCTGCGGAACACCAGACTACATTGCACCAGAGGCAAGGAAGCAGACTAATTCTAAGCAGCCAAGCGCCGGCCATTCACTGCTGTGTTAGGGGTTTGAATCCCAGAACTTCACTCTTTGGCTGAGTTTCTGATCCTTCTAGATTCCGAAGAGCTTATTCCAGCAAAATATTGAGGAACGGTCACAGTAGAGACTCGGTAGTATATAAGCGATAACTTGCCACTGCCAGTCTTAATACTGGCAGAGTCTTAGTCTTAATCTAATCTATGATCTAATCTATGATCTAATCTGTGATCTAATCTGTGATCTAATCTATGATCTAATCTGTGATCTAAGTTTTGTTTAATTGACTGATTGCCAGTAGATCATCGAGGGCAAGAAGTATACTACGGCTGTTGATTTCTGGTCATTGGGTGTTCTTCTCTACGAGATGCTCGTCGGCCAGTCTCCGTTTCAGGGAGATGATGAGGATGATCTCTTCCGATCCATCTGCCAGGATCGACCGTTCTATCCACGATATGTTACGCCAGAAGCATCAGCTTGTCTCACGCAGGTCGGCCTACGTTGTTGCTTCTTTTTTGTGTCTCTTCTTTTGTTTTGTGTATTATTATCTCTTATTATCTATTCTTAGCTCTTCTTGTCTATTCTTAGCTCTTCTTTTCTTTTCTTAGGTCTTATCTATTATTAGATCCTCCTACGTATTCTTAGCTCTTCTTGTCTATTATTAGATCCTCCTATTTATTCTTAGCTCTTCTTATCTATTAGGGCTACTTATTTCTTCTTAGCTCTTCTTAGCTATTCTTAACTCTTCTTACCTACTATTATCTCTTCTTATCTGTTCTTATTTATCTTTTTATCTTAGCTCGTACCATAGCTTACCTTACATTACTTTAGTTTAACCTGGGTTGTTATCCTATCATGTACCTGACCTTGTTGAGTGATGTTTCAGTTGCTGGAGAGGAATGCCGCCTTGAGACTTGGCTCTCCAACATCTCCACACGGACTCATCCGGGAGCACGCCTTCTTCCGAAACATGGATTGGGCAAAGCTGGAGAATCGTGAAATTCGACCGCCCTTCAAACCGACCGTTGTAAGTCTCGCTCTAAGTTACTCTGCTCATACACTCAGTCTTTCAGTCTTAGTTTCTCTTGAAAATGAAGTTACTACGGTACATGTATTATTATTATTATTATTATTATTATTATTATTATTATTATTATTATTATTATTATTATTATTATTATTATTATTATTATTATTAGTACGCATTTTTTAAGCACCACTGTCTAAAGACCAAACGTGAATCGATGGCGCTGAGCAACTGTGAGTGAAGGACTTGCTCAAGGTCCCTACACAGTAATAGTCTCAAGGGAGGAGGCTCGAACCATATTCTCCGTAACGCAAAGTTACGTAAGGTAAGCTAAGGTAAGAGCTAAGATAAGAAGATAGATAAGATAGATAATAAGATCTAAGAATAGATAAGAATACCTAAGAAGAGATTAGAAGTCTTAATAATAGATAAGAAGAGCTAAGAACTAGTTCTCATATTATGTGTCTGAGAATTTAGTTTGCTGCTTTTTAGGTAATCCTCTCAGAAATGTCAACTTCTTGCTGAAGCCTTTAAGTGTGTTGAGTTTTATCTAACAGCCTTAGAATCCTCCTTTTATAAGTGCTAATTTTTTTATGTTTATGGTTCTGATTTTAGAAATCTCCAAGCGATGTCAGCAACTTCGACTCTGACTTCACGATGATGTCGCAGGCGACCCTGACGCCCCCCGATCGCGAACTGCTCGAGGCGATCGACCAGGAAGTCTTCGTCGGATTCAGCTTTACAAACCCTGCTTCGCTTCGATAAGCTGCCGAACTGTAGTTTCGTCTTTGTGAACTTCTCGCATCGTCTTGTCTGCATTTCTGTTGTTGTTACTCTTCCTTCAATGATGTCGCAGTTGAAAGCGATACAACTGTCGCCCACTGTGACGTTTCTAGACTGAGTGTCTTGATTGTGTAATGATGATACAAGGTCTTTCTGTAAATAATGGGATTTTTGTGTGTGACGAAATTGCCCAGCGAAAATTGTGGGTCAAGTTGACGAACCTCGTAATGACAGTAAAGTTTTTATGATGAGAAGGTACTGGGACTTGTGTGTCAAAACGTTTATCGCCTGTGGATGTTGATACTTGAAAATTTTACTTGTCGAGTTAGTTTTCCTACGAGGAAGTGGTTAACGTGTTTCCTTTTTAGAAATCATCCACTAAAAATGACATGTCAAAATTCTAATCATGGAATGAAGTTTTATAGCAAACTTTGACAAAGTACTTTTAGCAACAAGATGACGCAATGAACATTGTATTTATTTTAAGCATAAGTGTAAATTTATGTAGCACCTGCGAAGGAAAACTGAGGTGTTGTGGAAGATGATGATCGAAAATGATCTTCAACCACTTGCATAACCGAGGCAGAGTAAGGACAAGAAGCTTGTTTTGCATGGCATCTTGTTCCAGGGTCATCCATGCATCATCTGCTGTATATGTGGGCATCTATGTAACCTCAAATACAATGAGTAAATGTTTCATTGGTTTGAATGTTCTTCGTGTACATATCGAATAATCCGTTGCTGTCGAAATGCTTGTTTTTATGGGAAACTCGTCAGAAGGGCCACGAGAGGTTAGCTTAATTGGTTTGAGTGCACGTCCTATACGCCTTTGTGCAAGTGCATGACTTTTCGCACTCCAGTGGTGGCCTATTTCATGGATTTGAATCTCGGGCTAAGGTCACACATGGTGACCTGGAATGGCGTGGCGCCCATTCAAACGGACAGCGGTGGTGTAGGATCTCTCCTGATGAATTCGTTGATAAATGAGTAGGGTCGAGGCCATACGGTCGCTATTGAAAAACTGTGTACATTTGCATTTACATGTTTCTTTGTGAATAATATAATATATGAAATACTGTGGAGTGTCATACTTGACTCTGCTAAGCGGGGCATACGTGGATGGCATCAATATGACTTTAATTTTGCATGGTGGCAAGTAATTGTAATCAAGAATTTATATAGCGCCACCCAAATCAGAGGCACTCACGACCTGGGTCAGTGTCTTCAGTGACAAAGAGAAATGTTTTCAGGCGCTTGCGAAACTGGACAGGAGAGAGAGAGGGAGAACAAGCCTACAGCCCTGATAGATGCTGTTCCAGCTGGAAGGGCCCACACCGCAAACTACGAGACTGGGCAGTAGCAGTGCGCATCCAAGGGACTAACAAGTGGCCACGGGCAGATGACCGGAGAGAGGCCCGACCACGCAAACTGGAAACCCGGGTGCAGTAAGCCCTGAGATACAGCGGAGCTGAGCCAACAAGGCAGTTACGCATGAGTTAAAGGACCTTAAATTGGATGCCTTGGTGAATGGGGAAGCCAGTGAAGGGAGTCCCGGATGTAGGAAGAGATATGAGCAAACTTCATGATGTAACCGATCATGTATCCACAGCATTGTTGGTGTTTGTGATTAGCGGAGTGTAAGTAAACTGCAGTGGTAGAGCCACTTTCACCGACCATAGGAGAACCACTTTCACCAGACATGGTGGAGCCACTTTCACCAGCCATGGTAGAGCCGCTTTCACTAACCGTGGTAGAAGCACTTTCACCATCCATGGCGGAACCACTTTCCCCAGCCATGGTAGAGCCGCTTTCACTACAGTGCCGCATATTCAGAGCAACTATCCTCATTGCTGGAGTTTAGGTCAGTATGAGAACAGCCGAGGTGGCATGATGTCCACCTCTTAACACTGCTTTCTCTGGTTCGAATCCAAGTGCACCGGTGTGCAATCATCAGTTCACTTTCATGCCACGAGACTCGTCCAGGGAGTGACCGTCTGAGCGTTGAAGTGCTGTGAGGGTCTCGGCTGGAAAACCTTTTCGTGCACGATGGATACTTTTTGATTGTGGCATGTAAATGTAAATTAAGTTTTTCTGTTTGTATGAATTTGTGGTGAATCAAAATGGTCACTGGTTCATAAGGTCAGCGGTTCATATCCAGACAGAAATATCACGTTAGAGGCGAAAGAGAGTGAGATACAGGGTGGGAATTGTTGGGGTTCAACCCTCTAGTCTTTCCTAGAACCCCCAGAGTTAAATCTTCATTGCGCACCCCAGGGGAGTCTTTTCCAATCCGCTCAGTTGTGCTAGTGTGATTTAGCATTATTTAACTAGGAGTCTCTGACAAAGAGAAGACATTTCCATGGTGTATCATGTGTAAATTTTTGAATTATCTCAAGAAAGGAATTGATTTTGATTCGAGTCTGACTTGCAAAACTGCAAGCGTTGAAATCAGCTGCTTTCAAATTTCGTTGACACCAGTTTGCAAAATACGGATGAAATGTTCAACCCCCCCCCAGTCTTTTTCTACAATTCCCACACTGGATAGAGAGAGAGAGAGAGAGAGAGAGAGAGAGAGAGAGAGAGAGAGAGAGAGAGAGAGAGAGAGAGAGAGAGAGAGAGAGAGAGAGAGAGAGAGAGAGAGAGAGAGAGAGAGAGAGATAGAGAGAGAGAGATAGAGAGAGAGAGAGAGAGAGAGAGAGAGAGAGAGAGAGAGAGAGAGAGAGAGAGACAGAGAGAGAGAGAGAGAATGTTCTGTCCTTTTGTTACAATTCCCGACCATCTGAAATGTTTTAAGGCTATTTATCTATTTAAATATGAAAATAAATGTCTTCAAATGACTCCGTTTGAATTCAAATGACTCTTCATTCGGTCCTATCTGTACTTGAAGTCATTTACTGTCCATCTGCTTTAAATGTCAGTCATTTGTCTGCTTCCCTGCAAGCCTTGTCTGTCTGTCTGTCTGGCTGTCTGTCTATCTGTCTGTCTGTCTGGCTGGCTGGCTGTGTGCCTTTTGTCTGCTTGCGTAAATGCTTGCTCTGTGCCTTTCTGTCTGCCTGTCCGTCCGTCTGTTTGTCCTTTTGTATATCTCTGTCTGTTCGTCTGTCTGTCTGTGTCTGTCTGTGTCTGTCTTTCTTTCTGTCTGTGTCTGTTGCGCATGTGACGTAAAGTCTCGTGATTGTACTGTTACCCTCATGACCCCCGGTTGCCGCTGAGGCCATCGTTTTCCTTGTGATTCTTTTTTACCGGATCCACCCCATCTCACCCTCACCCCCTCGCGCCAATTAACGGATTAACATAGCGCGCATATATACGGCCCTGCAGTATAGACATGGGCGTCGTTACTGCTTGCCTGGCCATACATAGATCGGTTGTCACTCAGACCCAAGTATTTATTGCCGTACGAAATAGAGATGTGCCATAGAATACATGTATAGCCCACTTCGTGATTTCTCTTCTTGAAGTTCCCTAACTCAGGGTTTCCCAAACTGTGGATCGCGACCCAAAAGTGGGTCGCGAAGCTCTGGCAAGTGGGTCGCCAAATTTTCCGAGAAACTTTTATTTTTTGCAGCAACAACATTTTTCTATGATTGGACTATAACAAGCTGAATTGCAATAGGCCTAAATTGTAAACTGTTTTTATCTAAGTTTCCTTTTAATTCTTTAAATTTCTAAGCGCTGTACGTAAATCCGCATATTTCGATACCAATTTACGAAGCAAATTTGAGTACGCAATGCTTAATTTTACACAGTAGGTACCGAGACTGCCAAGATTTTCACAAGTGGGTCGCGACCCAGAGAAGTTAGGGAACCGCTGCCCTAACTGTAGGCCTACGCCTAGAAGTTACAGCCTAAATGTAGGCCTATGTGTAATCGTTTTTCTATAGCGACCGTATGGCCTTGACCCTGCTCGTTTTTCAAAGAATTGATCGGGTGAGATCCGTGACCACTGTCATGAAGAGATGTCACGAACTTTCAGATTCCTGTGTATAGATCGTGCTAGCCCGAGATTTAAATATCTTAAACAAGCCATCATCGGTATGCAAACCGGCAACCTCACGTAGAGAGGAGCATGTCACGTACACTTAAACCGTTGTATATAGCTTATCAGGCCTAGAATTCTATTGTGTCCAGCAAGTGTGTAAGAGAAGAGGAAGATCAGTCTCATAAGCCAGCCTGAGAGGATATTATAATTATTTATTAGTAGTATTGTTTGCCCCGAGTTACCTCAGATCCCTCAGCAATTAAAAAATTATCTGGAGGATAAAAAACATTCTGGGACGGCAAGAACTCGTGAAGATCCGGCGGGGCAAACGTGCCTTGGAAGGCAGTGGCGTTAAAGTGTTGGATTATGATCATGGCAATGCGCTGAAAGACATAGCTGGTTTCTCCCGTGTCACCGGTTGTACGAGAGAGAGACAGCGCACTAACAAACTGCCTGGTGAAAAGTAGGCCACTGCTGTTGATTGGACCCAGATTCTAAAACGACAACGGGGTAGGTTTGTGCGAGTGAATTTTGCGCACTGAATTCCTATCTGGTGACAATTCGGTGCCGAGGTGGAAGGAATTAAGGTAGGATCGTAATCGTAAATTATCTGATTTTTTATCTCCAAACTTCTAAAGCGCCACTCGATGGCCAAACGCAGGGCACCAGCCAATTCACAAGCGTTGCGTCAAATCAGAGGGGTTTCCAAAGCGTGCTCCACAGGCAGTTCGAGTCCGGTTGCTATGGGGGCAGGTCAAGAGAGGAGGCAGAGCAGCTGTTAAGGCGGTGTCGTTTAGGGCGAGAAGAAAAGGAAGGCGGAGGACCAGATGAGCCAGGGTATACGAGTAGGATGCGGCCAGAGTTTATGTTACCGTGGCATCCCAAATCAGAGCACGGGCCATCCCCAATGGAATAAAAGTTAGACCGTCGGGTCTTTTCCCGTCCCCTCAGAGGCCAGGTGGCTCCTTCGTAATCGTAATCTTCAATTTTCTAAAGCGCCACTGTAAAGCTGAGCGCAGAGCACCAGCTTATTCACGAGCTCTGTGTCGTATCCGAGAGGTTGTCCAGAGATCGATGTCCGTTGGTGGTCCGAGTCCGATTGCCCGAGAGACCAGGGAGAGGCAAAGCAGCTGTTACGGAGGGTTTCGTTGAGGACGAGAAAGCTTGGAAGACAGAGGATCAGATGGATTAGGATAGGAATTCTTGAAGAGGTGAGTTTTCAATTTGGAGTGGAAAGCCTGTGGGGTGATGAGTAGAGGAGCCCGAGGTAGATGACGGTGAGTGAGTGGCGGTATTGGTGGAGGAACTGAGAAAATGCGGAATTCGGGGGAGGGAACTTCGTTCCAGAGTTGAGGTGCAGTGTGGGATATGGATCGGTTGCATAAACTGGAGGCGAGTAGTGACTGTGGAACGGGAGAGAGTAAGATATGGGGATGAACGGGTAGGCCGGGGTGGCTGGATAGTGAAGAGTTCACGAAGGTATACTTTGGCTGGGAGTATTGTATATTGTGCATGTTGTAGGTTAGCGACAAGACTTTGAAGTGGATTCGCTCAGGGATTTTCAGGCAGTGGAGCGATTTAAGAACATGAGTGATATGGTGATGTTTAGGTCTCCTGGTGACGGCTCGGGCGAGAGTATTTTGGATGAGCTGTAGACTCTTAATTTGGGTGGATTCGAGGTTAAGAAAAATGGAATTGCAGTAATCAAGCTTGGAAATGCAATTGCAGTAATCAAGCTTAGAGTCAACATCTGCTCCTTCACTGCTGGGAAACTCGCGCGACCAAGACCACGACTGGTAAGATCACGCAGGCTCGCATGTCTGGCGGCTCTGCTTGGTCCCAGGGAGTTGCCCATAAGAGTCATTGGCTTTGACCAGATGTTGACTCCAAGTCTGAGGCTTAACGCAACTCTCACGGCCTTGTTGTCTAGTTTCAGACCACAGGCAGTAATGGGAAGGCAAAGAGCCAATCGCTCGCGTGTGGTGCAGCAACAGCCTTAAGCCTTGCTTGGTGATATTCGTCTGTGACCGAAGAGCTGAGATTGTTGGCGTCTCTGTCTAAAAGGGTATAAATGCACTACATATATAATTATTATCGTTATGCGCAGTTTATTATATGTAAGACACATTCATAAAGTGAACAATATATATATATATATATGCATATATCTATCACTTTACTTGTATGAATATATATACATATTTGTACATATATCAAGAGGCACATATATACAATAATATGAAGCAAACACACATATACATAGACGCAATTAGATATACATACATGTATATGTGGATTATGTTGCCTGCGTGTAATGGAGGGGGATCTGGAGGACAATGGCATGAAGGGTGGTCTGTGTTCTGTCTGGTGCCATACGATCGTCGCTTCCTTCTGATTGCAGTATTCAGTTCGGTTATTTTAACCCTATCTACCCTTCCGGGGTTGGAGGCTATCATAAGCGAAAGGTCGTCAGCCTTATCACCATGCAGTGACGACGGCGTCAGCTGTTCCGTTGAGGGGCACGGTCGCCGATTGGTAACAGGGCGCACGCATTGTGACGCTGAGAGTATACGGGTTCGAGTCTTCTCCTCCTCTGAAGCGGTTACTCACAACCGCCATCTCAGTGCCATCGATTGATGCTTGGTCATTATATATAGGGGCGCTTAAAAAGGCATAATAATAATAGTACTAGTACTAGTAATAATAATAGTAATAATGATAATGAAAATAATAATTATAATAATGAAAATAATAATAATAGTAGGCCTAATAATAATAATAATAATAATAATAATAATAATAATAATAATAATAATAATAATAATAATAATAGGGCCTAACCTATGTCACTGGACCCATTGCTTCGACCAGTTTTTCTGACCAGCCACACGTTCAGATGCGCCATCTCTGGAGACATTCAACTCATTGCTCAGGACTTAACTTTTTAAAGTGTCATGACACTTGTTAACTTTCGAACTCACGTACACGTATAGAGTCCTTTTCTTCGGCATCGGCTGTTAACAACAGTATAAGCTTAGTTGCTGTTGTCGAAAGTCAACCACTAGGCCTACCCACTTTTAACCGGGATCAGTTTGCATTGTCGAGTGTGAAGTTGACTTGTCTAGAGTGTGCCGTGTGCAGTATGAATTTTTCAGAAATTCAGGACAGATATTTGGGTCGAGATTTCTGCTACACCTGCATCTCCTAGCAAACTCAGCTATGATGAGTACACTGTCGGTGGAAAGATGAGAAGACGAGGGAGTGGACTGGCCACCCTCATATGCCGAGGCTACTCTTCTTCTTCTTCTTCTTCTTCTTCTTCTTCTTCTTCTTCTTCTTCTTCTTCTTCTTCTTCTTCTTCTTCTTCTTCTTCTTCCTCCTCCTCCTCCTCCTCTTCTTCTTCTTCTTCTTCTTCTTCTTCTTCTTCCTCCTCCTCCTCCTCCTCCTCCTCCTCTTCTTCTTCTTCTTCTTCTTCTTCATCATCATCATCTTCTTCTTCTTCTTCTTCTTCTTCTTAAGTTGACTGGTTGAGTGGATAACTTTAAACCACCGACATTTAGTCCACGAATGAATTAAGCGCTGAGGTCAAATTTTCAGAAGATGAAAATGCTCCAAACTCGTTCGCAGAATCTGATTTTCCTCTAAAAATAGCGCAGTGAAATTAATTTATATATCCACTACCCCGATTATTGTATATTGTTCTTCACGCGGTAGATATCTGGACAATCCGCCAGACTTGACGGAGCGTTTGTTAATATAAGCCTGTGCACTACCCTACTGGCCTCGTAGAAGGGCTTGCAACCGCAGAAGACCGAGAATATTCTGGATGGACAACATTACATGATGGACTGGGCTATCGTCTATCAGGAACCAGCCTAATGGAACCTGTTTACGGGATAGAAGACGCTAGCAATGTTGATCCATTCCTGCAGCTTATACGATCGTAAAGAGACGACAGCGATATGACATGACGTGCACTATGCCCTTCGCTTTTAAAGGGTACTTCAGAAGTTATTGGACTTCCGATAACGATGATGGGGCCTCGATTGGTCGCTGTCTTTGCATGCAATACTATAGCCCACCTGGAGCTAACTCAACCCTCCATGGGTATGGCGACCTATCGTGGTATACATGTATTTCTGGAATGATGGGGTCGCGTTGCTTTTGCCTTGACTTTGAGCTTTATATTATTATGTATACTTTGACAGGATATACTGCTTGTATATTAATTAAAATAATATTTAAATATTTAAACATAGAAAGCTTTACCCTTAAAGCGTAGGCCCTATATGTGTATTCGTTACCCTTACTCTGTCCTCCGCTGCTTTACCCCTTAGGCTATATATAATATATATAAGGGTGAGTTCAGAAAGGCGAGACCCAGTCCGCGGGGTTCAGCTTCTGACAGACTTCGATATATATATATATACATATATATATATCATAGCATATAACCCCGTCTGAGGCTATGTATATATATATAACATTTTATAAATACGGAGCAGTTAGTTCTCTTGTACTTAACTTGAATATGCTCTTGAACTGCCGGGTTTGTGCTTGCAATAGGGCTTGAATATTGTATGGTATATATACATACACATAGATATACATACATATATATGTATACATACATACATACATATTATCTATACATATATATATCTATGCATCTGTATTCCATGTGTATGTGTGTATACTATGTATCTCCATGTGTCTGTGTATATGTATACATGTATTTCTGTATGTGCGACTGTGTGTATATATAGTAAGTGTGCGTGTTTGTGTGTGTGTCGCCCGTATACACCATCGGTGGGATGACTAGATGGTGATGAAGAAGACTGACAGCCGCCCTCATGTATGCCGAGGCCAAGAAGCATGAAGTTATTCGTTCCCATGGTTGCAGCCTCTCGGGGGTGGGGGAGGTAGCTGTTCTTTAAATTATAACGTAATTATATAGAATTATTAGTTACCCATATAAAAATAGATATATATATAACTAATAATTATTGCAATTAATATATATATATATACATATAATAGGCCTGCAGCCTATACAATTTTTAAATAGCGAGAAGGTTAAGATGTCATGACAGTTGCGACACCATGCAAGGCTTCGAATGTCCAACAGCTGATCATTATATATATATATATATATATCCAATAATATGCATATATATGCATATGAAAGTCACGGATTCCGTAAACACACGCACACACAGAATCACACACATATATATATATGCTATATATAAATATACACACAGAATCACACACATATATATTTTCAGCATATATATATATATTTATGGAACACTGATATAATTATTCCATACACATGCACACACACACATGTATATATATATATATATATAGTCAAATTATAAGACTTTTAGCTTATTACTGTATGCGCGAATACGGCCTATATATGAATAAAATAGACATATATAAGTCGTCGCATATATATATATATAGTTTTTTTATCAGCTTTTATATACATTCTACAGTATAGCATAATACATATATACATAGTAGATGGAAACTATATATATAAATATGGACATATCTATCACTGTGTGTTTCCGTTTCGCCTTTCTACAAATAGGCACTTAGGCTTTCTTTTTGGTCTCAGGCGTATAGGCATATATATATATATACATATATATATATGTTTGTAGATTTTCATGTGATAATTACAGACCCACGTGGTATCGGTATCATCATCGTCACCACCATCACCACCACCACCACCACCATCATCATCATTGCAGTTCCTGACTCGGCATAATTCTCTCCAATAAATTGCTTCGACCCTGCAGTCTGTCTCATCGGGTTTAGCGTCTGCAGCGTGGCTGCGATTCGCGGCTGTTGTTTGAAAGACGACGAAGTGCGGTCGAAGGGAGAAGCATTTAATCTTAAATACTTCGAAGGTACGAACTGTTGATATATCTCGAATACTCGGCGGTATTATCTCGAGTTCTGATTTTGTATAAAATCTAGAATAGATTTAAGTAAAATGACCTCCAGGAGCAGTCTCTGAGAGAACTTTGGGATTTTCATATTCATGATTTATTTGGGAGAGTTACGGGGAAAATCATGAAAATGTAATACGAATTGTAAATGTACATGTTTTCTATGTAGCGACCATGCATAAGACTTGGACTCTGTTCATTTTTCAATGAATTGATCGGGTGAGATTCTTTGCCACTGCTCCCCGTTTGAATGAGTGGCACGCCATTTAAGGACCCCATGTTTATGGACCGTGCTATCGTATACGGCCTCGACCCTTCTCAGTGAATTGACCGATGTAGCGATTTCAGATTACCCCCATTTCACATTAATCCCCCCACCCCCGGTAACTTGAAATCGCGTTCAGATTACCGGGGGTAATCTGAAATCGATTTCAAGTTAACCCCGGGTGTAACTTGAAATCGATTTCAGATTACCCCTTACGATTTCAGATTACCCCCTCAAATTAATGGGGTTCATTTTCGATTATCTCATATAATAATAATAATAATAATAATAATAATAATAATAATAATAATAATAATAATAATAATAATAATAATAATAATAGTAGTAGTAGTAGTAGTAGTAATAATAATAATAATAATAATAATAATAATAATAATAATAATAATAATAATAATAATAATAATAATAATAATAATAATAATAATAATTGTTAACATTTATCATTAAACTCTCATTACCCCCTAGTGCATGATGTACGGTGTGCTATTTCTCTGTAGATCGCAATTACATCAATTATAGGTTGAATCTTTGTATATCGTATACGTATATGTTTGTATGCAATATGCCAGGCACTTTGAAGTACATGTATAGTGTATGAGTGGTTTTAATACAAATTAACTTTCTGTGACTTTCGTCAGGTATTGAGACTATATAGCTTTCAATCTTGAACGAATGTTTCACGTGTTTTATTCAATAAACGTATCATGAGTTGTAAGCATAAGAATTTATCATTTTAGCTAACTCATTTAGGGAGTAGTGTGAACAGCGCAGGGGTAAAATGAAATCGATTTCAGATTACCGGGTGTAACTTGAAAGAGGGGGTATAGCTTGAAGTCTTAACACCGGGTGAGATTCTTCACCACCCCGGCCCCTTCAGAATGGGTGCCACGCCATTTAAGATCTCCGTAATTAGTAGGCGTTTTTTCTGGGTATGAGGGGTACTTGTACCCCCACTTTTAGACTGGATGGTACCGTAACCCCAAATTTCATGCCCATGCAGAAGAAACAAAGCCTATTATTATTATCTGGGAGGAAGCATTTAATCTTCAGTCCTTATCTACTGTTCCACCCTAATTTCGTGATCCCATTCCTTCCTTCATCTTCTCCCTGTCTTCTCTACGTGAGCGGTAATTTCCACATATCGGTGGAGTTTCACGGATCCTTTGAGAAGTGCATGGGTATTGTGGGTTACGACAAAGGTTTGGTTTAAAAAAATTGGGATCAAGATTTTCTGTCGTCCTATAAACCGTAATCGTAATCGTAATCGTAATCTCCAAACTTCTAAAGCGCCACTCGAAGGCCAAGCGCAGGACCCCAACCTATCCACGAGCGCTACGTCAGATCAGAGGGGTTTCCAGAGAGTAGTCCAAAAGAGGTCCAAGTCCGATTTCCAGGAGGCCAAACCAATTCAAAGGGGGTTTCCAGAGAGTTTTGTATTGTATTGTATTTGGATATTTATAAAGCGCTTCTAGCGGGAGGGCCATTCAGGAGCGCTCCCAGTGCGAGAGACCCCGAGAGAAAAAGCAAGGTTTAAGAAAGGTAAAAGAGGAAGAGACGTTACCTGAGAGAATACAAGAACGAACAAACGGAGGAGGCTCATTCCAAAGAGCAGGGTCAATGGAGGCAAAAGACCTAGATTGAGCCAGAGAAGTCCTGACCCGGGGGACGAGGAGGTCAAAACGGTCAGATGAACGAAGAGGAGGAAGAGAAGCAGCAGAGTGAGGGCGATTAATTAAGTCACATAAATATTTTGGAGCGAAACCAAGTTGAGCCTTAGCGAGTATAGTCCAAAAGAGGCCCAAGTCCGATTTCCAGAAAGTCTTGTTATAAGATAAGAGTATTCCCTTTAGCTATACATCCTCGAAAGGCAGTCATATATTATGTATGCGAATTATGAAGTGTTAGTAACTTCATTTTTCTTAGCCTCGGCAAATGAGGGCGGATGATCAGCCTTCTGCCTCGCCGTCTCATCTTCTCCCAGACAGTCTACGGTCCGTGTACTCTTTATAGCTATCGGGCCACCAGTTTCCTTTTCAAGGGAAAAGGAAAATGGAGCGAGATTTCGTGGAAACGAACCGGGGAAAAGGAAAGGTTAAGGACAGGGTGACTTAGGGCTCTTGCAATTTCGAGTCTTGATTGGAAGCTGACTTGATTTCTCAAAAGTCTCAATGACTAAAAGGAGGTTGTCGCAAACTCTGTTTGCTGACATCATGTTGACAGTATACAGAAGCATCAACTTCCTCGTCACACGTGTCAATTTCTGGAACCCCAATGCTAAATTTGCGCCTGTACAAATATATATATATATATATATATATATATATATATATATATATATTCTCGAAGGAATATATAAGTAGGCCTATATTCCATATTTATAAGTACCGGTATAGCTAATTATAGCTTTTATCATCTGAAGCGAGCATATAAAACAATTAGGGCCTATCCTTGCAACAGTTGCAGAAACTTTCGTTTCAGCTTACAAGAATGAGGATGCTTCGAGATTTTTGCTTCAAAAGCGCCCCTATGGCTAGCTCAATTAAAAATGAATGAACTGACCATAAACTCTCAATGTTCAATGTCTATAGGGCACAAGGCATCAACCGCTGGCGCTGCGAAACCAGGCTGTAATCAGTTGCATTATCGGTGGAATGACCAGACGGTGGGGAGAGGACTGGCCAAATGAGCCCATGTGCCGAAGCTAAGAAAACGAAGACGTTAACGCTTCATTTGTACCCTAGGTTGTCTCTTGAAGTCGTGTCATCTGGCACTGAAGTCTTCTTCTTAAACGACTTAACACTATATTGGCAGATTCCAATTAGCTGAACCAGCGAGGAACAACGGGTGTGACAATAAAGGAAGTCTCCCACAAAACAGTGTCCCTCAAAAACAGTCTCCAAGAAATAGAATTTTCCCCAGACTGAAATAATCTCCTTCCCGTTTCTTTTCAGTTCCACTGACAAATTTCGTGCCATTATTGTAACATATAGTTTTAAAAACTGAATAGTTTTACATTAAACTTATAAAATCTACCTTATTTAAATTACCAGTAGCTTTGAAACAAATGTGGATACATGTATTCCTCATAGAATAAATTCTCCTCGGAAAGAGACGATTTCAACGGAGAAGGAAATATTTTCATCCCCGGACACTTTGCGTTATAGAATTTAGTCTAAAACAGATCCGCCAGAGGAGAGAATCTGTTCCGAAATAAATTCTCCAGGGGGGGGGGGAGATCGATGTCCAGTGGAGATCCAAATCCGGTTGTCAGAGAGACTAGAGAGAGGAGACAGAGCAGGTGTTAAGGAGGGTTCCTTCACTGCTTTTGCGAGTCTACTGCTCAGTCTAGAGGTTTAGCCTATGTTGGTCCCTGTAGTTGGAACCGTCTTCTACAGGAATTGTGGCTGCAGCTTCTTAGTCTTTCTCTTCCTCTCTTCGGGAAACAACTGAAGTCCATTTTATTTGTTACTGACTTGGGTATACGGAGCGCCTCTGAATCGTTGAGTGGAGATTATATAAATGTTCGTTTACATTTAAAATTTTGAAACTCCGGTCGCTTGAATTCATCGCGAAGGTGACCAGGACCATGTCAGGGCTTTGCGGAAAGTGAATATGATTTCCGGCCCTTCGAGTGGATGGAAGAGACGCGATGGGCGTCCACGCTGCACATGGAAAAAACCGTGAAAAGCTTACCTGCTCCCAGTCCATCTTGGGTTGCAC
>OY744603.1:93919962-93994962 GCA_963556255.1 Allolobophora icterica
GCGGCACTGTCTTTACTAAAGACTTTCTCACATTTACTCGGCTGCTAAAAACGCATCTATTCTCGGACTGAGAGGTTCTTAAGGGGCACTGTATAAATGTTTTATTACATTACATATATACATGCTTGCATGCATACATAATGCATATATGCATACATACATGCATACATACATACACACACACACACATGCATACGTACATAAAAGCATACATACATACATACATACATACATACATACATACATACATACATACATACATACATACATACATACATACATACATACATACATACATACATACATACATACATACATACATACATGCATACATACACACATACATCCGTACATACAAGCATACATGCATAGGGGTCTACACATTGCAAAACTATACTACTGATGCTATCTAATTAGTATTCGGCAAATAACATTAATGAACGACTAGGCCCTATATGTATAAATGAAAATCATGCGCGGATAATACGTATGAAAGTATGCTATATTAATAAATAAACAAATTAAGGATTGGAAGCATGAATAGATTTCGAATCCTTTTTGTTTGCAGTTGAGCAGCGCAGACGATACAACATCAACGACAGAATCGACGACTTGGGAACTCTCCTGCGAAAAGGGTAAGTATGCACGTAGGCCTACTGATCAGTATGCTGCATAGCTCTTTAAGGTTCTCAGCACACAGTACCTAAAGCGGTACATGTACAGCTGAGGTACCAACAGTTAATACCATGAAAACAGTTTTTTCATGGAATTGCTGACACAGGTTAATCGACCAGTGTTTATGAATGTATTGTATTGTATTGTATTGTATTGTATTGTATCTAAACATTTATTACTTGAAACCTCATGTGGCATCCATGGCCTTCCACTTCTTTGGTTCCGGTCTTACCTTGCTGATCGTACGCAAATGGTTATCTGCGGAGACTCCAGAACCCATTGGGTCAGAGTTAAATTTGGGGTGCCACAGGGCTCTGTCTTAGGCCCTCTCCTTTACCTCATATACACGGCTGACATTTCCGCTATATTTGCTAAGCACTTGTCAACTGGTCATCTTTATGCAGATGATGCCCAAGCGCTCGTTCATGGCACTCCCTCTGCACAGCTTGCATTAACTGGACGTATTGATGCTCTCTCACGTGATTTACACCTTTGGCTGTCTTCTAATCGTCTCTCTTTGAACCCAACTAAGACGCAGCTTATATGGTTTGGTACTCGTCAACAGCTCCTCAAACTAGACTTCCCACTTCTTGCTGAGAAATTCCCGTCATTCACTTTTCTCTCTAGTGTCCGTGACCTTGGTGTTGTCCTTGACAGTATGCTCACCTTTTCTGAACACGTTGCTAATCTTACCCGTTCTTCTTACTTTCACTTGAGACGGCTTAGAGCAATCCGACGCTCTGTCTCCTCCTCCGTTTTTACCACTATCATCCACGCCTTCATCTGCTCCAGAATTGACTACTGTAATTCTGTTTTGATTGGGCTGCCAAAAGTCCGTCTTTCCCCCCTCCAGACTGTTTTAAATGCTGCAGCCAGATTAATAGCCCGACTTCCTCGCTGGTCTCATATTTCCTCTTTCATGTTCGATCATCTTCATTGGCTTCCCCTTACTGCTCGGATTCAGCTGAAGGTTCTCACTTTAGTCCTTCGGTCCTGTACAGGCTTAGCACCCAAGTACCTCTGTGACATTGTTCGTCTGCCAATTTCAGCTACTTCCCTCCGTCCATTGCGATCGCTTAATCGACATGACCTTCTTGTACCACGAGCCAGAACCTCTATGGCCAAAACTCGAGCCTTTTCTTGCATTGGTCCTGCTCTATGGAATCAACTTCCTCCATTGACACGTGCCTCTTTATTAGCTGGTGGCCCAAGTGCCTCGTTCCGCTGTCTTAAAACCTCTTTCTATTCACTGGGTCTTTCGCACTGGGAGCGCCTCTGATTAGCGAATACTGTGAGAGGCGCTTTATAAATGTTTAGATACAATACAATACAATACAATACAATTTATAAAGCGCCTCTCACAGTATTCGCTAATCAGAGGCGCTCCCAGTGCGAAAGACCCAGTGAATAGAAAGAGGTTTTAAGACAGCGGAACGAGGCACTTGGGCCACCAACTAATAAAGAGGCACGTGTCAATGGAGGAAGTTGATTCCATAGAGCAGGACCAAATCAAGAAAAGGCTCGAGTTTTGGCCATAGAGGTTCTGGCTCGTGGTACAAGAAGATCATGTCGATTAAGCAATCGCAATGGACGGAGGGAAGTAGCTGAAATTGGCAGACGAACAATGTCACAGAGGTACTTGGGTGCTAAGCCTGTACAGGACCGAAGGACTAAAGTGAGAACCTTCAGCTGAATCCGAGCAGTAAGGGGAAGCCAATGAAGATGATCGAACATGAAAGAGGAAATATGAGACCAGCGAGGAAGTCGGGCTATTAATCTGGCTGCAGCATTTAAAACAGTCTGGAGGGGGGAAAGACGGACTTTTGGCAGCCCAATCAAAACAGAATTACAGTAGTCAATTCTGGAGCAGATGAAGGCGTGGATGATAGTGGTAAAAACGGAGGAGGAGACAGAGCGTCGGATTGCTCTAAGCCGTCTCAAGTGAAAGTAAGAAGAACGGGTAAGATTAGCAATGTGTTCAGAAAAGGTGAGCATACTGTTAAGGACAACACCAAGGTCACGGACACTAGAGAGAAAAGTGAATGACGGAATGGTAAGGTATAGCTGAAGGGAAGGGGAGGCATATGCGAAGGGAGAGTGATAGTTCAAATGAGGTATATGGCAAGGAAGATAATCGTTCAAATGAGGTACATAGCAAGAGAGGTAATCGTTCAAATGAGGTATGTGGCAAGAGAATAATCGTTCAATTGAGGTATGTGGCATTGGGGTAATCGTTCAAACGAGGTACAGTATATGGCAAGGAACATAAGCGTACAAATGAAGTATATGGCAAGGGACATAATCACTCAAAGAATGTTATGGCAAAGGAGGTAATGGCAGAGAGCAGGGGCGTAACTTCGGTCTAGAAAGTGGGGACTTCGCGACTGTTAAATAATTATAACGGCATCGTTTGTATTACAAGCATAATAATAATAATAGGCTTAATAATAAATATGATGATGATTATGATGATTATGATGATGATGATGACGACGACGACGACGACGATGATGATGTTGATGATGATGGTGATCACACTGAAGATAATGGTTGGTAATTGTTTTGAATCGTGGGGGCTTCCTCAGATAAAATAATAATGGGAAAAACAATGGGTATGAAAAGTGGGGGTACCGTACCCTCCAGTCCAAAAGTGAGGGTACGGGAACCACCCCACCCGCGTAAATTACGCCTATGGCAGCGAGTATAAATTCAGATGTGGTTTACCAATTGTCTACCCCTCTCTTGCTAACTTATTTCAAGTTTTTGTCCTCAAGTATATCTTCCGACTATTTAATTTATATAGCGGTCACGACATTCGCCATAACAAGGGCGCCATCTTGCGAGAGACGATCGCCTACATCCGGGCCCTGCGTGACTATCTGGCTGGCCTGGAAAAGGTGGAGGAAAGGGCGGAGGAGCTTAACCGGACGAATGAAACCATCCTTCTCAGAATACAGGTGAGTAATCCATCCACTCAAGTTTAAGCTTCTCCAGTTTGCATAAAACAGGCAGTTTAAGATAGTTTGAAAATGTTTGCTCCATGAGTCGAATGCGTAAATGTAATGGAAGACTATTCCAGGAAGCAGTGCTCGAAATGGACCGGAACGCACCGGAACGCCGTTCCGGTTCGTCAAATGCATCCGTATTATCGTTCCCTTTCGTCCAGATATATATATATATATATATATATATATATATATAAGGTTTTTATTGTCCTCTGAAATGTGAATGCTCCCATATCTTTGACTAGCGCTCCGTTTCGTAAAATTTTCCATTTCGAGCACTGCCAGGAAGATAGTCCAATTATACACGAGAAGGCATAACGTACCCATGAGAGTACGTACGTACGTGCTTGGGCGGCGATACCCGGGGGGGGGTCGAGGGGGCAAGACCCCCACCTTTTAGAGTGGGAGGACACACCATGCATTTGTACCCCCAAATTTTGAAGAAACACCAAAAAAGGTCAGAAAATTCACGCGCAAGAAATTTTTTTTAGAATGAATTTTTTACCTCTTTTTTGACTAGTTCAGGTCAAACTCTTTTTGACCAGATCATTTCTAAAGTGTCCCCCCACCTGTCAAACAAGATCGCCGCCACTACGTACGTGTGTATGTGTGCATGCATGTACGCATGTATGTTTGCAACTGTGGGTGTATGCATATCTTTCAAATGAGGTTATGACATTTCCAGACAATGGAGGCAACCGCTAGACAATGCGTCGTGAGAGTGGTAACCAGTGGAGGACATCTCGCATGTATTCAGAGACATGGCCGAATTTAGGAATGAGCCCGACCAAGCGCCCATCAGAACGCAGTACGCGTTCGAGGCAGTTGTTCAATATCTTAATCCCTTTGAACATAGGCGCCGACTCCTTGGGAGCCTTGGCTGCAAATGCACCCAGAGAGAAAGTTCAGTGGGTGCCTGGAACCCAGAAGAATTCGGACCATAAATTCAAACTTTTTACAACTAATTAATCTCACAACTTAAGAAGTACAACTACAACACACATATCCAACATTGCACGATCTTACAGTCCCAGCCAGTACATAAATTATTTATTTATTATTTAAAAGATAAATAATAACACTGGAACGTCGTCACCGATTTCGGATACTTTTCTAACCTCGTAGGCCCTAACCTTTGAGAAGAAAACAATTTTCTTTCTTAGAAAATCCGCTAAAACTTACCTACCTAAGGATAGTGGGAAGGGGCGGGAGGGGGACGACCCAGGCATCCAGAGACAAAAGCAAAAGTCGGCGCCTATGCCTTTGAATATATTTAATACAATTGAATATCTTAAAATCTGTGAATATCTTTAATACCTTTGAATATCTTACCGCCTTTGAATATCGTTAATACACTCTTCCTCTTCCTTCTCATTCTACTTCGTTTCCTCTTCCATCTTTTCCTCTTCCACCACCCCTCTTTCCTTTTCCTCTTTCTCCTTCTCCTTCCCTACTCCTCGTCGTCTACATCATCATCGTCAACCGCGTTGTTTCAGAGGATGCAGAGCTTCCTGCAGTCGAGAGGATATTCACCTTCAAATGACCTCTGCAGTCGACCTGCAGCGTCCTCTGTCGACCACCAGGAGTGGACCTCGTTGGAACAACTTCCGGTCTACCCAAATGCCTTGAGAGAGACCCCACAGAGGGGTAACGCCGTCTCCGCACCCTACCCAGAGGCACCGGTCGTCAAGCAGGAGTCACCAGGCAGCCTGACGCCGTTGTATGCTCCAGGCGGGGCCACGATGGCAGGAGCAGGGGGCGGAGGAGGAGAAGGGCTACCCTCGGGCTGTGAAAACCCCCCGACGGGTTACTACCAGATGCAGGGGCAATATCAGTTTTAAGGAAGCAATGGTTACGATGTAATAAGTATCAGAAGTATTAGTATTAGTATTACATGGGCGTCATGAGGGGTTATGGCGCATGTGCCTCTGGATTTTGCTAATATTTATTTTGAAATCTTTTGATTATTATGATTATTACAGCAGTCCCAACACGATTTTCAATTAGATAAAACAACAATTATTTTTGTAAGTCCTTGATCATTATTTATTTTGAAATTTTTTTGAATGCACTTTTTTTTCTACGCTAAAAAGACGTGATTTTCCCTCTCCCCTACCAAAAATTTTTTTCACCTCCGAAAAAATTTCCGCGGACGCCCATGTTAGTATAATGATTAGGATTACCACAAACAATGAACAGGTGTTTGTTCTGAACAGCTATGAACAGGTGTCAACAATGATGAGTACCTCTTCAAGAGGCGCTATATAAATCTCTTATCGCAATTACGGATACAACGGTAAATCTAATCTCATCTGGCTTCTGTAGCGCCTACGCAATGATTACGAACTACGCAAATGGTCTCAACCGTTAATCTAATCATCGAACGACGCTGCTTTCGTTCAGCGGATAATGATTAAGAACTATGTACATTGTTTTCAACTGTAAATCAAATGCCATCTGACTTCTGTAGCGTCGTCAATCAATCAATCAATCAATCAATCAATCAATCAATCAATCAATCAATCAATCAATCAATCAATCAATCAATCAATCAATCAATCAACCACTGAAATTTATATAGCGCCCCTTCGTCGTCATATTGCATAGCAAGTAAAAACTCTGTGCATGATGTCTGCACACACATGCATACATACATACATACATATAATATATATATGCATATATATATATACATGCATGCATACAGGTATACGATACAAGCATACGTAGAATACATACATACAGTCATACAAAGGCACATGCATACAGATATAAACATATACACACGCATCGATACACACATACATCGATACATACATAAATACATACACATACATGCACCAATACACACACACTGGCGGCGATCTTGTTTCACAGGTGGGGAGGGGGCACTGTTGAACTGATCTGGTGAAAAGTTTTGAACTGATCTGCTCAAAAAAAGAGGTCAAAAAATTCTTTCGTGCTCACGCATGCTTTTTTTTACCATTTTTTGAAAAAAAACTTGACGACCTTTTTGGTTTTTTTTCTTCAAAAAGTGGGGATCTAATGTATAGCGTGTCCCCCCTCTCTTAAAGGTGGGGGAACTTGTCCCCCTCGAACCCCCCCCCATGATCGCCGCCCGATACACACACATACACACAGCCGAAGTTGGGCTGGGAGTGCCTCTGATTAGGTATCTTCAAGGGGCGCTATATAAGTGCTCTGAATGGACGAATGAATGAATGAATGGATGAATGAATGAACATATACATGCAAACGTACATACATACATACACATACATACATCGAGAATTCCAACCCTAAATCCATCCGATCCTCCGCCTTCCACGCTTTCTCGTCCTCAACGAAACCTCTCTGCCTCCTCTGTCTGGTCTCTCTGGCAAGCGAACTCGGACCTCCAAAGGACACCGCTCTCTGGACCACCCGTCCGATACGACTTAACGCTCGTGAATAAGCTGGTGCCCTGCTCTTAGCCTTAGAATATAGTGCTTTAGAAATTTGGAGATTACGATTACGATACGCGTCCATGTATACTTACGATTATGATTGAAATTCCGAATTTGCTTGATATGATTATCCATCATCATCATCATAATCATCGTCGTCGTCATCATCATCACAAGTCAAACACTTGAATAAAGCGTCTTCAGTCAGTGAAAATATATTGGCCAGTGAAACATGTATCTTTGTCGATTCACGGATTAATGAGCCAATTAATTAATTGGCCAACTGATTAATTAAGCGAGTAATTAGGCAATAGATTAGTCATGATCCTCAGTTACATGCTTGCAACATGTAGCGCCTTTCTGAGGTCACATCTGGCGCTAATATAAACTGCCAGTTACATACATTATATATATATGTACATATACATATTTTTAACTAGCTGTTAATATATATATATATATATATATATACATTGAAGACTACGTAACTCGTTAATTACTTGGCTTCTTTTTTTATACATACATGCATACATAAATACATGTATGCTTCAAAACCATGGTCTTCAGTGTTATGGTCTTCAGGTTCTTGGTCCCTATGATCATGGTCTTCAGGGCCATTGTCGAAAGGGTCACTATCTTAAGGGCAGAGGGCTTCAAGGCCATGGTCTTCAGGGTTGTATTCAAAATGGTCATACATGTAGTCCTAAAGGCAATGATCTTCAAGGCCATGGTCCCTATGATCATGGTTTTCAGGGTCATATTCAAATGGGTCATAATCTTAAGGGCAATGGCCTATGATCATGGTCTCAGGTCCTCATAAAGAGTCGAACAATGCACTTCCACAGTAATGTCTAGAAGAAGGAGACACTCGGTGATCAGAAGCTGTTAAACATCAGTGTCCAGGGAAGCAACACACTCACTGCGACCATGATAACCAGACATTACTGGGGCCTTTTGAAGTTGGCATAACTGTCTAGCGGCAACCCAAGCTGAAAGTGGTTTGACACCAGACAGTACACATCTGCATGCATACTAGCCACACTGTGCTATCTTGCTATCTTTGTGTCTGTCTATGTATCGTTTCTGTGACTATGGTCAGAAGTGTCTGCCTGTATCTCTCAAAGAAAGTCCAACCAGCTTGAAAGTAGACATTTATTTGAATAGTGTGATATAACTCTGAGGCACCAAATGCGCTAGACAAGCGTCTGGTCTATAAGACATTACGGACAAATTACACTGAGACAGTCGAAGCAAAAGTGAGGTACATTTATTACGACTAAAAAACAATACACAATCTATCAAAGTTATCTTTCTCTCGCAAGGCGCGATGTAGAAAAACTCTTCCCTCGTCGATCAAGACTACCCTCCTCCTCCACTGGGATGCAATGTCACCTCCCAATTTGGTCCCCTGCTCATTTGTCTTCTTCTCCCCTTTCTCATCCTCCTCCTTCTTCTCTTGCTCCTACTCTTTCTTCTTCCTCCTCCTCCTCGTTCATCCCCTTTAGAAGTCTTCCTGTCTTCTTCTCTCCTCCAACCTCTTCCTCCTTTTCATCCTCTTTCTCTTCTTAGATCTTCCCAGCCTCCACTCCTACTCTCTCTCCTCATCTTCTTCCTCCCTTCCCTAGGTCTTCTCTTTTTTCCTCCTCCTCCTCTTCAGAGGGACACCTACTTTCTTCTCTCTTATCACCTCATCCTCCTTCTCTTCCTAGGTCTTCCCACCCTTCTGTCTCGTCCCTTCCTCATCTACTTCCTCCTTTTCCTAGCTCTTCCTTCACTTAACTCAACTGGTTCCTATCACCAATCACACATTGTAAACATGAAATGCATAAAAATATGAAACATGGAAAACTGACAATAAACATTGTAAAATGAACACAGTTTCAGTGTTACTAAACATTAGAAAAATCGAAGCCACTCTTCATCAAGCGACTGAACTCCAGCGTTACAACGCTGCAGCTGAAAGAAAAACAGAAGCTCAGAAAAGGAGCCAAGCAGGGAGAAAACTTTCATCTCTTTAATTTCCATTCTGTTTACATTCACACTCCTTGGCTATTTCAGTACACCCTGTGCCGTAAAAACTCTCATACATTTAGCTTAGTTATTTCAGTACAGCCTGTGCCGTAAAAAGACTCAGAAAGCCGACAGCTGTATTGAATCTAATTGGCCTCTTTTCTAGAGACACGAAAAAATCAAAGTAACCCATTCCATAGCACGGTTAGACCAGAAAAAGTACCAAGGTAGACGCCTTAGTACTCTTTTGAGTGTGGACGTCCACAAGGGGTACGATAGGGCAATGCGTTCAAGGGACAGAGAGGGATCCACAGTAGGTCGGTTTCTGTGGTCCTCCTTAATTCATGCAACCCTTACCCTAACAAGATTGCATGCACCCCCTATAACTCAACTCGGGTCAGAGCTGATTAACCCTGGATCCATCCTTGCAAGCCTGCATCTGTTTTATACCCTCTATGCATGCAAATTTGGCGATTTGTTGCTGTGCCATTCACCTCAAGTGCATAATCTGACAAAAAGGGGTCAAAGTCTACCACGGCAAAGGCATTGTATGGAGAAAAATTTTACAACCCTTTTTCAGTCATCAACACTTTTTGGGACCACAGACTAAATCATTATCTCAAAGTTACTGACAACCTTTATAAACCCCAACAGTTTTGGATGCATCTTCAAGGTTCCTAAAACATCCTCTGATCTTCATAGTTCTGTTTCCCTACTGGTTCTCCACCCCACATTCTTGCCCTCTCCCTATCTTTTACATTGGTTTCTCCATCCTGTCTGACATTTCACACTTCTGCCAAATCAGCACTATCACCCCTGAAAAAATCCAGTGGGGCATGGTCGAATTAACCTTCTGGATCTGACCCTACTGCAACCTCTGAGACAAAGTTGTCCGATTACACCAGGCAGGAATTGGAAAAACACTGCAATTACCTAACGACTTCAACTTATAGCTGTCAACTATAGAATACAAAATAATTAAACAACATTGGAATAAATAATTAATGCTAATACGGTCCATTGTTGGCAGTGGCAAGACCCAGCAACAAGTATGCTATGTCAAGACTGAACTGGCTTCGAGTAGGGAACCAGTGCAGGCTACGACTGTGAGATCATCTTTTACGTTGATATGCAATTCATAGTTATCAGAACACTGTGATGGGCTTAAATCTTCTTCTTTAGATGTACAGGATTCTTCTTCCAGAGTACTTGATTGAGTACTTGACCGAGTACTTGATACTTCCTCCGATGTACTTGATACTTCCTGCAAAGCGATTACCTCGAATGGGGAACCGTAGCAAGAAAAATCCTTGACCTCGGATTCAGCAGCAATGTCACAAATATCACCATTGCCTGGACGTGCAGCACTGACCGTCAAGTTTACTCCTGTGACCTGTGCACCATTCAAAGCATTCGAATGACCTTGAGATTCGACACAGTGACCTTGAGATTCGATGTGATGACCTTGACACTTGATGCAATGATCCTGGAACTCGATCTCATGACACTGCGACTCAACGTAATGACCTTTAGAGTTGATATGATGACTTCGAGACCTGGTTATTTGACCTTGAGAATTGACGATATGACCTTGAGAATTGATGCAGGCCTCAGAGGACTTGGTGACCCGGGAGGCACGACCAGAGCCACCTGTTTTTTGGGGACGGTTTGGCAAGAATCTGGAAATGAAAGATCTGCAAGAAAAGCTTACTTTTTTGGACCTGCGCGAGCAAGAATGGGCAGAGTCGATATTCAATGCACTGTGAAGGTCACTGCTGACAGCGTCAAGATCACGTTCATTGGTGAAATCTGTTTCACCAACATCACTGCTTTGAATACTTTTGACAGCAGCACTCTTAGATTCTATGTCATGACTGACAGTTCGCTGAAGGCTTCCACAATTGAGGCTGACATCACATTTCAAATCTAGGTCAAGGTCATCGGAAGACCGGAGGTCGTTGCTTGATTCTATGACTTCACACTTTAATTCCAGGTCAGCGTCAATGTTCTTTAAATCTAGACTGAAGCTGCATTTTGAATTCGATTCACGGATTGATCCTAAATATTTTAATCCGAGATCATCGCTCAACGTAAAGTTGCCGACAGCACCCAGGTGGGCGTCAGACATGGTCTCCTCTAAGTTCTCGTTTCCTATGACAAGAAGCTTCAGACAGTTCGGGTCAAGGTCATCCTCTGGGTCAAGGTCAAAACCACGAGAGCAGGAAGTTGTTTCTTGTGAAAAACTCGCATCTTCTATACATGTAGAGTTTGAATCGTTCTGCAATGTGTCTAGAACAGCACTGACGGATTCCAACGCAAAGCCCGACTCGATCAGACACTCTTGCGCCGGTTCTCTGAATCGTGTTTTGCTCTCAGTAAACAACTTTTCTTCAGACAACGTAATGTTTTCCGAAGAGGCATTGTTATTACTGGTTTTGTTAAAGGAATTTTCGAGTCGCACCCTTTCATATGAAGCTTCTTTGTCCAACATCTCCGTTTTCTCATCTCTTTCAAGTAAAAATTCCGTTTCTTGTTTCTCCGAAACCAATGTCGAAGACTGCTTTCCGATTTCTCTCTTGAGAGGTCGTTTCTTCGCAAAGACCCGCTTTTGCGTGGTCTGCGACTTTGAGAGCTTGGTTCGCTTTGCTGGTGAAATAATAAGCTCGACGTTTACGACACCAAGGGACGTGTTTCCTCTGTCCATGGTGCTGTCGATTTGAAGCTGTGCCAGTCGCAGAACTCGCTGCTTCTTCACCTGTGCCAGATCGAACTGGAGTCTTCCGGCTGGATTGCCGCAACCGAATTCGGAGCAGGCGCATGGAAATGATCCGCTGTCCACCTGACATGGAATCTCTGACCGACTGCAGAGACAGGTGTTGGGTCGACAGAAGTCCTGCCAACAGACGAAGGTCATAGGTCACAAAGCTTTTGAAATTAGACAAATAATGTAAACCCATAAATTCAGTGACGTGCAGTACTTAGTTAAGTACTGTAGTTAATAAGTACTTAAGCTACTTTTTATGTATCTATGTACGTATCTGAATACTGCTATAGTATGTTTTAAGAACCGCACAAAGGCGTTGTGACGTGGGTCTCTAGCAGATCTAAAAACGTGCATCTTTAGATGAGCTGAAAATGTTTCCTGAGCTTTTTGTGCCAGTGTGAAGCTCTAATTTCAAGTGGGAGACTGACTGTTCCATAAAGACAGTCAAATACATGAGAAGGATCTATGTGGGCAAATCGCTGTATGGGGTGCCGAACCAACAGGTCCCCATATGCTGCAGAGCGCAGTGTTTATCGACCTGGTGCTGACCATTTATGCATGACGGACTTGCTTGGGTCCTTACACAGTAACCAATTAAAGGAGGCTCAAACCCGTACTCTCAGTGTTACAAGGCAAGAGTTCTAACCAATTAGCCATTGTGTTCCAGAGTTCGTCCTAGCATTGTTTCAGTAGATTTCTGTTGCTCACTGTTTTTGCAAATCAGTTCCTATCTTATGGCATCAGCAAAGTTGTTAGAAAAGTGGATAAAGCATACACTACGAGTACAAAGATTTAGGGTCGAGATGAAAGGTCAATGTAATTTGACAAAGGCTATTCATACAGTCTGACTACTTTCTCTTCAACTAAGGTAGTAAATTAACAACCCCTTCAAAAGTAGTTTAACAGTTGCTGTACATAGTGAACTCCTTTCAAAGCAAAATATTGCCCACCGCCGCTGAAATTGACAAACTGGGCCCAGGGAGACGACTCTGACTTCCGAAGCTGAAGAATGAAACCATTTCAAAAAGGTGACACCCTTCAATGAAAAACCAAAATCCATGATAAACCCTAACCTTGCAGTTACACCCGCAGAGCGTTCGTGAAATCCTGATCTCCCTTGCCTCCGCCTCCTCCACGGCATCGATCTTCGACACTCCTGCTTCTCGCAGCAACTTCTTTCGCTGTCTCAGCGTCACCGGATGTATTGTACTTCCGACCAATTTTTCGTGTTTCGCTGGCAGGCAGACGCGGCCGGGTTCCTCGTGTGGTGGGTCGACCGAGGGGAGTGGCAAAGTCAGCAGATTATCCTCTCCTGTAAGCTTTGTGAATGCACTGGGCCTCAATGGACATTCCTTCTGACTCAGTTGTTGTTCCAGGTGCAAATGATGATTGTTGATTCCATGATCCAGTTTCTCCATCAGATCGTAGGTTTCGACGAGAAAGTGCTTATCGCTCATTCCTACCAAATTGATGAAAAATCATATATACAATTAACAACTTCGATTGTTATATGCAAAAACAATATAAGGGGTTGTGGTAGTGTAAGGGTCAGCGAGCTGGACTGCCTGTCCAGAGATCAATGGTCAACCCAGGAGAGAACAAAAAATTGAGATTTTTGCTCCACTGGCACGCTCTGTAAAACACAGCAATAAAATCAGTACACTGACTGTACACTGTCAGTGGCAAGAACATGTAGTGAGAGAGAGAGGCCTGGCCATTTTCCCACATTGCTTGGCTATTAATAATAATAATTATTATTTATTATATTATTTATTATTTTTAATAATTTATTATTATAATAAAATCAGTACACTGACTAGGGGTCCACCGGTAAGACATTTTCCGCCGGAAACCGAATCCGAGTATTTGGATGTATTTTTGCCGGAACCGGTAACGAACCGGTAACGAACCGGGTACCATTTGTTCCATATGCGAAGCTTCACATTTTCATGTAATAAGAAATTATCGACATAAATTTGTGTACTTGTAATAAGTGACTAATACAATTTGAATTGTAGTCATTTCTGTGCAGTTGTGAAGTTTTCTGTGTAATTGTTTTAAGGTTCAACATTTATAATTTTATATACATAAGTTTATTGAATAAGTTTTTACAGAAAAAAAATTTTTTTTAAAGAAATTTTTTTTGCAACTATTTGCGCCTACAATATTTGCCGAGCCGAATACTTCCGGAAACGGGATTTCCGGCCGAACCGAGTATCCGAGCCGGTTTCCGGTGGACCCCTAACACTGACCATACACTGTTAGTGGCAAGAACGTGTAGTGAGAGAGAGGCCTGGCCATTTTCCCTGATTGCTTGGCTAGGAAAAAAATTTAGTCAATAACACTTCACCGCTACAGTGTCGACCTCCCAGTCCATAAGCCATTCTGCTAAAGCGAATTGGTGTCATGTCCTCAAAGCTGTTTACTTAACACGTGCTGGTTAAAAGTGTTGTACAAGAACCGTGTAGCATGAAATTATGACTATGCAGTACTGTTGAGCACTTTTAACAAGCAGCATACCGGTAGTTTACACAGTGTATCAGTTGTCAGAGCAGTTTAATTCATAGCAGAAATGATCGCACTAAACTTCCAAAAGTCTGGAATGGCTATAACTCATAAGGATTATGATTTACTCATCACTGAATATCGTTAATAGAATCTCACCGAGCGTAGGTCCATCCTGGCTTGGAATGCTCGAGTAACCCTGTGCTCGCGGAAAATAGTAAACCGTTACAGTCCTGAATTGGACAGACTTCTTCATCTTTCTTCGAATCGACGTCATTACCGCTAGAAAAATAGATCGACACAAGTAAAATATGGCAACTCTTCAAGGAGAACTACTCATGGCTGAATAGAGTGGTTGTGGTTTTACTACGAAACAACCATCAGCCGATGCCTTGGCCTTATGATAATGCCCTTACTGAAGTTTCCAGATTAGAATTAGACTAGATTAGATTAGATTCGATTGGCATACAATCCGCTTTTGGAGATTCAATTACGGGTTATTAAACAAATAAATTATAGCTCAGAATAAGTTGAAACATGTACGTACTTTCACAAACGGGTGGAACATTGCCAGTAAACGAATGAAGTGCCGATGTATTCGGTATAATCTGATTGACTTCCAGCGATGGCTCATTATAACTCGTAATAAAATCCAACGTCTCGGTACCGAGAGGCATGGTTCTGGTCTAAAAAGGTTGAGAAAAGTTCACGAAATCTTAATTACACACAAGAAATACCTGATAGTGAATATTCAGTGACATTCTAAGCATAACATGAACGACAAACAATTGACATTTTTATGTGCCTCATTCAAAAAAGGTTAAGTTCATTTTAGTCAAACATTGTATTCTGTTGGAAAAGCCTGGTTGAAATACAACAGCTCAGTCATTGATTGATAGAGTAGGGCAGAATACCAAGAGGAAAGCGCAGAGATATACTTTGGAAAGATTTACATCTAAAATGAAGACCTTGCAAAATTAAATTAATCATAAACTACAGCAAAGCTCATGTGCGTTGTTTGATATATAATTCAGACTTACTTGATACAAATGTCTTCCTCCTGCACAGATAAGCTGAACACCGGCCTGGGTTGTCTCTGTTTGAATTCTACATGAAATAATGCAGTGATGCAAATTATAACACCGCAGGCCAATATACCGTCAACTGCTCACCATAGCAACCCCATAATTATAATCCAGCAATTCTACACATTATTTAATGGAACTTCTTTTTCAGTTTAAGTCACACTGCAGACTATTATAGCTGATGGTTAATACCTCATATGAACGAGGATTAATATACTCGTGAATAGGCTGGTGCTTGGCATTCGAGTGGCACTTTAGAAGTTTGGAGATTGTGATTATGATTACTAAAGGCTGAAGGGTTATGCACAAGACTTAGGATAATCCATGCCCTTTATCTAGTAGTTACCAAGCCGAATAATACGTAAACACTGAAAATGCCCCAACGTTTTGACCCACCCCACGTTCGATAAACACGAAATGCCGGAAATGTATGCAAACATAAACCGGAAATTAAAATGTCGCGTTTATTATCCAAACCAATCATCGCTCTTCCGAAAGCCGATATATCGAACTTCGGAAATATTGGTAATGAATACAACTGCCGGCATCTCTCGCGATTCACAATCTATACGGTTTATGTTTGCAGACCACAGTACCAATATCATCTTAATATTATCTAAGCTTTGAGCTAATACACTTCAGCAGCTGAGGTCTAAAATTTTAGTGGCGCTATAAAAGTCAACCTTCGCTTGACTCGCGTGCGATCGCACATGGACGGAGAGCAAAGAGATCCGACGACCGTTTAACATCCAAATTTTATTAATAAATTCAGTTTAAAAAGCTTACTTCATGCACACTTATTTATTACGAAGTTCATCGCACAACCTGTGCAAGTTGTTTTGTAATTAAAGTGCTAAGAAGAAATTTGAGTTCAAACTTTAATTCAAATTATTCCAAAATGTTTACGCGAAAGACATGGAAGCAAGATCAAATTCATAAACAGCGCGAGGTCTCCGACGGTCCAAAATGGCGGTGCCTATAAATGTCTGCCTAGCAAGGCCGTACCGTTACTAGTTAACGTTTCAGGCCCTCCATTCCAAATTTCTTCTGCTAACGTATGAGGTTCGTGCCAAGTCAGTTGCAAACATTGTCCCTAGTGAAATGAAGAGTCAACTAAAAATCCGCTATTGACGCGTAGGTTCGGACATTCAACACTGCACTCCCACGTTTTCCAGAAATAATCCTATTTCAATCCAATCCGTCGTCCAACGATTCCTCTCAATCTCATCACAACCCACCATAACCGTTCCTTCGTAACCCTTTTCTCGCGGTCTTCAGAGAACCGGATGTTGTTTTTCGCATTGCGTCTCTGGATAAACCGTGCACCCAGTTTGCAAAACCGCTCGTGAGCAAGCTGGCGAGGCAGAGTCGTGCTTAACTTTCAAATACACGAGTTTTTCGAAGCTGCTATTAAAAAGAAATACAAAGGCATACGGAAAAATTAAGCAATAATTCGTCTGTCATCATGTTCAGTTAATCCTACACATAGGTACCGAGTTTTAGTAAAAGGTACTGGGGCAAGAATTCCATTCCCAAGATCCCGTGATCGGATGTGATCCCATCGCCTATCCTGCCCTGTCTTCCCCCTTTCCGAGTTCCCCCATTCCTCAAGCCCTTTCAACTGGGAAGAGACTATTTATTGTAATGCTATGCAACAGTGCTTCCTCTGCACAATCATTAAGACAAGCACAAAGCAACCGGCGGCGCTGACACAATCTCTTGTTGCGGTACTTCTAAGCGTGAACGTTTCACAACAAACTTATCCATCGTAATTGACAAGAGTAAGTTACTATATAATTAGTAACCTTTATGGCTGTAACAATAAATAATTCTGTTTTGAAAGATTTGTTAACAACCAGTGGCGTAACGACCTAGCCATTGGACATTCTAAGCTTGGTGGTCCTTAGGCCTACCCATCGAAAAGTTAAAGTACTGAGACAGCTATTTAAAACTACAATTAGTTAAGTAAAAAAAGTATTGAATGATCCATAGTTCAAGTCACATTAATAATTCAAGACAAAACAAGAATACAACAAAAATGTATTGGTCAATTTGGCCTGTCGCATATAGACTAGTTATATGCTACATGCATAGCTATATAGACTAGAATAATGTACACTAACACTGCAGATAAAAGAATTATTACATAATGAATGAAGAATCATGAACAGAGTAACCTACTTAATCATGCACGTGCAGTACAATAGTCAATAGGTTAGGTTACCCTACTGAATATTTCAAGTGAGATAAATAATTGAAGTTAAATTGTCTTGAATTATAAAATAAAAATGAAATGTTTCACGAAGTGAAGCAAATAACTTATGTACTACTTAAAAAGCAAATCAACTAACTGCTATTCTAAATTTTGAAGTTTCTTGCCATCAGCTGAGTCTTAGTTTCTCTGGTTCAGGAGAGCTTTAGCCGGCGATTAGAAATTTCTTCTTTTTTTTAAAGTAAACGAATAACTGTATTCTGAACGAGGGGACTAGTCCGTTCTCTCTCTTTCTCCAACCCTCCGTTCTCTCTCTCCAACCCTCCGTTCTCTCTCTTCTTCCGACCCTCCGTTCTCTCTCTTCCTCCAACCCTCCGTTCTCTCTCTTCCTCCAACCCTCCGTTCTCTCTCTTCCTCCGACCCTCCGTTCTCTCTCTTTCTCCAACCCTCCGCTCCCTCTCTTCCTCCAACCCTCCGTTCTCTCTCTTCCTCCGACCCTCCGTTCTCTCGCTTTCTCCAACCCTCCGCTCCCTCTCTTCCTCCAACCCTCCGTTCTCTCTCTTCCTCCGACCCTCCGTTCTCTCTCTTCCTCCAACCCTCCGTTCGCTCTCTTCCTCCAACTCTCCATTCCCTCTCTTCCTCCAACCCTCCGTTCTCTCTCTTCCTCCGACCCTCCATTCCCTCTCTTCCTCCAACCCTCCGTTCTCTCTCTTCCTCCGACCCTCCATTCCCTCTCTTCCTCCAACCCTCCGTTCTCTCTCTTCCTCCAACCCTCCGTTCTCTCTCTTCCTCCAACCCTCCATTCCCTCTCTTCCTCCAACCCTCCGTTCTCTCTCTTCCTCCATTCCTCCATTCGCTCTCTTCCTCCAACCCTCCGTTCTCTCTCTTCCTCCAACCCTCCGTTCTCTCTCTTCCTCCAACCCTCCATTCCCTCTCTTCCTCCAACCCTCCGTTCTCTCTCTTCCTCCAACCCTCCGTTCTCTCTCTTCCTTCAACCCTCCACTCCCTCTCTTCCTCCAACCCTCCGTTCGCTCTCTTCCTCCAACCCTCCATTCTCTCCCTTCCTCCAACCCTCCATGCCCTCTCTTCCTCCAACCCTCCGCTCTCTCTTCCTCCAACCCTCCGTTCGCTCTCTTCCTCCAACCCTCCGTTCGCACTCTTGCTCCAATTCTCCGTTGTCTCTCTTCCTCCAACCCTCCGTTCCCTCTCTTACTCCAACCCTCCGTTCCCTCTCTTCCTCCAACCCTCCGTTCGCTCTCTTCCTCCAACCCTCCGTTCGCTCTCTTCCTCCAACCCTCCGTTGGCGCTTTCGTTCAACCCTCCGTTCGCTCTCTTCCTCCGTTCTCTCTCTTCCTCCAACCCTCCGTTCGCTCTCTCCCCAGACAATGTAATGTGTACAGTGTAGTGTGTACAGTGTAGTGTGTACAGTATAGTGTGTACAGGCCACAAGGCTTGTAGAGAGACATTGAGAGAGACAGACTGCTGCAGAGACAGAGCGAGAGAAAACAGAATACAGACGAACAAGACAGATTGCCACAGATATTATTTCAGGCTTTTCTTAGCGCTGTAGGTAAAATATACACCGTTAAGGTGTTTGCAGTGGCTGTGAGCCTGAAAGGGGAGAATCTGGCTCGTGAACAACTGGTTGTGGGTCGACCAGGGTCAAATACTCCGGCTGTCAGACACATCAGGGTGACATAATATAGATCAAAGATGTTAATAGGTGAGGAGACACCACACTTACATACGTCTGTGACCCATGTATCGTGTATCATGAAGCATCCGTCGTATATACAGGCTAGTTCAGACTGCAGAGAAGCTGAGACATACACGGAAAAATTACATGAAATTTCTTTAGTTAATAGCTTGGGACCCTTGGAAACAGTAAATATGAAGGCCGCAGAGGCTTCCTTGTTCCTTAATTAAAAGTAAATAAGTAAGTTTTATTAAGCATTTTTAATTTTGATATTTTGAATGGCTAAAAATGTACTGGGGCGAAAATATACTCTCGCCCCCGAACCTTGGTGAGTATTGGGGCGCACGTCCTTGTTGCCCCTGTGGAGTCGGCACCTATGATCCTACAGACCTAAACCGAAGTTAATTGAAGTAGTGATAGCAATTAGGAGGCTCCGACGATTTCGAGGTGTTGGGCTGTACATGCATCCAGATGTATTAGAATGTTGGTGAAATAGGCTGGTGCCCTGCGCTTGCCCTTCGAGTGGCACTTTAGATGTTTGTAGATAACGATTGCGAAAGCTATACCACAGATAGAACGTTTGAGCGACTGAGAATATTTCTCCGATAATCTTGCAGCAGGGATGGTAAGCTGTTATAATGTCCAGTCTGCATGGACTAAAACTAATAGTTGACCTTAAGCTAATAGGCCCTATAGGCTCAGACTTTCACTGCTATTACTTATTAGGCTACTGCGTCGAACTCTCTAATGCGGATTCATGTGGGCATATAAAGGACGTAGGCCGCTTAAATTTCTCTGTCTAAGATTCCCATCATTGGTTTCTCGTAGAGACTGAATAAAAATAATGAAGACTGAATAACAAAAGTCGTCTGAAACGGAGTTTTCAAATCTACAAACTGACTTATTAATCGTAAATTAAGCAATTATTCTTCAGCAGCCAAACAGCGAAGTCGTACAGGGACCAAGTTCAACCAACCCAAACAGGCATTCCTTTGAAATGAAAACGCCACGCTAAACGTCAGTAACGACGAATATTGTTTGCCAGTGCTTTTGCAATCGTTCCAAAGCGTACACCTGGTAATTCCGCAGCATCTGAAACTAAAGTCGCCAGAATCTGTTATTACTGGTAGCAGTATAATTTCGAGTATTAATTGCAGACCGCGTTAAAACACAAATAGCGGTTTCTCTATAGGCCTAATAGATAGGCCTACTTCTGAGCGTGATACAATTCCTTGAACGCATTCTACTTCATATGACGCAATCTCTTGAACGCATAGTACTTCATATGACACAGTGCACGATGTCGTTGACAAGGGATTACTTTTATGGTGTCTGATTTCATCAAAGGGGCGAAGACCCTGGGAGTCTGGTGAAAAGGACGGGGGAAAATAGGCTGTCATAAACCAAAGGACTAAGAAGTAAAACTTGTTCAGCAGAAAAATGACTGTCAACAATAAAGTAATCACGAAGGTTTGGAGACTTTCAAACGGTGGCCTAGGTTTCCAAAACGACACAAAACGGTCATTAAAAATCCCCACCCCAAGCCCGCCTCCAGCTTGATCCGTCGCTAACATCCCGATCACTAACTCTCCACACCATGCCAACGCTCTTTTCTCTCTCCTGCATGTATAATCTTTGCTTGTAATTCCAGTCTATGACGCCGCCAACCGTTGATGACGTTCACTTTTCTTATTTTCAAATCAGCCCGTGACGTCACTAACCGCGTTTCTTCTAAATACTTTTCCGAAGACGACGTCACACAGACGTCATGCTGAATATCTTTATGCACGGTGCGCCATTTTCCAAGATGGCGGCGGACGACAGGGCGTCCGGTTTAGCCGTCGACGGAACCGGGGCCGGACTGGGCTGGAGGCTGGCGGCCGGGCTGGGCAGGCGGTGGTTCTCGCCGGCGTGGTATGGGGGAGGCGGCGGAGGCGGCTGGAGTAGGGGTAGGCCAGTGGCCACGTGATCGGCGGACGTGACCTCGGTCACGTTGCGTCGAAAGCACGTGAAGACGGCGATGCACTCTCGGCGGAAGGCCGGAGACGCTACGACGAAGGCGAGGACCTTGGCGCTGAGGAAGAGGGCGAGCAGGAGGTGGCAGACGGCGCGGGCCGTGAGGGCGGCCGGACGGTAGGCGACCGTATGCTGGACGAGCCCGGTGACCTGCGGGTCGGTGACGAAGTTGAACGTCTTGTAGGTGAGTTGAGGGAAGAGGAAGACCGTGTGGAAAATGGCGACGACGATGAACGACGTGTGGAGTTGGTGGGCGGTCGACGAATCCACGTTGCACGCCTTCCACGTATTATCGATCTGGCGGACCTGGTCACGCCGGCGCATGCGCTTTGTGACAAGCATCACGACGCACGAGAAGACGGCGAAGTACGGCACGAGGTCCGTCACGAGCAGGTCGACCGTCATGAGGACGATCTTGGCCGCGTCACGACCTCCTCCGGTGGCCTTCCACGGCGTGCGCTGCTCCGTCACCCAGTTGGTGCACAGGCCGGGCATAGGTCGTGACCCCGGCGCCGCCTGCGGAGGCGGGACGAGGGCGTGGCTGTAGAAGCAGGCAGAGCTTACGACGGCCAGGCCGACACCGGTTATCATGACGACGAGCCGGGCGCGGCGCAGACGACAGACGCGCATCAATGCCTGGGGGCGTTGGTAGACGAGGGCGGTCTCGGCCGCCATGGCAACGGTCATCCAGGAGCTCATCTGGAGGGCGAACTGCGACAAGAAAGGGTAAAACTGGAAAGAAAAAAACAGTCGGCGAGTGCTACAGGTGGGGTCTGCAGTGCGCTTTAGAGGCTCTATTTCAGAAATTTAAATCTCAGGCTAGCACGATGCGTACACTGGCAGCTTAAAGCGCATGGCACCCATTCAAATGGGCAACGGTGGCGATGGATCTCTCTCGATCAATTCACTGAAAAATGAGCAGGGTCAATGGCACATAGGTGCTATTTTAAAACTTTACTGTTACATTTAAAAATTTATGCAAATGTTCTGTCACAGTTACAATTAATGTTACAGTTGCAGTTTGGACAGCACGTCGGTGACCAGCATACGACCATGTGCACAATGAAATTATATAGAGCTTCTTTTAGCAAGGCGCACCCGACCTCACGGCACAGAAACACGACTGTACGAAGTGGTAACTGAGGCGAAATGGTATCTCAGGTGAAATGGTATTTAGGCGAAATGGTATCTCAAGCGAGATGGTATCAGGCAAAATGGTATCTCAGGGGAAATGGAATCTTGGGCGAAATGGTATCTCAGGGGAAATGGAATCTTGGGCGAAATGGTATCTCAGGCAAAATGGTATCACATGCGCTTAACTCTTTCCTCCCAATCCCCACGACCCCCTATGTGGATGTGCGGGTATCTAGGATGTCTTGCGATGCACTCGTCCTCTGTCCAGGGTATACGAATTCATCCACTGCCGGCTGGAAGAACGAAGAGCAGGATATGACCACATCGCCAAAGTTCCACTAGGGCCATGGCGTCCTTCAATGGTTCACTTTAGAGGCGACTATTATTGTTATGCATTTATTAAACGCCACCATCTAATGACAAAGCACCAATCGATGACGTTCAGCAACCGCGAGTGAAGGACTTGCTCAAGGTCCCTACATAGTAACGTCTCAGAGGAGAGGGATCGAACCCATACTCTCCGCGTAGTAACAAGGTCAGCGTCAACCAATCGGCTACCGTGCCCCCTACCATTATGCGTTACAATAGCGACGCTATAGAATTATGACACCATGTTACCTTGCAGATGACGGCCGAGTAAGAGATGATGCTTTCCCTGACGTTCCAGTTGACGGCAACGTTCATCCACTCGAATCCACATCTCATCCACACGACAACAGAATCCACAACCAGTGCCACGAACACGTACAGAGCAGTCGACAGAACACCGGGATACAGCCTTCGGATCACAAGGGCCAGGATTAGATTCCCGACCGTACAGACGGCCACCAGTCCGGGTAGAACGTAGACGAGAAGGGTCGAGATGTTGGCCAGGGTGTTGGCCACGTCCGGGGGCCAGGCCGGCCGGTAGAACGCGGCCGGGTAGTACGTGGGAAGGATGCAGTCGGCGCGCAGCAGGACTGCCTCAGGCCACGCACTGCCATCTGACGAATGGTCGAGCAGATCGTCTTCGACGTCTGGCTCCATCTGGCGAATGAAACGTAACTACGTGAATTATTAATTAAGTTGCGTGGATTATTGTTCAAAATAATTAATTTTACTCGTTCTGCAGTCGATTTCTTTAGGTTCTGTATCGTCGTCGTATGCATATTCTGGTCTCAAAATTGGGAAATAATTTTCCATTTACTAGTACCATTTTAATGTAATTAGTAACTTCTATTGCGCCGGTATCTAATGCACAAGGCATCAACCGATGGCACATTATACACAGATACTTATGGATGCATTAATGCAGTGGTTTTCACACTTTTTGGGCCACGGACTCTTATTTTTTCTAGGCATAGCTCGCGGACCCAAGGTTTTAGCAGCAGCATAAAAAAACGGTGTGATCGAATACCCAATCGGACCCGTAGGCTATAGATCATACAGTTACAGGCGTACTATTAGTAGTGTATAAATTTGAAAACATACTATTATGCTGCTAATGCTCAAACCATGTAGTGTTAGTCATTAATGAATAGTTTCAGAACACTCTCGCGGACCCCCGCCATATCCTTCGCGGACCCCTCTTGGTCCGCGGACCACAGTTTGAAAAACTCTGCATTAATGTCTTCTCTGTCTCTGCCTCTCTCTCTCTGTCTCTCTCTCTCTGTCTATGTCTGTCTCTGCCTCTCTGTCTCTGTTTGTCTGTCTGTCTGTATGTATGTTTGTCTCTCTCTGTATGTATGTATGTTTGTCTCTCTCTCTGTATGTATGTTTGTCTCTCCCTCTGTGTGTGTGTGTTTGTGTGTGTGTGTGAGAGTGAGAGAGAGAGAGACAGACAGACAGACAGACAGACAGACAGACAGACAGAGACAGAGACAGAGACAGAGACAGAGAGAGAGAGAGAGAGAGAGAGAGAGAGAGAGAGAGAGAGAGAGAGAGAGAGAGAGAGAGAGAGAGAGAGAGAGAGAGAGAGAGAGAGGGAGAGAGAGAGAGAGAGAGGGAGGACAGTTAATATAGCGCACTTTTAGGTACCTCACAAATGTGCTGTTTTTGTAAGAATTTATGTGACCACGGATGTTTGTGTCTGTATGCATCATGTATAGTCCGTGAAGTGCTATAAATATAGTCTATGAAGAATTTATATCGGATACTCAGAGTCAGTAAAAGGCGTCAAAAGGGGTCATTCATAAAGCCTGATAAAGGACGTCCGCAATGAGGGGAAGGGAGGAGTCAAATGCGGACATGGGGGACCAGTGCGGACGTCCGCATCTAAATTTCTAAATTTGATAGTCTTCTAAACACTTCCTTGTTTCAACCTTCCCTGAGAGATGAAAAGATCAGTGAGGTGATTGTCTAAAACCTCATGCCGTGTACTAGAACTTTAAAATACTGTGGGCTTACGTTTCAGTTTTAAATATCATGTACTGGTTGACATTTTAATTAAGGTGAATTTAAGTAAGATAGAACTGGTAGCTTGTTAATGACATTAGTCACAATGTTGTTGTTTTTAGTTCATTGGCTTTGGTGTGCGGACGTCAACAAAGGCGAGGGGAGGGTAAGGTCAAATGCGAACAAGGGGGAGGGAGGGGTCCAAAGTTGGCGATGACCCCAAACCAGTAAATGATTCGCACTGATTCGATTTATGGCAGCATATCCGGTTGCCGACTGGTTTGAGTGCATGCTCGTCCTGTAACGCGGAGTGTACGGGTTCCAGCCTCCTCCTCCTCCTCCTCCTCCTCCTCCTGTTCCTCCTCCTCCTCCTGTTCCTCCTGCTCCTCCTGCTCCTCCTCCTCCTTCTCCTCTGAGACAGTTACGCAACTATAAGGACCTTGAGTGTGGGGACCTTGAGCAAGTCTTTCACTCACAAGTGCTTTCAGCTATCATTTGATGCTTGATCACTATAGATAGTGGCCATTATGACTGCGTGGGAGGTAGTAGTAGTAGTAGTAGTAGTAGTAGTAGTAGTAGTAGTAGTAGTAGTAATAATAATAATAATAATAATAATAATAAATTATTATTATTAATAATAATAATAATAATAATAATAATAATAATAATAATAATAATAATAATAATAATAATAATAATAATAATAATAATAATAATAATAATCTATTGGTATATTCAAGCCACAGCGGAGACAGCGGGTGCGGCAGCCGAGCTAGCCACGGAGAGAAAAAGTCCAAATACAACGCTCCTTTAAACACACACTTCTTCGTGCCCTTGGCTCTTGAGACTTTAGCTCCAATTGGCAATACAGGCCTGGACTATTTTAGCAGACTTGGGCCGCAACCTGACACTGACCACAGGAGACAATATATAGGGAGACCCACTTCTTGCTGCAACGCCTCTCAATCACCATTCAACGTTTTAACTCGGTGGCTTTTCATGGCACTTTAGTCGAGCCCGACCCGGAGGAGATGCAACCATTCCAGAATAACTAGTTTTCTTTTGTCTCCTGACAAATTTTTGTGACGCCCGAGGGATCATGTTTACCCGGTACCTCGGGACAAAAAAATATTTAAAAAAAAAAAAAAAAATAATAATAATAATAATAATAATAATAATAATAATAGTTACTACTACTACTAATAATTTCTAATAATGTAATATTAATCCTTAAATTCTTAGTTCTCTGCCATGTCTTTCCCGCTGCTCCATTATTCCACACGTCATCCATCTTAATCGTCCGACTAGCAACCAGTCTGACCTTTCGATCTGACATGAAACCAGATCGTACATTTCTCATCGACTTCCTTTTTGACAAACTACCTTCTGGACATTACAGAAATCCCGGGCTTACGATCGCGACAGCGAGGGGCCATTTTGTCACACCTCTGCGGCCGAGGACCTCCTTTTAATGCTGCATAAACAACACATTTCTCACGCGCGCGCAGTTCAGGATTTAGACTTAGTGAGGCCCTAAACCATACAAAGCTTGGAGGCCATTGTTAAACATTACACCAGACTTGGGCGGCGATCCCAGGGGTCGAGGGGGACAAAACCTCACCTTTTACAGTGAGGGACACATCATACATCTGCCCCCGAAATTTTGAAGAAACATAAAAAGTCACAAAATTTTTTCACGCGCGAGAGGAACAAATTTTTTAATCTCTTTTTTTAACCAGATCAGTTCAAAACTCTTTTTTGACCAGATCAGTTCAAAAGTGCCCTCCACCTGTCAAACAAGATCGCCGCCAGTGATACCAGAAGGTCCCACAAAACTTGAAAACATAATTATCTGTCTTTAATTATTTATCAGCAAGGCATTAAAAGTGAAAAATTCAAATTATTTTCAAATGAATGCCCCGAAATATTCTCAATTTTATTGAGGCCCCTGCGAATTGTGAGGCCTTGTGCTGTAGCCTAGCTTTTTTGTTTAGCTTATTTCTAAATCTGGCAGTGCCCGCGCCTTTGACCCATTTGATGACGTGTATGATTTCATCCCTCGCCGTTTTCATACAATCGGTTTTCTGAAATCGATTTTCTTGAATCGAATTTCTTGAATCGAATTTCTTCAATCGATATTCTTGAATCGATTTTCAGTAACCTTCTGATGTGAGGCTCGAACCCGTGCTCTCCGCGTTACATTGCGGGCGCCCTAAAAGGCCCCTAACCAAAGAGTCATTAGAGTAGGGTTTATCTTGTTTAAGATAAAATGGTTCATTTGTCAGTTGTCAGTCTGGGAGCGTCGCATGACTCGCCCTGGTAGCGGTTGACAGAGACAGACTGACACACACAGAGAAGCAGGGAGAGAGAGAGAGAGAGAGAGAGAGAGAGAGAGAGAGAGAGAGAGAGAGAGAGAGAGAGAGAGAGAGAGAGAGAGAGAGAGAGAGAGAGAGAGAGAGAGAGAGAGAGAGAGAGAGAGAGAGAGAGAGAGAGAGAGAGAGAGAGACAAAGAGACAGAGAGTGGAAGAGATACAGTAACGTCTGTACTGACCATGACACATGGCCCTCCTACTATGTCGTACGTTATCTATGCATTTTTATAGCGCCTTTCATGTACCTCATAAAACGCTAAAAGAGCTGAACAGTGTCAGGCCTGACTCATTAGCCGAGGTCGAGAAAATTAGACGCATACAAGAGCAACAGTCTCAATCATACATGAGGCTTGCAAGACCTATAAATATACAAACTAAAACGCAAGAATTACCCTCAAGTAGCTCGCAGCATAGCTACTTACTTACTTACTTCCAAGAAGTACAAGTCGAGGATTCCTTATCAGCCGAGGAAGAGAAGATGAAGTCGTACATTAAGCCCGCGAGACAGGCAAAAGTGTTACGACTACATTAAGATAGTGCTTCGATTGTAGCTTACCGAGCGGCTATCACTGCAATCCGTCTTCCTACTGCGTCATAGCGAATCGATTGTCCACCGTGGCTGCTCGGCCGGCGACGGGAGAGTCCGAACTGTGGCTGGGTGATCGGACGGTCTTCAGGGTGGCAACCGCTGATAGCCACGCATGGCAACGATTGTCCCGCTGAGGGGCCAGCTGTCCCAGCCCGTTTCGACCGTTTCGGCCGCGGAAAAGCCCCGTTGAAACGCTGCTTTTGGCGGCGAGTCTGCGTCTGTCTCAGCAAAACACTGCGTCCAAGCGACCCAGCGACTTAATGCACGATGTCGCGTTAAGGTATGGAACACCGTTGACGTCATAATTATAGGCGAATGCGGTGACTTTCTTATGTAGTCAGCCCATCTATGTCGGTACAGACAGACAGACAGACAGACAGACAGACAGACAGACAGACAGACAGACAGACAGACAGACAGACAGACAGACAGACAGACGGACGGACGGACGGACGGACGGACGGACGGACGGACGGACGGACGGACGGACGGACGGACGGACGGACGGACGGACGGACAGGCAGACAGACAGACAGACAGACAGACAGACAGGCGGAAGGAGATGAGGAGGAGTATAGCCGAGGTCCGTGAGTTTCTACCTTTGTCACTCAGATTTATTGTGTTTCTACACGCTTTTTCCGACCGATTTTGTCTTCTTCTTTGCATGCACGGTTGTCTGTTCCTCTATACGCATTTCTACCTGTCTGTCTTTCGTTGTCTCATAGTCTAGTTTGTCTTAGAGAGTCTCCGTGACATGCTCACTGAACTCGAATTCATGAACTCGAATTCATTGCCTGGTGTATAATTAAGTGCGTATTTATACAGCGCCACTCGCTGAAAACTCTGAGGTCTAGCCGATTGCCCAACAAAAGACCACAATCGAATAGAACGGTTCGAGGTAAGATCCGAAGGCAGAAAGTCAGACGACTAAGGTGGATGGTGTTTAGAATTGAAACTTAGCTAATACCTTATTGAATACGTTGGCTAATTATTAAATTAGCCAATCAATTAATTAGAACTGTAAAACGCGAGTCGGACATTTAGGTTAGTACCGTTAGTGCATGCATCCGTTTGCAAATCAGTTAAAAGGCGCCGTGCGTCAAACGCTGCGCTTTCTATTTATCCGACCGATGGTTTTCCATAGTTATTTCCAGGACGCCCATGAATCTTCCGCGGCGGCGTGTGCTGGTGGCTGTCTCTTCTTGATCCTTCCCTTCCATCCATCGCTACTTGCCTCCTTCCCCGCCTCCCGTCTCCGGCTTAGCCACCGAATGACCCCAGCCAGCCCGCCCGACACACTGTGTCCGAGTGGCCGGCTTGTTCTCGGCCAGTCTCCAACACGTCTTATTATAATGCAGCAGAGTGCTTGACGCTTGCAGCCACCTGGCGAGTGAGTGAGAAAATTCGCTTTGTGTAGCGTCACCTGGCGAGTGAGGTGAATAAAAGCCCTCTATCATTACTATAACAATACTATTATTATTGCTGTTTCACATGTTTAATTTCTTTAGCATTATTTTTTTATCCGAGTTAGTTCTAATCCCTCAGGTTATCAAAGACATATCTGGATATAATAAGATGTCAGTTTGGAACGGCCAATCACTCGAAAAGTTCTGACTACATGAAAGTTCCTCCAAAGGCAACGGCACGGAAGCGTTGCACGGAGATTGACATTCGAGGGAAAAGATAGGAAGTCTCTCTCGGGTATCCGTATCTCTGCATGGTTAGAGCCATAGTTCGAGAATTCGCATTTTACGAATTTTAAGAATTTTAAAAATTCACGAATTTTAACGAATTTTAAAACTAGTTTTAAAATTCGTAAAATTTCGTAAAATAATAAAATAATAGAATTCTTTGCCATGGCAACGAATTTCATTTTTTGTTTACTTTGAACTTTTTAAGCAAGTAAAATGTCAGTGTCATAGACAATCAATCAGCCGTAAAAGATAGCTGACTAACAACACAATAGTACTGATATTCAGTTACTGTTCTACTTGGAGTCTTGAACTTCGATTTCTATCATAGTTGGGGTGTGTAACTGTGAGCGTCAGTCAGCAGGACGAAAAACCACCAGTGCCCCATTCGGCTCCAGTGTCACCAGTCAGCCTCTAACTCAGCTTGCAACGAAACATGGCTAAAAAGGGTTGGCAAAGTTCACCGAGCTGTGCCTTCTATATACTTCATGGTCCTCTGATTCTGAGTCAGGAACAGCCCACTGCTCCCACTCGACTCTGGTTTCTGTATTTTCGCCATGCAAATGATCCCGAATTCGGACAGAACAACCAACAAATTCCTTATCACAAACACAACACTGTATTTTGGATGACCCTTTCCTTCGCCAAAATAACTACATACTTCCACTCCGGTCTATGTTCTTTCATCTTTAAGAAATTAGATTTCGACTAAATTAACTCGTTACGTAATAAACTTTTATACTGAATTTTACATTAAATTCTAAGCAGAAGCTTAACACAACAAATCATGACGTCATCACATTTGATTGGTGCTTACGCTGATTTTGGAAAATCCATTGTCAATGTAAAAAGGGCCCAACAATGGCCCAACGAATTTTTACGAATTTTTACGAATTTTAAAATAGACCAAAAATTCGCGAATTTTTACGAATTTTAAAACCGGAAGTCACGAATTCTCGAACCATGGTTAGAGCTAAGCCTCTCCCCAATTGTTATTGTTATCATTGTTGTTATTATTTTTTGCACCGAGGCAAACAGGATCCCTCAGGAACTTCAACATTATCTAAAGCGAAGAATTGTTGGTCTAAATCGATTGCCTGCTTGCCTACCTTTATGTATGCCCACCTTTGTGTTTGCCTACCTTTGTATGTCTACCTTTGTGAGGGAAACTCCGCCACTATTCATACTCTGAAAGTGCCAGTCCCAAGCCTGGATAAAGGAGGAGGGCGACGCTAATCATCTGTGTTATGACACAGCATCGTTAAACTGAAACTATTACTATCTTTGTGAGTGCCTACATATGTGCATGCCTACCTTTTTGTATATTCCTACATCTGGGCATGCCTACCTTTGTGCATGCTTACCTTTGTGCATGCCTACTTCTGTATGCCTATCTCTGTTTATGCCTACCTCTGTGTTCCTACCTTTGTGCATACCTCCTTATGTGTGCCTACCTTTGTGTTTGCCTACCAGCCCAATGAATACCTCAGAAGGTTTGTGTAAACTGGACTGATTGACAACGGGAATCTACCGTGAACCGCTTAATGGGCCTACCAATCCATTCACACCTGTCCTACCGAAAACGAGTTGCGGGCTGCCTAGGCCTATATCTATTTCTTTCACCTGCTCTCGCCTTTGATCGCAACTGGACATTTGATTTAATTTAATTGATGCACTAAATGCATCTGCGGTTTGCTAATTCGTGAATTTATTTGTTTATTTAGGCCTCATTTAAAAGTCTCTGTCTGGGTGCTCTAATATGAGATGCCCATGGCTTAGACCAGGGCGCAATCTGTCGCCGACCGGGCAGTGCTCGGGTAGCTTTCCACTGCGAGTCACGAGGGTCGGTCGTAGGTCCGGTAATGTCATCAATGTTTATTAAGTTCACCCAATAATTAACACCGATCCAGTTTTACTTTTAGTTAGTGTGGGAACTGTAGGAAAAAGACGGGGGTGGGGTGAACATTTTATCCGTATTTTGCAAACTGATGTCAACGAAATTTGAAAGCAGCTGATTTAAACGCTAGGCCATAGCAGTTTTGCCTGTCAAACTCGAATCAAAATCAATTCCTCTGTTGAGAAAATTCATAAATGCGTACATGATGCACCATGGAAATTTCTTCTCTTTGTCAGAGACTCAGAGTCAAATAACCCAATATCACACCAGCACAACTGAGGGGGTTGGAAACGACCCCTGGGGTGTGCAATGAAGACTTAACTGTAGGGGTCCTAAGAAAGACTAGGGGGTTGAATCCCAACCCCCGACAATTCCCACCCTGCTTTTAGTCTCCAATGTTCTTTTGTTGATCGTCGATCGTCTTTGTACTGTCTCTGTCTCTGTCTCTGTCTGTCTCTGTCTCTGTCTGTCTGTCGCTGCCTCTGCCACTCCGCCTGTCTTTGTCTCTATCTCTGCCTCGGTCACTGTCTATTTTTGTATTTGCCTCTGTCTGTCTCTGTCTTTGTCTCTGTCTGTCTCTGTCTGTGTCTCTGTTTGTCATTCTGTTTGTCTCTCTATGTTTGCTTGTGTTATTCTTGGTCTAGCGAATCAAGTGTGGCCTTCGAGTCAACGCTTACGACACACTCTTGGCTGATAGCATTCTCATTGATTACTCAGTTTTATTAATCACACAGAGTAATTAAATGTTAGCTTAATTTCCTTAAAATAATCACCGATGCTAAAATCAGCTATACACAATGTTGCTGGCTACTTCTTCTCGTCGTCGTCGTCGTCGTCCCTCCTCCTCCTCCTCCTCCTCCTCCTCCTCCTCCTCCTCCTCCTCCTCTGATTCCTCCTCCTCTTTCTTTATTTCCAACTTCTTTTTCCTTCTCCTCCTTCTCCTCCTCCTCTTCCTTCGTTGTGAAATGATGCTATAAGAAGATGATGATAATCATCATCATAATCGTCAGCATGATGGCCAGGTTAGCCATACATTTGTTGGAGGCAGGTCCCATGCACCTTGATGCGCGCGGATTCCCGGTTCGCCTTCTGATGGTGGCCTTTTTCAGAAGTTTTAATCTCGGGCCACCTGTTTACCACGGTGGGTCCCGGGGACCTTAAATGGCGTGACACCCATTCAAACGCAACGGTGATAAAGGATCCCACCTGATCAATTCATTGAAGAATGATCACTATCAAGGCTATACCAGCGCTTATAGAAAAATTGTACATTTACATTTTACAACAGTTCGTAGCGCCGGATATTTGGTGGCTATGGGTGCCAAAGAATTACTTACATTCTTGACGCCTATATTATAATCTCAGTCTCGTCGTCTTTAATTAACGTTTCTTAATTAAGTTGCCACCTCTATTGTCTATCCAGCATATTATGATCTTACGTTGCTGTCTATCTTTCTAATGTTCCGCGTACATTGTTTTTGTGCCTCCTAATTAGCATTCTTTCTGTGTCACATCTTCTAATTCGTTATCGCTCGTTCGAGATGCGACTGTTACGTTCCTTGATATTCATGCGGCGCTCCGATCGTGCTCAGAATGAGATTATGAGCGCGCCCACACAGTTGAACTAGTGACCTCAAGCGAGGAGTTCGATGTTCGTTTGATTTCGTGACTATGCGTGATACTTGGTTGATTATGCTGTCAAGCCTGGGGTCAGAGGGTCATGGGTGGGTCGAGAATACTTCCGATTGCATGTAAGGGCTATATATACATATGCTGTTGTGCCGTAGGCCGAATTGTAGGCCTACAGGCCATTGACAGTGAATAGCCTTTGTGAAAGCGTGTGCGAGTTTTGGGTCGCCGTCCGCTTAACTCGCTGTGTACGGGTATGGCAAACCGATTGCCAGAACATAATCTGGACCATCGTGATCATTAGATTTCTGCAGAACCCATCGACACTGAGTAGCGGGTAATTGGTTATTCACAAATGAGGCGCTCAGTCAAAACAAAATCGATAGGCAACCAAAGTCAGATAGGTTCCAAGTCGGAGTCAATTGCTCAGACGGCTAAGGTAAATAACGTTTAGAATTTGAGCTGCGAGACAGACGGGGGAAGAGGAGGAATAAGGATAGCATTCTAGGAAGAGGAGTGTCTTCAGTTTTTGAATGATACTGGAGCATATTTGTAGATTGCAAAAGGTACAGTGTCAGTGAGTTCGTAAGATTGATCAGATACCGGTAACTAGGCCTAATATCGTAATGAATTCCCCGGATTTGACCTAGAACCGGGAGATACAAAACAACCTGGTTATAGCGGACTTGATTTGACATAGCGCCGGTGTTTTGCTGGTCTCCCTGACGTGACTTTTGTGTGGCGCTGAAATAACTTCTCATAGCCATCACGAATGTCATTTGCTGTAATCAGAATACATGGTTTAACACCAATTCAAACAAATGGGAAGTGACAGTGAAGGAGCTAACCCGATCAATTCATTGAAAAATGAGCAGGGTTCAGGCCTACGGTCCCTACAGAGAAACGTGTAGGCCTAGCTATATTTATATATATACATCCATCTATACCGATTGGTTCAGTATTATTTAAAAAAAATTTAAAACGCTTAATGAACTGAAATAAAAAATATAATTAATAACAACAGAGCATTGAAATTTAAATTACCTCTATAAGAAGTTATTGCACTTGAAATGCACCTGATTAAACATCGTGAATGAGAGTGGTGTACGCATTTATGGAGATTGCGGTGTTCCATAGACTGGCTGGCGGGGACAATGTTTTGGTCGTAGGACGTCTACGCTAGAGAGTCGAATGTTATTAATCATTCCGAAGTTCAAGTTTTGAAGATTGCGGAAGCCGAGCTAAGCCTAAAATCTGGTTTAAATGACTCGAAAAACAAAAATCACGCGAAGATGCCTGGATTTGCACGCCGATAATCGCTGCTGCTGCGCGGTGCGACTTGGGCCATGAACCCGGCAGAGCAGACGACCGATGGGGCCCTCGATCTGTCCCGCCGAACCTCTGGGGCAAATCATCGCAGCCCGATTGTTAAATCCGTCGAGGGCGAGGGCCAAGAGACGATGGCCGAGGATTTGTCGAACAAACGAGGAAATAAACCGGACTCGGAGCGGGTGACGGACCCCTGCGAGGAGGACGGGTCGAGAGAAAACCCGGAATGTATATTTGGTGAAAAACTTCCAGCGTTCAAGAAAGGCATCCTCAAACGATATCGTGAGTAGAATTTTCAAACGAAAATGTAATTAATCTCCGGTTTGGCGTTATACTGTGGCTAAAGTAAGGTACGGTAGGTGTACTATGGCCAGTAAGCTTGGGTGCCACATCCTGCATACAGCCCTGGGCAAGGTGAACACTTGCCCTCTCCTGGAATTCACATCTGAACACGTTTTTCCCACGCCAGGTCATGATGATTTGTCCCAGTTTTCATGTTTTACCCGTTCTGCACATATTCTGTGGGTGCCTATGAAACTAAGGTCAGGTACAGTAAGGTACGGTTAGTAAACGTTAAGGTGAGATATGGTATGGTAAGGTAATATGGCGACTTCTATAGCGCTTAGGACATCAGTCAGAAATCATAATCTAATGGAGAAATCCAATCAAAAGTCAAGGTAACACAGGTAGGTATGGTAAAGAACATATATGGTCTGCTTTGGCATGGTAAGGTAAAGTCAGATATGGTGTGTGTGGTACATTAAGGTATGGCAGGTAATTGATTTTGGGGTGTGGTACAATAGGGTGCATTAGTAGTAACTGTAGATTAGATGTATGTGCACTGGTTGGGAAGGGTCTTCAGATGTGGGGGCGTGGGATTGGAGGGTCATCAAGTGCAATCTAATCTACATCTAGTCAAATCTGATATCTTCTATAGCGCTTCTATATTGTTTTGCATGGTATTATGATACCTGTATATTGTTTTGCATAGTATTGATACCTGTATATTGTTTTGCATGGTATTATTATACCTGTATATTGTTTTGCATAGTATTGATACCTGTATATTGTTTTGCATGGTATTATGATACCTGTATATTGTTTTGCATAGTATTGATACCTGTATATTGTTTTGCATGGTATTATTATACCTGTATATTGTTTTGCATAGTATTGATACCTGTATATTGTTTTGCATGGTATTATGATACCTGTATATTGTTTTGCATAGTATTGATACCTGTATATTGTTTTGCATGGTATTATTATACCTGTATATTGTTTTGAACGGTATTATGATACCTGTATATTGTTTTGCATAGTATTGATACCTGTATATTGTTTTGCATAGTATTGCTACATTATATTGTTTTGCATGGTATTATGATACCTGTATATTGTTTTGCATTGTATTTATGATACCTGTATATTGTTTGCATAGTATTGATACCTGTATATTGTTTTGCATGATATTATGATACGTGTATATTGTTTTGCATGGTATTATGATACCTGTATATTGTTTTGCATGGTATTATGATACGTGTATATTGTTTTGCATGGTATTATGATACCTGTATATTGTTTTGCATGGTATTTATGATACCTGTATATTGTTTTGCATAGTATTATGATACCTGTGTATTGTTTTGCATAGTATTATGATACCTGTATATTGTTTTGTATGGTATTATAATACCTATATATTGTTTTACATAGTAGTATGATACCTGTATGTATATTGTTTTCAGTGTTTTGCTAATGCATCAGTGTAATCTGTCGCATGTGAATCTGGCTTCTCCAAATGGATTCTGATTGTGATTTGACTTGAAGCGACCTTCGATTAATGCCTCTGGCTTTATGAGAATTGTGCTACAGAAGTCATTGTATTAGATGTTGTATTGTATTGTACCTAAACAATTACTATTAATTTTTAGCGCATTTTAAGTACCCCACTTAAGCACTCTCTGCGCCATTGTTTATTGTAAGCAAAGATCAGAAATGCATCAAGTTAGCAAGCAGAACAAGGGACAGAAAGCTAGAAGAGTCACCAATGGTGTGCCCACGCACTCGCGTGGAGCCCAAGCAAGGGATTCCCCCTTCCCCCGTAGTTGGACCAAGCTGCGCCGATAGTGTTTCCGGTCTTTCTGGCAACTGCATATGTATCTCCTCTGGACATCTCTGGACAACCCCTCTGACATGACATAGCACTCTCTGGACAACCCCTTTGACATGCTGCAGTGCTCGTGAATAAGCTGGTGCCCTGTGCATTGATTTGCTTTAGAAATTTGGTGTTTATGGTTACGACTAAGATTATGAGACGACAGATGTAGCAATCTGTGCTGTATTGTAATTGTATTTTATTGTTTTGTAATGTATTGTACTGAATTGTATTTGTACTGTATTGTATTATAATACGTTGTAATTTATTGTAATGTATTGCATTTCATTGCATTGTAATGAATTGTATTGTATTGTAATGTATTATATTGTATTGTAGTGTATTGCATTGTGATGAATTGTATTGTATTGTAATGGATTGTATTATATTGTATTGTAATGTATTGTGTTGTAATGTATTTTATTGCATTGCATTGTAATGTATTTATTGTATGGTAATATATTAATATTATATTGCATTGTAATGTATCGTGCATGCATTTCACAGAGCAGATTGCTCTGCTTGAAAAGCCGCTTCAGTCGACTCTTGAGGTGACGTGACGTGGCTGCATTATTGAACCTGAATGACTTGACAATGAGTTAGTTAGTAGTAATCTTGACATCTAATATAGTGCCTTTCAAGTACGTGGCAGAGGCGCTCAGCTGCTTCCTACGCAATACTAAACGACGTTGAACTTTGCTAACAGCCGACACTTCGCAGCCACATCGTCTTTTGTGGCCGTCACGTGTTCTTATGGATTGGCCATTATCGGTTCGTAAGCGGCTATAACGGAGTTACACCTCCGCACAAGTGATCTTTCTCAAGTGGCGTCAGTTGAGAAGAAGACCAGTCCCTTAAGCTAGCCCGAGAGGCAGCCAGGTGTATGAAGTACTAGCGACTTCATTTTTCTTAGCCTCGGCATACGAGGGGTGGTCAGTCTTCTTCCCCGTCGTCGGATCTTCCCACCAACAGTGTACAGACAAGTGTATACTAATTTCACAGGAGTGGGCTGGGGGGAGGGGGGGGAGATGGAGCAGAAATCTCAAAACAATTTGCGGGGTTTGAACCTCCGACCTCTCGGTTTGCAGTCCCACGCACTAACCATAGACTATCGAAGTGAAGCCCCTAACGTAATCATGCTGTCTACTGTTTTTATAAAGACAGCCATTCCAGTTCTTTGGTTGTCGGCAAGACTCTGCCTGGAAAGCACTGGCTACAGATCCACTGAAGTTGACTGAACTGAGGGTGGTGGAGCTTTGCTTGACTGCTTCGATGCCCAATTCGAACTACAGTATCTGGTCCTGATTTACTTGCATGATGCCTGCAGTTACCCATATGTTCTGTGGCTTTGCCTGTATGTTACCTGCGTTTCTTACCTGTATGTTACCTGTGTTTATCTGGTAAGGTAAATTTAGGCTTAGGCAAAACATGTATGAAAACAAACTCTGTTATCCTGAGATTAAAGAAACTTACATCATACTTCTCACAATTCATCTTACCCTTATCTTATATCTTACCCTTATATCATATGTTACCCTTATCTTATATCGTGCCCTTATCTCATATCTTACCCTTATCTTATTTCTTAACCTTATATCTTGCCCGTATCTCATATTTTACCCGTATCTTATATCTTGCCTTTTTTTAAATCTCATATCTTACCCGTATCTTGTATCTTATATCTGATCCTTATATCTTACTTACCCTCATTTTTTACCATTATCTCATGCCTAAGAGCCTCGCGAAGGTGAAGTTCTCGAAAGGCAACTGTGCGATTGTTTTTTATGTATGTCGTTAACGAATGCACACAGGAAGCCACAGCACCGCTCACCACTTCATCTCGCCATAAACCTTTGAGTGAGCGCGCGCCTCGGCCGCGCTGATGGTAGTCAGAGTGAGGGGAGCCCCGGTTGCGTTTTTAATTGGTGTTTGGTTGGGTCGCTAGGCGTCAGCTTCCGGCCCTCTGGTGTCGGCCGGTGTAACTACCGATCAAGAGATGCTTGTCGGGCAAGTAGCGATCTCTTGAAGAAGCGCTGAGTGGTCACGTGCTCGGCCGCCGTCGTGACGTATTCCGTGACAACAGGTGGTTGGAATTGCGACCACGTGACCGATTGCCGCGCTGGTGGATTGGTTGAGCGGTTGACCTGTAAGGAGCAGTGACCGGATTCGAATTGTAAATGTAATTGTACGTGGAAATTTACGTAGCGCCGTTTTGCGAGACACTTGCGATCCTATGTGAAAACACTTAACATTAATACGTGAATATATTGTTGCGTTTTATATGTCGTTGTACTAGGTATGGCCCTATACATGGCCTTATATGAACGAGTCTAAACTTACTCATGCTTTGTAATTTGGAAGAGGCATGCATCAAATAGGAATCTAGATAGTTTCCAAATGTCTTTCAGACAAAAGTACCAGGAAATTTTACCACTAATTTTGAACTATTTGGTTGAACCAACAGTCTCAATAATGATTTTCCATCAGTACCTGTTGAGCAGTAGTGGGTTAGAAACCCCATTTTGGGAATTAATTCTTCTTTGGGTCAGTTCACTTTGAAAGAGGAGGAAGAACTCGCTGAAATTGCGACTGGTGGAACGGTCAAATTGAAGCATGCATGAGCTGGACTTGGACTCGTTTTGGATATTTGTCGAAAACGAATATCCCTATATTGCTCAGAAAGATTGGCGAATTCTAATGCAGTTTTCAAGTAGTTGCCTGTGCGATTTCGGATTTTATGCTATGACCACCATAAAAAAAAACAAAAAGCGAGATATTGTCTGTTGAGGACGAATTATTACGTGTGTATCTCTCTGCGATTCGTCCGAGAATTAAAGTGTGACGTCGAAGCCATCGGGCGCAAATTTTACACTAAACTTGATGAAAGTTATTTGCAGCACAGCGTATCTATAGCACTGTTCCAGAATATTTTAATATTCTATCCATCTGTCGGTTATAGTTGCTGGCGAAATACAATAAAAATGCTGTTGTTCACTAACATTGTTTTTATGCACTACACTTGAATGCTAAAGTATGTATTTGTATTTATATTGTGATATTATAGCCTGCACCAGAAGTGCAAATAACTGATATTCTGAGTGAAAAATTTTAGCATTACCCCAACATTACAAGTTACAATTACATTTATTTCTTGCAATATTGGATGGGTGAAACGCGCTGGGTTCCGTGAGCCAATGAATGCTTTGTGTAAGGTTCCATCACTACAAAAAGTTGAAAACTAGTCTGGTTTACTGTAACAACAGATTTTTGTAGCGCATTTACAGTACCTCGTGAAGGACCCTCGTTGTATCTGCCTTTGTTTCTCTATAAATAGCAATCATTGGCTGCAGCTAGGCCAAGGTGCTCATTAGTCTCATTAGCCTTCAGGTGCCAATTAACTCAAGGTGGGCTAATCAGGTGAAGAGGAGATAACGTTTTCCGTGAGTGATAAATATTCAACGTGTTCAGTCTGATGACGTATCCGTCGCTAACTTATCTAATCTGACTCTGTGTATACTCGACCTATCTGCATGTCTGCTACTGCATTTTACCTTACAGTACCTTACCTTACAGTACCTTACAGTACCTTACCTTACAGTACCTTACCTTACAGTAGTGATGTAGCTTTTCCGGAAAAATATTTTGCGGAAAATTTTCCAGAAATTTTCCGGAAATTTTCCGTAGATCCGGAAAAATACATTTAACTCATAATGTCCAATTTTCCGCATAAGAAATTTCCGCATTATTATTATTTCCTCATGTTTATTATAAGACAACACTAGAAAATTTCTGTTTTTTTAAGTTATTTTATTTACAGTATTTCTGTCAATGCAGGCAACATTCACCTTAAAAGAATTAAAATAAACATTAAACCCTACATTAGCGTTTCAGACTAGAGTAGCCTAGTTCAAACTAGTTGTAGCCTGTATGTCTGCAGTCTGCTCTCCTGCAGGAAATGTTTAAAAGGATTAAAATAAACATGAAACAATCTACCAATTGCTGTTTTTTCTCATATTTTCATAACTAAAAAATATTAAGGAGACTAAATCATAAAAAATATTTTCTCTAAATTAACAGTCAAGTTTAATTGCAATTAATTCTTAAATGTATTGTCGTTGTTGAATGTTGAGCTTGTGAACACTGAATAGTAAGCACTAACAATGCTATCTATTGAATTAACATACAAGTTATATCTACATAAGATAGCTTACAGTGAGTGATGTTAAAACATTATGATGCATTTAAATTCTTATTCAGTAATATTATACTGATGGAAAAATATGGACAATTTTCCGGAAAAATACACCGGAAATTTTCCGAAATTTTCCGGAAAAATATGAAATTTTCCGGACAATTTTTCCGCCTCACAACACTACCTTACAGTACCTTACAGTACCTTACCTTACAGTACCTTACCTTACAGTACCTTTCCTTACAGTACCTTACAGTACCTTACCTTACAGTACCTTACAGTACCTTACCTTACAGTACCTTACCTTACAGTACCTTACCTTACAGTACCTTACCTTACAGTACCTTACAGTACCTTACCTTACAGTACCTTACCTTACAGTACCTTACCTTACAGTACCTTACCTTACAGTACATTACCTTACAGTATCTTACAGTACCTTACCTTACAGTACCTTACCTTACAGTACCTTACCTTACAATACCTTACAGTACCTTACCTTTCAGTACCATGTACTTACCTTGCTTAATGTTACCTTGCCTTACCTTATATTTCCTTCATTTCCTAACATTAGGCTATGCATTACCGATTTACCTTAACTTACATTGCGTTACTCGTCTTTACCTTGCCTTTCTTCACATTACCTTCGTAGAGGTAAAACAAGGAGACAGAGACAGAAATACACCGACTGCGACAGACGGACAGACAGAGAGACAGACAAACATAGAATGCAGAGAAACAGTACTTGTGTACGATGACAAAGGCGGACGAGAGACAGACAGACAGAGACAGACAGATAAACAGACAGACAAACAGACAGACGGACTGACGGACAGACAGACAGAGATACAGTGAGAGAGAGCGAGAGAGCGAGAGAGAGAGAGAGAGAGAAGAGAGAGAGAGAGAGAGAGAGAGAGAGAGAGAGAGAGAGAGAGAGAGAGAGAGAGAGAGAGAGAGAGAGAGAGAGTCGTGTCTGTATAATAGACAACTACTACTACTTGTAGTAGTTGATCTATAGTAGATGTAAAGAGCTGCTTGAGTTAGGAGTGGCACTTGGAGAGGACAGGTCGCGCCGTCCATCGTCCACCTGTAAGCCTCAAATGACGTCAATCGCATATCACGTGACGACGCATCTCTTGACAGACTGGCGCTTGCCAAAGAGGGGGAGGGTGGTGTGTGAGCGGCGGGGGAGGCAGCGTAGGGACGGTGGAGTCGCCGGATGGGGGAGAGAGTCGCTGAGGGCGACTGTTGGAGCGAGGGAGGGACTGCTCTTCTCGACCGTTTATGTAATGGCTCGTGGTTGTGTGTATGGTTTCCAAGTTACTTCCTCACTCATGAAGTTAATTAATTAATTTGATATTTCTTTGTGTGAGTTCTTGTTCGTTGCTTCCTCATTCGCTGGTGTTCCCTGCATGCCGCTGACCGAAGTTGCTTCGTTCCGATTAGAAATTATCAATAAACTGTTTCAGAACTTTAAACTCCAGATGGTGACGCACTGCGGGTAGATGCCAAAAATAGGAGAGTCGAGATATACATGTATATAAATACATATATATATATATACATGGTTATTTTTATACGCATGTTCGCGGCATGTATATATATATATGTATATTCCTCTCTTCTATTTTGGGCATAGGATGTTTCTATCTGTGTTATGTCATCACAGTTATCACCATCTTGCCAATGGTAAATATATATATATATATTTATATATATATATACATATATATATATAATCATATATATACCATTGGCTCGTGTATATAGATCCTATATCTGTGATCTTACGGACTGATGTTCTGGATATTGACCTGATCACGGCTTGGTTTTGATGTGCCATCGGTTGATGCCTTGTGCATTAGACACTGGCACAGTAGAAGTTACTAATTACATTTACAATTACAGACGAGACCGTCCTTATAACAGGATGGGTATATATATATATATATATATATATATATATATATGTGTGTGTGTGTGTGTGTGTGTAGGTGTATGTATGTGTGTGTGTGTGTGTGTGTGTGTGTGTGTGTGTGTGTGTGTGTGTGTGTGTGTGTGTGGTGTGCGTGCGTGCGTGCGTGCGTGCGTGCGTGCGTGCGTGCGTGCGTGTGTGTAAGTTTCAAAAACTGGTCTCACTGTAACAGAACCCGGTGGCTTTTGGTGATCAAGGCCACAGAGACGAAGGGTTATGGGGAGCTTCCAGTGTACCCAACAAAAGAGTTGCATAACTGTATGAAGAGATTATCTATGTAGTTATTAGCTACACAAACGTTTGTGTGTGTATTGTATTTTAGTAATGGGGTGTGAGAGTGGATGTGAGAGGGTGGAAGATTAGGAGTGACAAAGGCAGTTTGTTGGTATATTGTATGTATGTGAATGGATTGTGAGGTTTCAGGAGGGTGGGTGGAAGATTACTAATGAATCTGAAGAAAGCAGTGTGTGTATGTTTGTTTATGTGTGTCTGTGGCTGTCTCTATGTCTCTCTGTGTGTCTGTTCATCTGCATGAGACGGATGATTTGTGTATCTTTTTGCTTTGTTACATTTCTGATTAAGATCTAATCTGCCACTTATCTCTTGACGAGTGTTGTAGCTCTTGGCTTTTCAGCATTTGTATACGGTCACGATGTAATTCATCTGGAAAGAGCCAGCCACAGACAGATAGGCAGACAGACAGGTAGAGAAGGACGGACAGACAGAGACATGCAGGCAGATAGATCAGTCCAACCCTATGCAAACAGTACAGCCCAACAGAAGCGATGTAATTTATATTTATATATATATATGTATATATACATGTATATACATACACACACACATATATATATACTTGTATATTATATATAATATATCTGAGAGAAATACATGTCTGTCGTATATTCTTTGCATGCCTGTCGTATATATATATATATATATGGACACGGAATTATGTATATATAAGTACAGGTTTATATGCATTATATATATATGGACACGGAATTATGTATATATAAGTACAGGTTTATATGCATTATATATATATATATATGTATATGCATAGGTAGCTTATTTAAGTGAACCTGTAAAATTTATGAATTGTGTGAAATGTGTGTGTTATGGGCCTTTGTTTATCACTGTCTCTTATCTTTACGTGTGTGAGCATGTGTGCTTGTGTGGAGGGTTATTGAGGAAATTAGCTATACAGGTGTGTGTTATTGGGTAACCTTGTCAGAAGTAGGGATGTCCTGAATGAGTTTGAAGATACAGGAATGAATGAGTACTTGACTGGACAGACAGACAGACAGACAGACAGACAGACAGACAGACAGACAGACAGACAGACAGACAGACAGACAGACAGACAGACAGACAGACAGACAGACAGACAGACAGGCAAAGTGACAGACATAATGCAGACGGAGAGAAAGGCATAGGGAGACAGACATGTAAAGCAACGGATAGGGATCGAGAGGAAAGAGAGGAAGAGTAGAGGGAGAGTCTGAGAATGAAGTGTTCCTGCCTGGTGGCTTAATTAATTTATAATTGAGTAATTTAGGATGGCGGGTCTTTTGATCTCAAGGACTTCCGGACGGAAATTTAAGCGGTTCCGGTGGGATGGTGGGATGGACCCTCCCTTGAGGAGTGGAGATTTTTTTTTGGGGGGGGAGAAGGAAGGGAAGTTTTTAAGGACTGAGTGAAACATGGTTAGTCTCAAATTGTAAGCACTCTGGGTCTTTTTTCATGAAAGACTGTCAGAAGATAACTGGCCCTAGACTGCAATGAGATCTGAGCCTTCTTCTTCTTGCCTGTGATCTGTTCCATCCAGTATATTGATCAATGTATTATTATCACTGTTGTTGTTATTATTATAATATTCCTATTGTACTTATAATCTAAAATTTATATAGCACCACGATGGGAGAAGCGCATCAGACACATCAGAACATGTCTGACCTTCAGATCTCGACTATAAGCTCAAATCTCTTCCTGGACTAATTTCTTCCTTAGGCTGTTTCCGTGTCTTCGTCGACTTCCTTCTTATCTCTCGACGGACTCACCCTGGAATTACGATTAATAACGACAATCGATTGATACCTTGAGAATCATTCAGTGGCGCTACAGAAGTTCATAGCTTAGATTGAATTAGATTAGATTAGATTAGAGCCTGACAACATGAAACAACGATCAGACAGAATTTATTTCAATCGTAATCATGAACTCCAAACTTCTAGAACGCTATTCTAAAGCTAAGCGCAGGGCACCAGCTTATTCACGAGCGCTGGGTCGTGTCAGAGGGGTTGTCTGTCCAGAGATGTCCAGGGAAGATCAGAGTCTGGTTGCAAGAGACGAGAGAGAGAGGAGGCAGAGGCCAGACGAGATGCTAAATGGGTTTCGTTAAGAACGAGAAAGCGCGGAGGGCAGAGGATGGGATGGATTAAGCTACTAGGAATTCTTGAAAAGCTGGACTCTGTTTTGGAGTTGAAAGTATCTGCACTCTGCAGTGATAAGTAGAGGTCTTTGGAGGCAGAAAAAGGCCAAGCAGTTGATGTCATAGCAGCAACTTGTCGCAGAAAGATGGATCGGAAACTTAACTACGTCTGATGTTTCAGCAGCTGCTAAACTCGGCGAACCGCATCGATAGTTTCTGGTGCGTGCATTGCATTCCCTTCCAGAAACACTAACTATTGTCACCATCGGGTCATGACCGTCATGACGCAACTCTGGTAGTGCCAGTCCGAAGCCTGGATATACAGGAGAGCGACGCTAATGGTCTTTGTTACGACACGGCATCGCTAGAAAGTAACCAACAAGGACGTTCTTGGGTGATGCCAGTCTCAAGATAAAGAAGGAGGGCAATGCTAATCATCTGTTACGAAACAGTGTCGTTAAACAATAACCATACAGTGGCGCTATAAAAGAGGCGCGATATATAGTGCATGATTATTTAGTAATTCAGTGAATTGGTTCAATTTGGTTGTAACTTGAGCTGATTTTTGGTTGGTTTTGATGCTGTATTTTTTTCTTATTTTTTTGCTTGGTTTGCCGTTTATGGCGTAATAAAGGTGTTCAATAAATAACCAACCTGGCCATGGCGCCGGCCGCATGGGGCGATGCGTGCGCAAAAAGTTCTCCAGTCTTTTCGCTTAAATGTCACATCCAGTGCGGATCTCTTGTTATGACTTCGTTAATGTTGTCTTTCCGGAAAATGGTCCACGTGGTTTTTGCCTCTTGCTTTTGTACTTCTTTCCACGTAATCTTGCGCTCAGCTCTTTGTTTGGGATTCGATGGTGAGCCAATGTAAACAGACTCTTGACCCCTTGGCTCAGAAGTCGGTTGCCGCTCGGTTTAAACAAATCCTCTCAGCAGAATACAATACAAAAAATTGAAGCTAAAAAACACAGCTTTGGTATACATGTATTTACCTAGGTAGTATGTATAGGCCTACACTTGCATGAACTTATGTATGTGTATCTATGTATGTATGTGTGTGCGACTGTATGTATATGTGTATGTATGTGTGTGTGTATGCATGTGTGGGTCTATGTAAACTATGTATGTATGTATTTATGTGTGTATTTATGTATGTGTGTATGTATGTGTGTATGTATATGTATGTATATATGTGTGTGTATATATGTATGTATGTATGTGTGTGTATGTGTGACTGTGTACGTGTGTGTATGTATGTATATGTGTCTATGCTTATATGTATGTAATTATGTATGTATGTATGAATACTCGCATGTACATATCATTGTATGTAGGCCTATAATATGTTATATTCTGTATTTTATGTAATCTATTAATATACATTTATTGGTTATTGTAAAACCAAAGACACCCCAAAAACTCTCAGCATCCATGGTAGTGCTATTGAACAAGTATTGGGCGTTTTATAAGAGCAAATGGCAACAGCGGAAAAGGCAAAAGAGAATGGGATGCACTTTATAAGCATTTGGAAAATGAATAGGATATGGAGAAGCAGAGAAATGACAAATAAAACCAAGGCATGAATTATGAGATGCTCTTGCAACATAGTTTCCGGTACGGATCAGGATGATGAACAATGGGAAAACAATACGAGGAAAGAATTGTCACATTAGACATGGTTTGCTTGTGAAAATTGCATGAATTTCAGGACTGAAGAATTTAGAAAAATGATTACATAAGAGAGTTGTTCCATCCAGTCAATGGTGTGTGAAGTTTTGTCATGCATACATTTACATATGTATGTATGTAAGTAAGTACGTAGGTATGTATATATGTGTGTATGTATGTATGTGTGTGCATGTATGTGTGTATGTTTGTGTGGAATGGTGGCCTATTGGTTAGTTGTTCTCTCCTATATGTGCACTTCTGAACTTTGGAAGGAGGGCAATATCAAGTACAGTTGTATTGTGTATGCATGTGTGTGTGTATGTGTATGTGTGTGTACATGTGAGTACATTTGTATGTACGTTGCATGTGTCTGCCTGCAGCAGAGACTACTGTGATTTTGGCCACAGTATAGTTGTGCTGTGCTGTGGACTACATTCAAACTAGGAGTGGTTACGTCAAGTTGTGTAAGTAACACTATTAACTTTTTTATGAGGGTCCAGTGAAGGGTGGTGAACTCAATGGGTGGGAGAGGTGTGGTGGTCTTAAGTTTAAAATCTTCCTGTCTTTATTTCACGACGTCCAGAGGGCGGAGACTTGACTTTCTTTGGTCCCAACCTCGATTTCCTGTTTGCTCTCGACTGAGGTGGCACTCCAGCTGTTTGCCCAAACGGCTGAAGGCTTACCTGTTCAGGTGTAGACTATAGGCTAAAAATAGCACGCACTCATCGAACTGGGAGCGGAAGAGAGAGACATAGAGACAGACGCAGAGAGACAGAGGAGCAACTCGGAAGAAAGAGGCAGAGAGAGCATGTTGAGAGAGAGAGAGGGGGAGACAGAGACAGAGAGATTGAAGCGGACAGAGACAGAGCGTTGGCAGCAATAAGCGATGAAACAGGCAGAGTGAGAGAGACAGAGCGAGAGAGTAAGTGAGAGGAAGACAGACTGACAGAAAGAGAGGAAAAGGAAGACAGATTGAGGCAAAGAGAGACAGACAGACAGAATGAGAGAGATAGCAAGAGATAGAGAGAGAGAGAGAGAGAGAGAGAGAGAGAGAGAGAGAGAGAGAGAGAGAGAGAGAGAGAGAGAGAGAGAGAGAGAGAGAGAGAGAGAGAGAGAGAGACGCAGAGACACAGAGAGACAGAGAGAGAAGGTGACAGCATGTGTGTCAGTGATCTGTTGAGACTGAACACAACCCATCCTATAGAAATTCCAACAAAGGCGTCTTATGATTGCCCAAAATTACGTTTCCACCCGCCTATACCAACAAACACACACGCGCACTCACACAGACATACAAACAGACACAAGCACACACACACACACACACTCACACACACACACACACACACACACACACACACACACACACACACACACACACACACACACACACACACACACACACATACCGACGCTGGTTCCTCTTCATTCATGATAGTTGTACCTGGCGTCAGTCATCCTTAGTCACCGCAAGCGGTCTACGTCCTTGGTCAACTGGGCGGGTTGTTGATTATTATGGTCGTTTGAAAAATAAAAATAACAGCCAACACAATCCCAACTTATCCCTCTCTCTTTCACTCATTCACTCTCTCGCTCTCTGTCTCTGTCTGTCTGTCTGTCTGTCTGTCTGTCTGTCTGTGTCTCTCGTTTTCTCTCTCTGTCGCATTCTGCTGATGTGTTGATTACTCTGATCTTTTAAAAAAAGTGAACCAAACCCCAAATAGTTAATTTGTGTGTCTGTCTCTCTGTCTACTCTGTCTGTCTGTCTGTCTTGTCTCTGTCTCTATCTCTATCTCTGTCTCTGTCTCTGTCTCTGTCTCTGTCTCTGTCTCTGTCTCTGTCTCTGTCTCTGTATGTCTGTCTGTCTGTCTGTCTGTTTACTCTCTCTGTCTTTCTGTCTAGTCTGTCTCTCTGTCTCTGTCTCTCTTTCTCTGCTGTGATGATTGTTCTATTCTTTCTAAAAAAAGTGCACAACAACAACAACAACTCATTCAACAATTCAAAAACTACTTAGGAAAAGGTTACATACCGTGTCAGTTTAGTGGTGTGTGAGTGGGACTGTCAACTATTAGGTCCGTGTTTCAAATCGTCGCCAGGACCAACACCTCAAAGGCAACAGAAGAGCCCAAACGAAAAAAGAATGATGACAGTAAACGATGAAAAGGTGTCGTGATGTAAAGTCTCCCCAAACAGAGTCTTCCCCCAAACAAAGAGTCTCATCCAGACTGAAATAATCTCCTTCCCGTTCTCTTCAGTTCCACTCACACATTTCTTGTCATTATTGTAAGATTTGATTTAAAACTACCTAATAGTTTTACACTACAGTTAGAAAATCCATCTGCTCTAAGTTATCATTGACTTTAAAACAACTGTGGCTATGTACCTGGGAGAATAGTGTTCCGGAGGAGATATTATTTGAGAATAGTCTCCCGGGAGAGATTATTTGAGAATAGTCTCCCGGGGAGAGATTATTTCAACGTAGGATGAAATATTTTCTCTCCCCCCCCCGGAGACTTAGAATACAGTCTCCGGGGATTGGGGGCGAATTTGTTCTAAAATGGATCTACCGTATGGGGGAATCTGTTCCGACATAGATAGTAATGGGGAGACTTTTAATGGGGAGACTGTTGCCGAATACCAGCTGCTTATTTGGCCGTTGCATGTCCTGAACCGGTCACTTATATATATATGAGCCCTGTTTGGCCGTTGTCCTTTTACTGTTCAGACCGTCCTGTTCTGGGGGGTGGGGCAGGCACACCAGGGAACCGGTCATTCGCCTTAGTTGACTGCGGGCGGGCAGAGAGGACGGAAGGGGTAGTTTGGCCATGAGGTCATGGTTTGGTGGAGCGTATCGAAACATGGAATGTGCTTGAAGGGCGTCCTTGTACGACTGTTACAGTAGACGCAGAGTAAACGCGGTCAAACTTCTACGACCAAATGTGACCGATATCTGAAGCCAATGATTGGCTAGATATAGGTCGTAACTATTACGATCTAATTATTAGGAATTGCTATTAGGCCAAATGACGCAAGTATGTGTGTCTCTCGCCACTGAATTCAAGTAGGCCCTATGGTGATGATGAGGAGGAGGATGATGACGATGTTGATGGTGGTGGTGATGATTACCAGGGCGCCCACAGCGTGACGCACTGGACGCACGTGCGTCCACTCACCAAATCAAATCCACACATGGAATAGGCATCGTATCGATATTTTTGTTTAACGGCCATACGGCATGTTAAAGCATTAGATGTTATCTAAATTGAAATTATTTGTTACGCTTGTGACTATACTCACTACTCTATCTATGGCAGCTATTTCAATTTTCTTACTTATAATCTATGGTAGGAAAGCGGACAAGCGGCCATATTATTTGTTTACGAGAGGGCTGTGCGTTCAATTTTTTAAGCCTGCGGGCGCCTCTGATGATTACTATTCCTATTTTGATGATAGTGGTGGTGGTGGTGGTGATGGTGATGGTGATGGTGATGATGATGATGATGTTGATGATGATGATGATGATGATGATGATGATGATGATGATGATGATGATGATGATGATGATGATGATGTTATTCAACGGCTGGTGGGCTTCTGTTTTTAGTGAAGGCGGGGGAGACGACGATTGTTGCATCGCCGGGCACAGGATGCTTCTATAGTGATGCGGCTTCTGTGGATGGTGGTCGTTATGGCGACGAGCGGAATTCCCCTCGAGCGACGAACGATGACCGATTCAGCTGCAGCAACATCAAAGACGAACAAGATGAGAATAAGAACAAACGAGGCATGAACACACGACACACTCAGTTGCTCAGACAATGACGACGACGACGATGATGATGACACTGATGATGATGGCGACGACGACGACGATGATAATGATGATGATGATGACGACGGTGATGATGATGATGATGACGACGGCGGCGACGACGGCGACGACGATGATGATGACACTGATGATGGTGGCGACGACGATGATGATGATGACGACGGTGATGATGATGATGACGACGACGGCGGCGACGAAGACGACGACGACGATGATGATGATAACGACGACGACGATAGTGATGGTGATGAGGGTGATAACGATGTTGACGATGATAAGGTGGTGATATTGGTGGTGATGATGATGATGGCAGTGGATGATAATGATGATGATGTTGATCAATAGGGCGATTGAACAGGAACAAGAGAAGGACTCTAGTCTTGAAGGACAGTGTCAGAGATGGAGGAAGTAGTTAGGCTGTCCATAATCTCAGTCCTTTGTATATCCAAGGCTCGGCAAACACTTTATTCTGAACAACACTTCATTCTGACTTCACGCTTGAGTGCCCGCCTAACGGCCTTCGCAGTTTGCTCAACGCTTCTCACAAGTCCTTTGTTGAGTTTTCTTCCTGCTTGAAATCTGATCCACTAGCAACCTCTCCCCCAAGCAGATTTTTACGGTCTGAACAGCGCTGTGTGTTTTCCAGTTGTTTTGAAACTTTGTTAGCTGTTGTTATGCAGTTTTTGTTAAGTAATTGCTCTGTTTTTCCTATGAATTGTCTTGTTTTTGTGTAGTTGTTGTGTTATTAGGTTGAAGTCCAACTGTTGTCCAACTTTATCAGGAAATGTTGTGCAGTGAAAGGCAACACAATTGTTCACTTAGTGCAACTGTTTCTGTCAGCTATAGTACTAAAGCTGGTACCCTTTGTGACCTTCCAAGTCTAAAAGCTGGTAATCTTTGTGCCCTTTCCAAGTCCAAAAGCTGGTACTCTTTGCACCCTTTCCAAATCCAAAAGCTGGTACCCTTTGTGACCTTCCAAGTCTAAAAGCTGGTACCTTTTGTACCCTTTCCAAGTCCAAAAGGTGGTACCTTTTGTACCCTTTCCAAATCCAAAAGCTGGTACCCTTTGTGACCTTCTAAGTCTAAAAGCTGGTACCCTTTGCACCCTTTCCAAATCCAAAAGCTGGTACCCTTTGCACCCTTTGTGACCTTCCAACTACCATTGTTACTCATATGCCATCAAATCTGAAAGCATTTTCGTGATCTGTAGTGATTCAGACTGGCTTGGCTTTATCTGTAATGGTTCCGAGCACAACTGTCAACCGAGGGTTTGCCGTTCAAATCCCTGCCATGGCAGAATTGAGATTTCAGCCCCACTTTGTGCACCGTAGCAAATTCAACTAAAATGAGGTTGGGGTGAGTAGATCAGGTGGCAAGGGATATTAGTCACCAACCCTTCGATTGATGCTTCGTCATTAGATAATGGTGCTTAATAAATGCATAATAATTATAATAGTAATAATAATATTAATAATAGTAGTAGTAGTAGTAATAATAATAATATTGATAATAATAATAATAATAATAATAATAATAATAATAATAATAATAATAATAATAATAATAATAATAATAATAATAATAATAATAATAATAATAATAAAAGAGTTACCTTGGCTGCCTCTTGTAAACTAGCTGAAATGTCTGTTCTCTTCCTGTCTGAGTTCATATCGAGTGTTGTGCTCCTGTTTCAGCTTCCAAAGATGAAGTTGGTTACTGGGCTTCCACAAAGGCCTCTGTGTCCATTCCAGACACTCCTACAGATTTCAAACAAGCCTTCTGGTCCGACCCTCAAATGGACTATAAGCATCAAGTCTCCATCAAACGAGGTACAGTGGAGTCTAGAATATGCAAATCCCTGGCCAGTCCAGTGATTATTATAATTATTTTTAGTATTATTATTTTTAGTATTAGTATTATTATTATTATTTTATTATTATTAATTTTTCACCTATTATAATTATTATTATTATTATTTTATTATTATTATTGTATTATTATTAGTATTATAATTATTATTATTAGTAGTAGTAGTATTATTATTAGTATTATTAGTATTAATATTATTTTTATTTTCTTTATATTATTATTACTACTACTGCTACTTCTATTATCATTACTACTATTATTGTTATTTTTATTTTTATTACTATTGATGTGTGGTCATTAGATAGTGGAGCGTAATAAATGCATAATAATAATGATAATGATGAAGGTGATGATGACAAATTATGATGATGATGACAAATGATGATGATGATGATGACGACGACGACGACGACGATTTCTGTTTACTCACCGAATACAGTTGCTGCATGTTATGTTTGTGTTCAGAAGTGGAAGACAGCGTTCCGTTTTCCAGCGGATGGCATTCAGCCTTTCCTCTCGATTCTTCCACCATCAGAATCCCTCAATCAGTCGTCACCAGGCCCTCCACAAACTTTTCCATCCTCAGCCCTTCGTCCGTTCCATGCACTCCGAAATCCGAGCCCCCGCCCTCCATCAAATACCCCATCGACGTCGGGTCCTACCCTCCGACCCTACAGCGTGTAGCCCCTTTCCCGCCGTACTATCTACCACCTTCCGCAGCCAATCTTCGTTGCCAAGGGAACGGGTCAGCCACGCTCCAACGGTTCCAGTCTCCGCATCCCGTCGCGCTCCAGCAGACGGAAAACGGCTACTTCGTCCATCTTCCGTATCCACCGATCGCCTTAACGCAGCTGCCTTTCCATCCGTTTCCAGGCGGAGTCTTTCCACCCGGATTCCCGCTCCAAGTCCCACCGGGCGGCGTGCGTCTTCCGCCTCTTCCGTCGACCGCCACGTACTTCTCCGACGTACTCGGTCTCCTATCGAGCCACGGCGTGCTCGGCGGCCTGGCCCCTGGGGTGCTTCAGCCGGGAGCGGCTCCGTTTAGCCGGCCTGTGGAGCAGGCGAGGGCAGGGAGCGACATGGGGAAGGAGGCGAGGGCGTTGGGGCTCGATGGACGAGAAGAGGTCTCAGAGAGAAGCAGGGTGTCGCCTGGAACGGAGATACAGTCACCGACGATTGTTAGCAGCACGAGGGGCAACGAACAGGAGGAAGAGATGAGGCTGATGGATTCAGAGGAGGAGATGGAAGAGATGGAGGAGGATGGCGACGTCAGGTGTTCCACGGCCAATGCTAAAGGTATTATTATTGTTTAGAAAGTCATGGACAAAATTTGGAAAGGAAAGGCAGTTAGTGTGATGACTAAGTTGTGTGTATTAAAGACGTACGTGTGTGTTCAGCAGCATGATGTATGCATGGCCGTAATTTGTTGTGGGGTACGATTTTTGGACTGGGGGTACCATACCCCCACTTTTTAAACATGCCAATCAATATTTTATTATTACTGCAATTAAAAAGATGGCTTGTTTTATTGACACTAAAATTAATGAGAATACTGGCAGGGTAATATGTTCAAAATGGTCTCCATGCAAAAAGCGAAAGTGCAGAAGATATTGGTACCCCCACTTTTAGACCAAAGTTATGCCTCTGGATGTATGGATGCGAGACGTGGGTGCTAACAAAGACTTCACAAAAGAGAGTGTTGCGTTCGAACGAAAATGCTATATAGTAAGATTCTCAGAATAAGATGGACCACGGCCTTCTAAATAGGAGCAGACCAGCAACAACGAGGTGTGACGTCATCAGCGGAGGCCCACTCAGAAGATCGCGGTTCACTGATGTGTTTATTTGGTATATAGCAGTTAGCATTATTTTTATTTATTTCTTTATTGGTGTAGACAATTAAACTTGACAGTGACATTTGAAACAATGCATAGCTAATAGAAAATGCTAATGGAAAAATTAATAATATAACAATAGAAAACAAACTAATAGATTATGTGTTTTAATGAGTACATTTAGATCATTTAACAGTGCCCTGGAAAACCAGTGGTTCCAAAAAAGACAAACTGACCAATGGATAATGTGTACAGATGGGTACATTTAAAACAATTTAAAGCTACCAGAAAATGTACGTAAATAAACTATAATCTAAAAGAGTGTAAACAATCTAAGAAATAGATTGCCTGATCTAATAAGTACAGTTAGAACATAAGAATATGATTATATGCAGGGTCATGTACATTAATTTTCACAACTACACTTATACTACAACATTTGACAAAAATTATGTAATATTCCCTGAACATCATGTTGAATATCTGTCATAAATATAGTGTTAAATGGAAATGTTTAATTTAACTCGTGCTTCTAAATATAGGTCATTTTCCAACAAGTATTTCCAATTTCCTTTTAGGTTTTCCGACTTTTCAGGCTTCTTTTTGTCATTTACAAGTTTTTTTATAGTAATTCAACAAGCAATCAAAACAGATCTATATGATAGTTTTGATGTTGCATTACCACATTCACAGGTGTTATCTAAATGGTTAATGAAATCCAAGCTGACACAGACCACTAAATCTCTCTGATTTGTTACAGATAAAAAGTCAGTCTCATATTTTTTGGAAATGAGACAATTAAGTTCAACAAACACATCAGAAACAATGTAAGTTAGAAATAGGGTTTGCCATTTAAGGTTCAAAATTTCAATATACAAGAATTTGTCATCCGGGTTTTCACCAAATTCACACAGCAGCTCTCTATCAGTACAGAGCTCATATTGACACAACTTACAGGTAAATAATTTGCAATCTCTATGCGCAATATAGCCTGCAATAAAAACAATGCAAGTCAAGTCCCTGTCATCTATACAGCCATTACAACAATCATTGACAACATCAGTAAATGCATCCGGTATAACTGCATCTGAAGTATAACCTTCTTGATCATCAACATCAGACAGAAATTTAATCAAATTAAAATCACCAGACTTCAGATGCAAGTAACTGAGGAGTTTCAACTTTTTTTCAGACTCTATAATCTGCCTCACCGATACATGATAATTTCCCCAGACAGCTGTCGGTACTGGGAAAATCGGTATTCCAGATTATCAGTCTGGAATTTTCCAGGAAGTACATAATTAAATTTCGATTCACCCAGCAAATAATGGATCAACAACTGCGTATATTTGACAGTATGTAGAAGAGCAAAATGGGTCTCTTGCGACAAACAGCCATGCCTGCCCTTCCACTTCATTGCTTCCCAGCTGTTGAGCCACGAAACAATCCCTTCCATGTATTTAAGCCGTTCATCATTGACAGATCGAAATGGGTCACTGTCTCTGCCACGCAAATGTCGCCCTTTGTGTGGATCTTTCACATTGAAAAGTTTCCATAATTTCAAAATTATGTCAGGGAATGATTTAGCGCCATCAACTGAATCACTCAGTGCAGGAAAGAAGCTACCGAGCCTTGTTCCTCAAATATGCAATATGTACATCAGTTACGGAACCTGCATGAGATGATGACAAACATGATGTCAAACGTCGCAAGTGTGACTTATGAGGTGATATTAAAACAGTTTTCCTCAGAAAATCATAGGCTTTAGGAGAAAAAAGAAACAATCTACAAGCCCAAAGCATCATTTTTGCATGTAAGTGTTATGTGACATCAAACGAATGTGCAACTTCATCACATAGCTCCTGAAGAACAGCAAGAGCTTCCTCCGTCCTAGACTCAGATGTACACTCGATATCACCCCTCATAAAACGACTTATCAATGAATCCAGTTTTGACCAACGGTAAAGCAATTCATCAGATCCCAAGATTCATGACAAACGATCACCAGATATATGAACATAATCACAAAAAATAGAAACTTAAATTATTTACAATTTTAACAGCGACTCTGATTTTAGGACATTCAGTAATATAAAGTTTACATATACATACATGAGTGCCTGAAGAAACAACAATTAAATCAGGATCATGTCCAATATGAGCATCCCAGAAAGTACCTAGTGTGTTGAAAGAATTTACCACCGATCTACTTCCAAAAATAATAATCCTGTTGCAGACGTTTAGTCAGCAAACTCCACGTTAATCCCAGACAATTTCTAACTTTTAAATCAAATTTTACAACATAAGTTTGCACTTATCTGAACAATCGAACCTCTCATGCAACTTCCCACAACTTTTGGCATCTCAAACCATTTTGTTTAATAATATGAATATAATCAACCATTCTTAAAAAAGCTAACAAAACAGACAATTATAGGTGCATTAAAATTTATTTTAAACAAAGGTACGCACCACAAGTATTTCAAATATTGGCGCGTTTTCCGTTGTAAGTAGTCTAACTGAAATGGGCAAGCTGCCTGCATGGGCCTCCGTTTGACAGGTCACAGCACAGAGATTGAATCTAGTAGCTCCTATGTAGAAGGCCATTAATGGACAGATGACATTGTAGAATGGTGCGAAGCAAGTCTTCGGGTACTGAGCCACTCAGCACTGGACAGAATGGAGTGGAGAGACATTGTAAGGAAGGCATCAGACACCTACGGGCGATGAGCCCATGTTTGTTGATTGATTGTTACAGACTATGTATCAGTATTAATATTTATAGTATTATTATTTATTATTATTATTATTATTATTATTATTATTATTATTATTATTATTATTATTATTATTATTAATATTACTATTATGTAGTATTATGTATTTAGTATTGCATTTTGTATTATGGTATTTGTTATTTAATATTATTTATTTAGATTAACTATTTAGATGCGTATGTGTGTGTGGTGTGTGTGATATTGCTAGTGATTTTAAGTATATCGAAATATCGATATATTTAAAAACACATATTTTATTTGTATTATGCTCTTGAGCAAATTTAAATATTGATTTGTTTACAATATATATATATATATATATATATATATATATATATATATATATATATATATATTATGTTGCCTAAATGTATAATTATATTAACGATCTGTACTGAAATATTTGTAAGTGGTATGATAATGATTATTACCAAAACTATGACGATGATGATGATGACTAAAAAGATTATGATGACGACGATGACGATGACGACGACAACGAATGCGACGACGACGATGATAATGATGATTATGATTACGATGACTATGATGATGATGGTGATGATGATGACTTGTTGTTGTTAGGTCATGGTCGTTCGAGTGATGCTTCTGCTGATGTTGGTTCTCGTCGTCGTGGTCGTCGGGACAACGGAGCCAAGTACCTGTGGGAGTTCCTGTTGCTGATGCTGCAGAACAAGGAGTACTGTCCGCGCTACATCAAGTGGACGGACCGCGAGAAGGGCATCTTCAAACTGATGGACTCGAAGGCTGTGTCACGTCTGTGGGGTCTGCAGAAGAACAAGCCCGGCATGAACTACGAAACGATGGGACGAGCACTCAGGTACCCCACGCCTCCTCAATCTACGATTCATGGGGTTTATAGCTGATTTATGTAACGCCTCTAATGGTGGTCTATTAGTAGTACACTTGGTCACGGATTATCTGGTTGTGGGTTGTTTACCCACACATGTGTCTGTCACCAGGCAGTATAATTTTGTATAAGAGTAAGCTGAGAAGCAAAAAGCAAGTCCTGCGTTATTACTGGCCCTGTGTCCTGTACCTTGGGATTCGTCCATTGCCGGCTCAAAGGGGTGAAGGGAAGGAAATGAGTGCCTTCCCTACATTACATATGGGATATGGGAGCTTAACTTTTTATTTAACTCTAACGGTCGTTGTGTGAATCCTACCCTGCTGCCATCTGTCAGTTCATAGAAGTAACACTTGACACCATGGCCTCCTATTCAGTAGCGCAGTGATTTTGTAATCTAACACACGTGCTTAACGAGAGAACCTCATGTAATGACCCTGGACAAGTTGTTTGCATGGACTCATTTCGTGCCTTTCAGATTATACTGAGTTTGCTTACTTAACAGGTACAATAAATTAATAAATTAATAAAAAAATAAATGTCGACAATGGTCCTTGAATAGACCTCTTCATTTGACGATTTATTGAGATGACGTGTACGACAGCGCTGTGACTCGTGTCGTATTCAAGTACAGTCCACCGATTTCTACTGGTTGATTAATATCTCTCTTGAGAGCGATCTTACCTTCTCTTGTCTTCTATTTCCTTCTTACCTTGTCTCCTTCTCACATTTTCCTACCTTTCTCTTACCTTCTCTTATCTCCTCTAACTGTCTCTGACCTTCTCTGACCCTCTCTTACCTTCTCTTACCTTATCTGACCTTCTCTTATCTTCCTTTACCTTTTCTCACCTTCTTTTACCTTCGCTTACCGTCTTTTACCTTCTCTTATCTCCTCTAACCGTCTCTGACCTTCTCTGACCTTCTCTGACCCTCTCTTACCTTCTCTTACCTTTTTGACCTTCTCTTATCTTCTTTTACCTTTTCTCGCCTTCTTTTACCTTCGCTTACCGTCTTTTACCTTCTCTCTACACCTTAATGTCAGAAACCAAACTGTGGTTATGCTATTGGTCTCATGTGTAATTACAGTAATTTAATGTAATGTAACATTTTCTTGACATCTTCGAAGTAGGTCATGAAGGCACTACGTATCTGTTTACTTTTTATTGGTTTAAAAAATTTATTCTTTGTTTTCATAGTTTTTATTTGATTTTTTGTGTGTGGTTCTTCGTTTTTTAATTTGTTTTTTAAGATATTTTTGTAGTTTTTGTTAGCTTTTAATTTTTGTGTGTTTTTCTTTGGTTTTCCTTTTATTTATTTATTTGTCTTGTCATTGTTTTTTTCTTTCTACGTTTCACTGTTTTATTTTGTGTTGTGTTTTCTTTAGTTTTTATTTTTATTTCTTTTTATGCTATCGTATTTGTTTCTTTGCTGGCACGAAGACTGATGTAAATTCCATACAAGACATGCCTTGTTTTCCAGATACTACTACGCCCGTGGAATCTTGAACAAGGTTGATGGCCAGCGCCTTGTCTACCAGTTTGCACATCTCCCGAATAACATAGTCGACATCAGCAACTGCGCAACTTAACCCTTGGCTTTCCAGACAGTGATATGGTTTGATAGCTGCAGTTCATCACAATGTTTCAACCTTCCTTCTCCTCGAAATGGTCTTACATATCTTCTTGTTTTCTGTGTTGCTTTGCCTGGAGTTGTCACTTATTCTAGGCCAGATTTCGATTTTACAATGGTGGCCACTCATAGCATTTGGGTTGTACGATTGCACACGTTTTTCTGTAGCGATGACGTAAACTTGACCCTGCTCATATTTCAGGGAATTTATCCAGGGGATCCTTCACCCCAGGGTGAATAAGCAGGGACGTCATTTGGGGGCGGGGACATTTAACCCGTTGATTTTTGAAGAAAAGGAAAGAGGATGGAATAAGATAAGGAAGAAGAAAGGGGTCAAAAAGAAAAAAACGATACTCAAATTTAGGGATGTCAGTTGAAGGGTATAGGCCTGCACTGCAGGGACTAGCTCGTTGGCATATGTATAGGTACACAGTGCTGAATTTACCATGTGGTAAGCTAACCAAGTTCCCCCGGAGAAATACTCAAATGACGTCCCTGCCCCCACTCCCCCCTCCGAAAAAGCTGAAATGACGTCCCTGTTAATGAACACTGTCATTTTCTGTCCCAGTGCATGGACCATGCAGCTTGAAAAACAGATCTCTGAAGTACAGTCGTAACTGTTACACGAACCTGCCTCCTCTTGTGCATTGGCGCATTGTTGTAGCACTCTGTACTGGAGGAGCTAATGAGGTCATATATGATGTAGTTCCTGTTTGGATGGGTGTATGTGCTGTAGTGATTAGCACCCGGGTTCAAGTCTTCCCAGAGACAGTCATTGCCTCGCAGAGATCTTGTGTATATTTATATATCTGAGCATTAGTATATAGCTCATTTTCTGAACCATTAATGGTTCATCGTCAACTGCTGCCTTGTCAGTGAAGTAGTGGCTCGATATTAATTCTCAGTGCCTTTATGAGCTGTTCATAGCAAACACTAGGGGGCCTTTCCAGTGTGTGGTTGCATGGCAGAGTCTGTTTTGACTGTGATCGTATCGTAGGAGGCAGGAAGGAGGTAGGAGTGTTCCAGCTGACTGTGTTTGACTTGTCCATTCTTACCAGGCTATCCACCCAGAAGTGGATAAATCACCAAAGCAATACAATATGTATGTATATATGGGTATATATGTATGTATGAATTTATGTAAGTATGTATGTATGTATGTGTGCATGTATGTATATATGTATATATGTATGTATATACCGGGTATGTATATATATATATATATATATGTGTATATGTATATGTATATCCATATGCATGTATGTATATATGTATGTATATATGTATGTATATATGTATGTATATATGTATATATATGTGTATATATGTATGTATGTATAAATGTATGAATGTGTGCATTTATGTAGATAGGTAGGTATGGTAGGTAGGTATCGAGGTATACATATATATATATATATATATGTATATATGTATATATATATATGTATATATATATATGCATACATGGATATCAAGCGATCTAATCAAGTGCCCTTGAAATCAGTTGAAAACTTATATCCAGATTGGATTTTCCCTGCATGCTTCGACTGATCTGCTCGAAATTACGCCGTATTTTAATTCGCTTCCAGTTTTATTCAGTAACAACGATTGTCTGGCTAGACTGGTGCTAAATGAGTTCTTAGGTGATATTCAGGGAGCAGTGTGTGGTGCGATTTTTCTCAAATGTGATTTGCTTGCTTTGACTTATGCTGCGGCCTTTCACGGTTTCGGATTACTCAGGTAATTCTTGTTACTTGCTCTTTCCAGTGGAGCTTTTTTGTTAATTCGTTGCCCAAGGGGAACGGAACGTTATTCCAACTCTGTGATGTTTCAGCTTCGTGATTGAATTTCAGTTCTTGTTGAGGAACTGAAGTGGTGTGTTGTGCGTGGTTGGTGTGACTCGCCAAAATTTGCCTAAAATGCCAGTAAGGATGTTTTTTGTATATATTTGTACTTTAGTCCATTGTGTTTTGAGTATGTTCTATGCATTTCTGTTTCTTGATTATGATTCTGCTTTTCACCTGTGTGTTGGGTTTCAAATCCTAAAATTTTAAAGTAGACTTTTTTGTATAGGAGCTGTATGGCCTCGAACCTACTCATTTTTCAATGAATTGATCGGGTGAGATCCTTCACCAACGCTGCTCATTTGAATGGGTGCCACGCCATGTGACGTCCCTGCGTAAGAACCCATGCTTGCCTGAGATTTAATCTCTTTAATAAGCTTTAATCGGTATGCAAACCGGCAATCGCTCGCAAAGAGTCGCGTGGGACTTATGCTCTATTCTTGTGCGTCAGATGATATCTCGGAGTTGTTATCTGTAGTGAGGGAAACTTTTAAGAAGAAGTGGCATCCAGTGCTTGTGCATTTCCGTCTGTTGCACATGCACTTCAATCACAAGATGCATCAATTGCAAAACCACGGCTTTAAGGAGTTTGTTTACTGCAACAACGACTTATAAATGAATGTTCATCTGACCCTGTTATGAGAAGGTCAAGAGTAACGTTGACTTTTGTAATAAGGTCAAGTATCGCGCGGTGTTACTGACTTTGTTATCATATGCACGTAATAACTTCAGGACATATTAACAAGCAATAAATGCATTGATTGCGGACTTTTTGAGTTTCTTGAAGCTGTGTATAATTTGGTACCGAAAACTTGAAAACGTTTTATAGGTCAATTTGTTCGTAATACCATAATTGTGCGCAGAGTAGTTTTCTTGATGTCGAATTGCAACTGTTTTTGTTTGTTTTTGTTTTCAGTTTCATATCATAAAAAAAATGCCAGTAATTTTTTTAAGATGTTGATCTGTTTAGAAAGGGTACATTTTGAGCGTTGCCTGATACTTAGTCGCAACTGCTGTGTACATATTCTTACGAGTAGGTTAGAGATTGTGCATGTATATATCTTGATGCATTTGAGTTCTTAGAGTGATTCACTATTGGTTTGCTTACTGGGAAGGGGAATAGGTGCCTCGTGTGGTTGTGTTAAGGGTTGAGAACTTATTGTACTGTGTGTGAAATATTGTCAGTTCAATAAATCATCATCTCGCCTTAGTCTGCTTAATGATACATTATCACTTTACGGTTTTGACAGAGACCAGACATACAGACTTTCAAATACAACATTCGCTTCTCAATTGTTTCTTCTGATGCAGACGTATCATCAGATACCCTCTCTCACCACCTCCACTCTAATTGAAACTCTTGATGACCATGATCCTCTTCAATCGCAAAACTGTTGTTTTTCACGACCCAAAGCCTTTGTTTAATTCTGAAATTGCTGATGCTCAACATCAATTTAGCCAAATTGAACATTTATGACTTCCCTTCTATCAGTGTGTTTCAAAGATTGTTCATAACTTGGTTTCACAGAAAATTGTTCATAACTTAATTTCATAGAAAATTGTTTAGTACTTGGTTTTACAGAAAATTGTTCATAACTTGGTTTTACAGAAAATTGTTTATAACTTGGTTTCGCAGAAAATTGTTTGTTACTTGTTTCACAGAAAATTGTTTATTACTTGGTTTCACAGAAAATTGTTTATAACTTGGTTTTACAAAAAATTGTTTATAACTTGGTGTCACAGAAAATTGTTCTTAACTTGGTTTTACAGAAAATTGTTTATAACTTGGTTTCACAGAAAATTGTTTGTAACTTGGTTTCACAGAGAATTATTTGTAACTTGGTTTCACTGAAAACTGTTTATTACTTTGTTTCCAGGGCCTAATTTTCTTATCTCACAATTTTCAAAGCCCTCAGTAAGTTACTCTCAATAGACAAAAACGTGCTCTGGGTGATGCATTCGTAAACCAATAATATACTCCCATTAGCAATAAGATATCCAATACTAGGATAAAATTCTATGGTATTCCACTATCAAATGGCATTTCCTTGTCTCTTATCCCTCCATCGATTCTTGATTCCCTTACTCCCACAATTTTTGGTGGATCAGTCACTCATTTCCTCATCTCGTGACAAAGAGTGGCTTCTATATTTTACTTACTTACTTATATGCCATTCCATTCCAATTGACTTCTGAAAAGCTGATTTGATGTGCTCGGTCCCACCATCTTGACATTATTGAATCTGTCACTGGCTGAAGGCTCCTTCCCATCATGTTTTCTTCCCTCCCATATCTACCCTTTGTCATTTCAAACATCTGTGGTTGCAGGCACTGCGTCAAAAGTACAGGCCAGTCTCTAACTATATTGTAAACTTCTTGAACGTGGTGTTCTTTAAAAATGGTGATTGGAGGCAAATCTTTCTTCAGTTTCCTTATTTCTCCCTTTCCCGTCAGATTATCTGACCATTTATTGCAATTTCTTCTGTTCTGAATGAGCTCCATTCTCTGCTCATACTCATCAATATATCCATTCCATGAGCGACAGTGCCAGTTTCTGCAATCGTGCTTTTGACCTATTATTACGGTTGTTGTTGTTCTTATTATTATTGTTATTGTTACTGCTATTGTTACTTGTACTAGTACTATTAATAGCAATAATACTCTTTTGGATCTTTGACCTCCACTTGGTATCCTTGGACTACCCTCTGACACGACCCTTGGACTACCCTCTGACACGACCCTTGGACTACCCTCTGACACGACCCTTGGACTACCCTCTGACACGACCCTTGGACTACCCTCTGACACGACCCTTGGACTACCCTCTGACACGACCCTTGGACCACCCGCAGACACGACGCAACACTCGTGAATAAGCAGTCTGTCCTCGTTTAACTTTTAATTAGCACTGTGCTAATTTCGAGATTAATTATACTAATTATGTTACTATTATTGTCATTACCACCATTACGAATGTGAAGACTGATAAGTGCTTGTAATTATTTCTGGCTTTTGTACAAATTTCGAGATTAATTATACTAATTATGTTATTATTATTGTCATTACCACCATTGCTAATGTGAAGACTGATAAGTGCTTGTAATTATTTCTGGCTTTTTGTGATCTCATGCAGTCTTGCAAGTCCAATCCATTCGTCAGTATTTGATTTGGGTTTGGCACTGCCAACTGGGGAATGCCCTGCGCTATTTACGCTAACTCTGCTGCCCTATTTCAGGTTTGGCTGGACATAGATATCTTTGTTAATCTGCTTGGACTGAACTGGTTGTTTCTTTTGTACGCACCTCGACAATACAGGATTATGCTTTTCCAGTGGTTGGCCCATCCACCTGGAATAGCCTCCATTTGCATCTGCACGTTGTCTTAGCTACGGATTCTGCATGCATTGTCTGCACGCACTTGAAAACTGTTCTTTTCCACCGCGGGTTGAGCTCTTTTCTGCAGGGGGTTGAGCTCTTTTCTACAGGGGGTTGAGCTGAGAGCGCCTCTGAGTAGTTTTCTGGGAGAGGCTCTATATAAATGCTCTGATTATGAATGAATATCGTTCATGCATAATGTAAGTCAACCAAATGACAGACTTGTCATGCTGCTTGTACGTTGATATGTTGATGTAGTGTTTTAGGATCGATTCTGAGTTAAATATGAATGCGTTCAGGTGTTTGGCTTTGGCTCTGTGCCTTTCTGCCTCAGGTGGTCAGGTCTGCCGGAGCCTTTGATGTCGAGTTTCGTGGCTGAGTTATCTCTGTTGATTCTCGTTTGTTATTTTGTTTGTGTCATTCCTGATGTATGCCTACTGACTTTGAACTGTAAATGGACCTTGAAGTCTGAACTGACCTTGAACTCTAAAATAACCTTGAACTCTGGACTGATCTTGAACTTTGAAATTGAACTCTGAACTGACCTTAAGCTTGGAACTGACCTTTAACCCTGAACTGACCTTGAACTCTGAACAAGCCATGAGAATTCGTGGTCTGCGTGGAGTTCAGGATTGGCTCGACCTTCAGCATGTTAAATAAAACAGTCGCTTGTTCCAATGTTTACCAATTTAATATTTCATTAACATTTAAATATGACAGTAAATATGTTTGCTTTAAATTTCATTTATTGTAAGTGTCAGTACATCTCCTTTGGTTCCGTAGTCTGTCGAGTTGTCAGTCTGCATTGTTATGAAGTTTATTTTCTCTTTTGGTGAAGGTCAACAAGTTTCATGAGACCTTGCAGTTCTCATCTGTAATTAGCTAAAGGATTTCACTGTCCCTCTGACTTGACGCAGCGCTCCTGAATTAGCCTTAATTTGAAGTGCATGTCATTGTCTTTGTTTGTTATATGTGAGTTAAAGTGTTGGCTAATACCAGAAAAAATCCAAACTGTTCTAAAAAACACTCTTGTGCAACCTCCTTTCCACCAGACACTTGTGATTTACCTTCAAATAACCTTGAACCGTGACTAATCCTAATACTGACCTCCAGCTGAGCTTTAGACATCTTGAACTGTGACCTGACCTTGAGTTCGAAGTGACCTGAAGCTTAGAACCATCAGCTTGAAATCACCTTGAACTCTGGACCGACCTTGAAATCTGAACTCCCTCTGACCTTTAAACCGATCATGATCTCTTGACCTTGGAACTGATATCTCCATACTTGCAGATTAGAATCAAATTAAACTCTGGGTTTCTGCTTCCATTTCATTCCAGTATTTTCTGATTTTTGCTCAAAATTCTGTGCTGATGTTTATTGGTAATTTGATATGTTTTCAATGAATGGGGAACACTGGAAGTGACAAGATCACCCCAAGATTTTTGTCATTGTTGTTTACCAAACAGATAGGGTTATTATATGGGGTTGTTGCGATAGTATTTTGTTATCATTTACTTAAAGTAAAGCATTTGGAACGTTCAACATTTTCATTCAATGTTTGATCACATGTAAACTTTCTACTTTTCCACACTAAGAGCCGGTTTTCCATTCAGTAGTACAATACAGTACAACTGTATTTGATATTACTCTCCAAGCAGCCTGTCGTTATGTTGTGGTGCTATATAAATAATAACAAATGATTGTTAATAGTAACACTCGACATTGGTTTAGTTTGCTGTGAACACTTAACCTTGGGAGATTTTTCTGTTTGTCTCTGGAGTCTTTCAGAGCCTGTGCTAATTGTAATGTCTGCCTACTTTAATTTATACAAGGTGGTGAGAGATTGCATTATGCAATTTGGGGTAGTCTGTTTATTTACAACAGTGCTTCATTATTTCTGTATAATTATGTATGAATCTACTGGTGTGTTAACTTGTCCCACAAAGCACAGTGGAAGTTTTACCAATGCCTTAATTTACACACACGCCACCAACCGGGTGGATGTACGAAATTTCCATTATTAGCCGTTACACTTAGCCTTCGGATTTTCCTTGTTTGCTGTTTTTTTTCTGTAGCCGAACTGTAGTAATTGTGTTTCTGTTGTGGTCCGTGCATCAAAAAGTCGTATGTTGCTTTCTTTGTATGCATCGAAGGTTTCATGCTTTGCTCATAAAATGCAAAGGAAAGCCTTTCAAAAATGGTTAATGGTTTTTTGCAAAAGCAAAGACGTGCTTTGCCTAAACTTGCACATAAACTTAGTTTCCTGCTAGTTTCTCGAGCAAATTGTGTCGACGACTCAACGCTTTGTGCTGACAAGTAATGAAAGGTATTTGCTAAAGCACATAAGTCGTGCTTTTTGTAAAAGTGATGTACAGTGCTGCAAATGTGATGCTTTGCTCAATGAAACAGAGGTACCTTTAATGCTTTATTTCTTGAAGCTAGTAAGTCAGATTTTTGTACAAGCCAAGGTTGTTTGTTGCTATGCTGAGACGAGGTAAAGAACGTTATGCCTTATTTTTTGACGCAAAGAAAAGTCATGGTTTTAAAGTAAAAGTCAGGGAAGTTTGTTGCTGTGACCAGAGAAGCAAAGAAATTTCTCTGATACGTTTATACTTTGAAGTAAATGAAGTCATGGTTTCTAGGGCAAAGAAAGTTTGTTGCTTTACTCATAGAAGCATAGACACTTGTAACTTGGCTTGTAGACTTGCAGGTTTTGCAAGACTTCAGATTTCTACCTATATATTTAAATGATGTTTGTGGTACAGTGAAGCCTTTTTACTCTTGTACTTTGCTCATAGAAGGCAAGAAAGCTTCTTGATTTCTGTACAAAATAGCATAAGCAAGTTTTGACTGATATATATATATATATATATATATATATATATACATGTATGTATATATATATACATGTATATATATGTACATGTTTATATACAATGTTTATACATGTATGTACATGTATATATATATATATATATATATATATATATATATATATATACATGCTGTTTTGAACTGCAGCAAATAATGTACATATGGGCATTTGACATTATCTGGTTCAACCCACCATCATTTTCTTTACGTGTGAAGAACCATTGAATTAAGTCTTTCTTGAAGTGGCTGTGTATAGATGTTTAAACTGTTAACAGTACGTTTAACACGTGCAAACAGTAAGGGTATTTTTGGTACTAAAATATTGATAAGACTTCTTCAATGCAAGAAAATGTATGTGCAGTTTGTTGTTGAAGAAATAAAATTTCTCTTGTGCAGCTTTCATTCATAACGAAACACCATCGATTGTGTGCATGCTAGTTTTGATAATAGGAAAGTTTTTGATTTTGTTCAAAGTGATTGTTATCATTGTTATTTGGTTACCATTTTTTTGGTAATTACTTGGTGATTACAGATAATTACTGTGATTAATTGTTTAATAAGAAATGGTTAATAACAAAGAAGTGTAAATTTGTTTTAGAAAGACCAACATTTAAGTATAAATATAACATTTGTGGCTAGGGCTAAAAGAATTAATGTGGCAATGTTATAGTTTGTTCTTGTATTTTAAACAAGTTTTGGTGACGAAATTTACTTCTGTTTATCTTAATCGATGAAGAAGTAAATTGTTGTTTTAAACACAGAAATTTTTTTATGTGAACGTCTTGCTTTTGCAGAATGAAATGCTTCACGTTGAAAATGTGATAAAACTCTTGTCTTTCGATGATGCATAGATACTGTTGATTTTCTGATATGTTGTTGATGATAATAGTAGTAATAATTATGATGTATTAGGATGTGAGCCTTTGCCAGCTAATCACAGTCCGAATTTGTCACTCCTTATAAACTCAACCAATCAAAGATGAGCTGGTCAACCAGTTATTATAATTGGTCAAGACTAATGGAACAGCACCAATCATCGTGACGGATTCTTTATTCTTGCAGCAGACTGACCAATGAGAGTCGCGCTAGCTTTTAAACAGACCAATCACATAACGCTTTATTTTTCTTTAATTTGAGCTTTATTGATTTTCTTATACTAAGTGTAATAATAATGATAATAATATTAATTTGGACTTTTCTGGATTCGTGTATCGTTTTTCAACCCTATTTGTGACAATGCGGTTGTATTTTTGGTTGGCTAGCGTAATGTTTTGAATAGGAAAATCTCCGCGCAAGGACTTATGATCAAACTGAGTTAAAAATGATCGTCTGAGTTGGTAGAACGTTGTTTTGCGTTCGTTATTGTTTCGGACACAGGGAGATTGTATTCTTCTATTTGCCAGTTTCATAGCAAAAAGTCTGTGCCTTTCTGATAACGAAAATATCACTTGTCGTTGAAGTTGCTGTGTATTTTATGACTTCCGCTTTAGTTCTGCATGTTACGTAATAATTTATATCGTAATCGTAATCTCCAAACTTCTAAAGCGCCACTCGAAGGCCAAGCGCAGGACACCAGCCCATTCACGAGCGCTACGTCAGATCAGAGGGGGTTTCCAGAGAGTAGTCCAAAAGAGGTCCAAGTCCAATTTCCAGGGTACCAGATCAGTTTCCAGATAGTGGTCAGAAAGAGGTCCAAGTCCGATTTCCAGGAGGCCAAACCAAATCAAAGGGGGTTTCCAGAGAGTAGTCCGAAAGATGTCCAAGTCCGATTTCCATGGTACCAGATCATGAAGTTTCCAGAGAGTGGTCCAAAAGAGGTCCAATTTCGATTTCCAGGAGGCCAAATCAAATCAAAGGGGGTTTCCAGAAAGTAGTCCAAAAGAGGTCCAAGTCCGATTTCCAGGGTACCAGATCAGGAGAAGCACAGCAGCTGTCAAGGCGGATGTCGTTTACGGCGAGAAGAATTGGAAGGCGGAGGATCAGATGAGTCAGTGTAGGAGTACTTGAAAAGGTGAGACCAGTTTTGAGTGGAAAGCCCGGGGGGTGATAGATAGAGGAACATGAGGATGAGGATGAAGGACAGGTTGCAATGATGATGGAGGCACTGAGAAACTTCGGAATTCAGGGGGGAGATCATTCCAGAGGCGTGGTGCTGTGTTGGATATGGCTCGGTTGGAGAACTTGAGGTGAGTAGTGACTGGGGGTCAAGAAAGACTGAGGTAGGACGATGATCGAGTGGAGCGGGTTGTCTGAATGGTTAAGAGATCACGGAGGTACTTGGGCTGGGAATATTGTAGGGAGTTGTCGCGCCATTAAGTGATAAATGATTTATCTAGTGACCATCAGATTCAGAATCACGTGTCTACACGGAGTCTAACCCATGACCCCATGATCCGTGACGAAGTGTGTGACCAAAAGACCATCGTGTCGCAGTAGATGAAGGAGGACCATCTGTCCCTACCCGTATACGCATAATTTTGAGGTGCGAGGTGTATCCGCACTGCACTTTTTAGAGTGGAGGGTACCGAGGCCTCACTTTTCATATCCGGAAAACAATGCCATTGTTATTTTCTTGGAGGATGATTTTCATTTGAGCACTCGAGACTCCAAAAAATTACAAGTCTATCGTCGTGATCGCCATTATCAGCGTCATCTTCGCTGTCACTATTAGGCCTATTGTATTTTATTATTAGTAGTAGTAGGCCCCTATTATTATTAGGCCCCTATTGTTATAAGGCCCCTATTATTATTATTAGGTCAGTATTATTATTATTATTATTATTATTATTATTATTATTATTATTATTATTATTATTATTATTATTGTTATTATTATTATTACTATTATTATTCATGGCGTGTAAATGGCGCTGTTATAGGCTAATTATTTAACAGTTGCAATTGCAAGGAGAAGCGATGCGAAATTTTATAGCCCCGTGCACTTCATACACCAAAGTTATGCCCCTGTCCACCCCTACCAAACTCCGAAGGAAAGAACCTTCGATAGTCGCTTGGAGTCAAGAGAACTGAAGACAGTTGTAGGCCTTTTGCATGGGCGTCCGCAGGAATATTTTCAGGGGGAGAATAATTTCTAGGGGAGGGGCAAAATTTTCTAGGAGGGCAAAATTTTTGTTGCGAGGGACAAGATGACTTTTTTTACATAGAATAGCTGACTTACCTCAATAAATAAGTGTTTTTAGCAGTGAAAATCGCGTTGGGACTGTTGGAATAATCATAAAGATCACACACAAATTAATTTTTAAATATTTTCAAAATCCAGGTGCCCCCTTGACCCTCCTCCGGACGTCCATGGCCTTTTGGGAGTTGTTTGCCTTCCCTTCCAGTTGTGGACCTTTTGGAAGATCGTTGCCCTCCCGCCAGTCAGGGCCGTTTTAAGCACTTTTGCACTTGTAAACCGTAACTCAGCTGTCAGCACCAACTCTGCAAAGTTCACATAAGGAGCTATCCGTTTAGTACGTACGCATGGAGGAGGAGGAAGGGTTAACCCAAATGCATGTGCTTGCGTATGGGGGGGCGTATGGGGGTCTACTAATAATGTACGTAACTACGTATGCATAGGAAACGGGGGAGGGGGAGTAAAACCTATAATTTGTCTATATTGGCCTTCAAATTGATAGGCCTTCAAGTGAGCCCGAGTTCAGTCTTTTCAGCTATCAGGTACTACCAGGGGAAGTAGGACTGTGGGAGAGGTGTCACTTGTATGCCACCATAGAGTCCTTACCTCTAAAGGCTATTATTAAACTATTACACAGCTCAGCAGTAAGTCCATGCTTCCTTCAGTCTGGCCTAAAGTGCAGACAGCCGCTGACTGGACCTGTCGTACTGACACATTCTGCAGCTGGTCTGGGGGGGGGGGGTTGCGTCAAGCGTACGTACGCAGGTGGAGGGGTGGAAAAAAAGTACGTGTGCGTACAGGGAGGGGTCCAATTTTCCCAGATTTTTGCGTACGTACTATGGCCCTTAATGTAAGCTAGCACAGCTTAACTTAAACTGTTTCAGTACAAAAGTTATTAAATTTTAATTTGCTGTTATTTGCAATATTCCTTTTATCCATTTTCCTTGTCTATCATTCAATATCTCATTTTCAGATTTTCAGACTTTCGAAGGCCCCTGAAAGTTTCGTAGGCCCTAGGCATTGTGCCTTCTGTGCCTAGTGAATAAGACGGTCTGCCTCCAGTTGACCTTTTCGAAGTTCTTTGCCCCTCCAGTTGTTGACCGTTTGGAAGTTCTTTGCTCTCCCCTCCAGCTGTTGACCTTTCGGAAGTCCTTTGCCCTCCCCTCCAGTTGTTGACCTCTTGGAAGTTGTTGACCTCTTGGAAGTTTTAGCCCTCCCCTTCAGTTGTTGACCTCTTGGAAATTCTTTGCAATCCCTCTGACGCAGTGGCGGCGCCAGCTATGCAATTTCAGCAGGGCGCGTTAGGGTCATGGGAGTTATTCAGCAGGTCGAAGAAATTAGCCTAATGTTTGAGTTTGACGCATCAAGCAGCATAACCTCAACATAAGCAGCATAACTTAAATATATAAAACGAAGAAAGTTACTATTGAACGCTTGTAGCAAAACTGACTGTAGTTAGTTAACTAATCTTTAAAGATTGGGAAGTACTGATTAGCTACTCAGAACATCATCATGTATGCAGGGACGTCTATCCCCCCTAAGTCATTGGAGCAACGTCCCTTTTCCCCTCTTCTTCCCCCTTCCCATTCCTCCCCCGCCCCTAAAATGGTGGCACACACTGACAGATCTCCCCCCCTCCTATTTCGTGGATGGAGCATTTGCTCCAAGGTTTCTATGGTGTAGACGCCCCTGCATGTATGCTAATAAGACGTACGACATTGCAGAAACAGTCAATCAGACCTGTCAAGATTAAAATAGGCAGGTCATAATGCAGGTCAAGAGTAAAATAGGCAGGTCATAAGGCATGGTACAAGAGTAAATGACCCATGGAAGCGCCGCCACTGGTCTGACGAGACGAGAATACTGGCTCCCCTAGTGCCAAAACCCGACTCGATTCTGACGACGACGTGCAGATCTTGCCTTGGCACAGAAGGACTGGATGAGGTGTTTCTTGTAGGACATCCAGTCGACGTGCGTCTGAAGGTTATTCTCGAAGACTTGATCCGTCGGGTAGGGACGAACCTGGGTTCGAACCCGCTGACGGACGGTCGAGTTGGCGTTCTCTATGAAGCACTTCTTCGACAGCATGACGCACTCGGCTCCTTTGCTCACCTGTAATTATCAAGAAATTATTTATTACTAGCTGTAATTCGCACTGTCTGTTACAAAGAAAGTAATAGGCGTCAGTGCATATTTTAAATGTATAACTAGTGGGACAAATGTCCCAGTAGTTTTAAGATTTGTCCCAGTATAGTTTGGGTGATTTGTCCCAGGTAAAGTGGCTAAAACGGGCTCTAATTGGCAGCAAATGCTCTCAAATGCATTGTCGTGGCCAACTTTGTCCCAGTAGTCCAAATCCGTTAAAATATGCACTGATAAGCGTAAGTTTGAAGGTACGGTAATGCAAATGTATGCCCCTTTTTTCGTAAGGTGAATTAATGAAGCTGCTTTGCGGGCAGTAATTGGTGAAGACAGTGATGGGGCGTAGCAATTATAATATACTTGTAAATAAATTTTATGGATTACACATATAACATTCAGTTGTAAGTTTAGATCTTCCTTAGCGCCATCTATTGTGTAAATTGTATAACGTACACTAGAAACTCCTTGAAACGCTGTCTTTCAGAGTCATCAAGAACCACTTCGTAGTGAGGTCGTGCTATGACGAGTGTATTTTTATAAGTTAATTTTTCCCGACCGTGTTAAATCAGGATTCGTGTCATAACAAAACGCTTTTCAACGAGGTTCCACTGTATGTCTTCAATAATATTTTCTAACAGACATGAAATACCCACCAATATGACGGACGCTTCCACTCCCGTCGGTGGCTCAAAGTCCTTTTCGAAATTGATGTTTCGCAATCCCTGAAAACAAGAAGTCATTTCTTATGAGTGTTTAGAATCAGGCAGCTGGTCAGCGATTAATTGTAAATAAATTAGTTAGTGTGCTCCATCTTTCATTTGTTTTGACTCGTTCGTCATCTATATGTATACTTTCTGTTCATTAGTCTCTCTATCTCCTCTTTCTCCACCTTCTTTACTTTTTTGTCATCATCGATGACAAAAAAGTAAAGAAGGCGGACAGAAAGTATACCTTCCTCCTCTTCCTCCCATTTTATATTCCTCCCTCCCTCCCTCCCTCCCTCCCTCCCTCCCTCCCTCCCTCCCTCCCTCCCTCCCTCCCTCCCTCCCTCCCTCCCTCCCTCCCTCCCTCCCTCCTCCTCCTCTTCCTCCTTCTCCCCCTCTCATTCATTTCCTTCTCTCCAACTCCTTCTCTGTCTCTGTCTGTCTGTTTGTCTCTGTCTCTCCTCTCTCTCGTTCTCTATCTCTCTTTCGCTCTCTGTCTCTCTGTATTTCTCTCTGTCTTTCTCTGTGTCTCTCTATGTGTCTCTGTTGCTCTCCCTCTCACTATCCCTATCTCTCTCGCTCTCTACTTCCCTCCATCCATCCCTACCTCCCACTATCTCACAATCTCTGACTACATCCAATCAGACGGTGAGGTGGATCGCAATGAGTTCATCCTTTCAGGTGCGTCTACACCGTAGAAACCTTGGAGCAAATGCTCCATCCACGAAATAGGGGGATCTGTCAATGTGTGTGCCACCACTTTAAGGGGAAGGAAGGGGGAGGGCGGAAGAAGAGGGGGAAGGTGAAGTTGCTCCAATGACTTAGGGGGGATAGACGCCCCTGCATCCTTTAACACTTACGAATGTATCCTTCGGCAGGAGTGTTTCCACTTCCACGAAGACCGGTTCTTCTTCCGAGGGCGGCACAGCGTTAGACGGAACACCAGCGTAAGACCAACGCCGACTTCGCTTCTCGGCGCCACCTGGCGACTAATCCGTAAACAGAAACTTCAGAGAGTAATCGTATTTAGACATTTGTATAGCGCCAATTGTAGAAGAAACCAGGGGCGTCCATCCCCCCTTACGTCTATGACGCATTCCCCCCATGTAATCAGATTCTCCCCCCCCCCCAACGACGTCCCCAGACGATTGGCCGACTGTCGACAAAAGAGAAAATAGGCCTATCGATTACCGAACTCTGAAGCACAATAAATTTACTCTTGAATTCTGTAACTTTCAGTTCGCTAATAAAGCAAC
>OY744603.1:93999962-94169962 GCA_963556255.1 Allolobophora icterica
CGCGATCGATTTTCAACCCGCCTACTATTTTCAAATCAGACGCACTGGCGCTAACCCCTACACCATCGCGCACCCTTAGACTGCGAGTATATAGACTTACTTGAAATACAGGAACATGCATTGGTCTGGGTTGTTGGCCAAGATGTCAATCGGCCATTCCTGCATGAAGTCCAGAGTACTGCAAAACAATAGGAAACACTAACTAATTAGGAATTAATTAAATTAAATAATCGATAATAACTACAAGAAATGTTTTCAGCCTGCCTAAAATGTTTTCAATGGTCATGTTTCAGCACGTTTCAGAGGTTCTTGATATGTATGTATGTATGTATGCAAGCATGCATGTGTGTATGTTACAGTATGTATATGTATGCATGTATGATGCATGCCTATGCGTATATTTATGTATGTATGTATTAAGTGGCTAATGGGCCTCTTAAGACCCTTAAAATGCCAAAGTGACCAATGTGTTTGTAGGGTAGCCAGCTCCCTGTTCTTCCCTTTCTGCCTTGCAAGGGTTCATTCGAATTGTTCACCTGAGGAATCGGATGTGATCCGGAATGCTTCCGTCTGGCGACAGTCCCATGATGATCTGGAAGAAGTCCTCCTTTCCAATGGACAGCAGCTGGACCACATCCTGACTAACAACGGTTGCCGTCCGACGCGTGTGGTGCAGCAACGCCAACTCCTGTATATAAGCACGCATCAGAACATTTATATAGCGCTTTCGTTAGCTATACGTCAATATATAGACACGGCTACGATAAGTGGCGTCTTCAACGGGGATTTGGAGAATGATCTCTAGGGGTCAGCCGAGTAGACATTTTCTACCGAGTACCGAATCCGAGTATTTGGATGTACTATTTGCCGGATCCGGGTACGAACCGAGTACCATTTGTTCCGTATGCGAAGCTTCGCATTTTCATGTAATGAAAAATTATCGAAATAAATTTCTGTACTTGTAGTAACTGACTAATACATTTTGAATTTTAGAAATAAATAATCAGTGAAATGGCCTTGACTTCCGTTGTGGACTTACGGTTTTGGTGTTTTTTGTACTTTTTTCTTCAAAATGAATATGCTAGATGAAGCTCAAAGCTGATATTATGAGCCTACAAATTCTGGCATGTGAGGCAGACAAGCAACTATTTGTGTATACAGTATTTGCCGAGGCGAATACTTCCGAATAGCGCCAAAAACGGGATATTCGGCTGAGGCAAATGTCCGAGGCGATTTCCGGCTGACCCCTAATGATCTCCCACGGTTGTCAGATGTGGTGGGGGTTAACGTTCTGGAACTTCTGGATATAAACTGGGGGTTGTTGATTTCCGATGATATAATATATTTAATTTATGTATCATCTATTTTATCGAAAACACATGTTAACTCGGAGTAACGAACCCAAGGTTCAGAGTGGGGGAGGGGTTGTTCTCCCATTCAAGGTGAGGGAGGTTGACGACACTGCTACGATATGGTAAGTTGTCGTATGGTTTGGTAATTAAGTTGAAGGTATGGAAAGTCATGGTACTGTATCGGAAGGTATAATTATTTTTAGGAATTTATTAATAGCCACTATCTAATGACCAAGCATCAGTCGATGACGCTGAGCAACTGTGAGTAATGGCCCTGCTCATTGCTCAAGGTTCATACCAAGTGTTGGCAAGTGACCGTCTGCAGAGTGGTGGCTCGAACCCGTATCCTCCGCGTTACAAGGCGAGCGCTCTAACCAGTCGCCTATCGTGACCCACGGTGTAATGTCAGGTAGACTCGCAGAGGTAAGAAATTGCACGATAAGAAATGGTAGGATCAACGTTTAGTAGGCCTAAGCTAATGCATGGTAAGGTATGGTATAGTATTGTAGGGTAAGGTAAAATATGGGAAGGTATAGTGCAATAAGATTAAATGAAATAAGCTAATGCATCGTCTATACTCTATAGCAAGTTAAAGAAAAGTATGGCATGGCATGACATGACATGGTACGGCACAGGGGCGCCCGCAGGCTTAAAAAAATTGGACGCACACCCCCAAAAAATTGGACGCACACCCTTCCGTCCCCTCCCATCCTACCCGTCTCCTGTCCGCCGGTCGTAGTCAAACACCGAAATGACTCAGCGTGACTCATTAGAAAAAAATCAATTTAGATAACATCTAGTGCTTTAACACGCCGTATTGTCGTTTACCAAAAATATCGATGCGATGCCTATTCCTTGTGTGGATTGGATTTGGTGGGTGGACGCACGTGCGTCCAGTGCGTCACGCTGCGGGCGCCTCTGGTACGGCATGACGTGACATGACATGACATGGTAGGCCTATAGTATGGCATGACATGGCATGGCATGACATGACATGGTGTGGTATTGTATGGTATTGTATGGTATGGTAACGTAATCTAAGATGAGGTATCGAGGGTAAGTGAACTTACCCCGAAGCTGCTTCCTCTGCGCAGCATTGCGGCTGTTCTCATCTGGTTCTCTCCGGTTACCGGGTTCTGTTCGTGAAAGCGAACGACGGCTAAGAACAACAACGACATCGTCGTCGTCATCATCATAGACCACGACGACGTTACAAGTAAGAGTTTATCTAGCCGTTTTAGCGCAATCTCGGCCTTTCGGCTAATCAGAGGAAACCTGTAGTTGTTGGCGGTGATTAGCCTATGATTATGACGACGACGAAAAGATGATGAAGAAGAAAAGAAAATGAAGATGTTGCTAAAGGTGATGATGATCATTTCTACCACAGGTAAAAATAATAATAGGCCTATAATGATATAATAATAATAATAATAATAATAATAATAATAATAATAATAATAATAATAATAATAATAATAATAATAATAATAATAGGGCCTAAGGATAACGCCGTAGCCTTCAGGGGCACGTTTGCACAACTGCCCTGGGACGAGGACCACTAACTCCTGCACGACGATAGTATCTAAGAGCCTGAGGGTTTCTTTTTACCTCGGGCGAAAAAAAAATAATTATAATAATAATAATAATAATAATAATAATAATAATAATAATAATAATAATAATAATAATAATAATATTCAAGTCCCTGAGGGATCCTGTATACCTCGGGGCATAAAAAATTGGTAATAATAATAATAATAATAATAATAATAATAATAAAAATAATAATAATAATAATAATAATAATAATAGGGCCTAATAATAATAATAATAATAATAATAATAATAATAATAATAATAATAAATTAATTAATTACTTAATTAATAATAAAAATATAAAATAATAGTAATAACAACAACAAGAACAGTGGACACCTTTTAAACGCTTTTAATCTATGCTATAATCGATGCTGTACTTTGTCATATCCTCAGTCTTTGTCTTGAAGGCATGCAGGAACAGTTGCTGAATCGAATCTCTTCTCGTTGTAACTCGTCTAATATCGACGAACTGCGGGCAATTAGCCATTAAGCCTTGCTGCATTACTTTAACATTTAAATAATAATAATAATCGTTGTAAATTATTCGCTGACCCTGTCCGGAGAGAATGAAGTAGAAGTTTTGGGGTGGCTGGCCCTGTCTTATGATCACCCTTTTTGGCGACACCCTTGCACAGAAAAAAACACTTCCATCACTTACACAACGTAAACCACTGTAACATTTGTAACACTGGGGATAACACAGTGTATTACGATGTACAGTAAGTATATTCTTTATTGACAATTGCTAATCCAGAACCTATGTACTGTGACTGTATAGCCTACCGTTACAGATTTAATCGATCTGAAAGAAATCTGCAACGCTTTCATTGCGAAGAATGTCTCCAATGACTTACGGTCCACGTTTGAAGTTGAACCATTTTCATAATTTTCAAGGCGAGGGCGATGGTCTTCTTCTGGGAGTTCTGTATTGCATTCCAACTATTCTAGCATGCGTTTGTATGGTGTCATGCAAGTCCGAGATCCGACTGATGGCCACATTGGATTATGTTAACACAATTGCTCTTTACTGTTTAGGCATTGGTTTATTAGCAATGTGTTATTCTCCTGCATAATTATCATTACCCACGCTTCAGGCGAACGGCCAAGGTGAGGGGTTAGGGTAGAGGAGGGAGCAACCGCAGCATCCATGTTTAGCAGCATTTTCGTCTAAATTATGTCAGTCTCTAGAATGTGATGCAAACCATACAATTACACGGTCATCGCAGGCCCTAAACTGCAGGAAAACCGCTGGCGGCCGGGGCCTCAGGAGGGCAGTGGAGGGGAAGGGACGGATGGGGAGAGGAGGGGAAGGCAATGGGCCCCCAAATATTTTCGACAAGTTTACGGCGCTGAACGTATTCAAGATCTCTTTCGAGATTTTGAAGGACGCTATATAAGCAGGTTGATACGCCGATCATCCTGAAGCTTAGCGTAAAGTAATTCTAGTGTATCGTACTGTTGGAACCATCCGACTTGACAGAGCTTCTCGCGCATGTGCTGCGGATATTCTGCGAACGACTCCAGGTGTTTCAGGCCATAGACTGCCTATGGAAACATGCACAGCCAATCAGCACACGCAACTCAGTCGCCATGGCAACACAAATAACCAACCAGAAGACGTACATCGGTTGCCATGGCAACATAGACAACCAAACATATTGAGGTGTACGTCGGTTACCATGGCAACATAAGCAACCAATCAGAATTCGTTCAGTTTTCGTTTAGACAGACAGACAGACAGACAGACAGACAGACAGACAGACAGACAGACAGACAGACAGACAGACAGACAGACTGATGCACACAGACAGATAGGCAGAAGTAGAGAGACGAAACGTATTCACTATTCAGTCTACATTAAAATCGCAAAGGATAGCGCATCACAGTCTATGAAGACATACATCAGACAGACAGACAGACAGACAGACAGACAGACAGACAGACAGACAGACAGACAGACAGACAGACAGACAGACAGACAGACTGATGCACACAGACAGATAGGCAGAAGTAGAGAGACGAAACGTATTCACTATTCAGTCTACATTAAAATCGCAAAGGATAGCGCATCACAGTCTATGAAGACATACATCAGACAGACAGACAGACAGACAGACAGACAGACAGACAGACAGACAGACAGACAGACAGACAGACAGACAGACAGACAGACAGACAAACAAACAAACAAACAAACAAACAAACAGAAAGCCTGCCTGACTTACTGATCGACCGACCGATTGACTGGCCTACTTATCGACTGACTAATCGACTTGCCGATCGATTGAGTGAGTGAGTGAGTGAGTGAGTGAGTGAGTGAGTGAGTGAGTGAGTGAGTGAGTGAGTGAGTGAGTGAGTGAGTGAGTGAGTGAGTGAGTGAGTGAGTGAGTGAGTGAGTGAGTGAGTGAGTGAGTGAGTGAGTGAGTGAGTGAGTGACTGACTGACTGACTGACTGACTGACTGACTGACTGACTGACTGACTGACTGACTGACTGACTGACGCATAGCAGACATGTAAACATCGGAGGAGAGAGTTATCTAGAGATAGGCAGACTGACATTTAGACAAACGATGGCTTACCGTCTGAATCTGTTGGGGTGTTCGTTGGGCGAAGGGTGTCGTCAGAATCTGTCGAACATCCCTCGTAATAGCCACCTGAAACACCCAACGCACCCCATACCTCTCTCGTAATCGTAATCTCCGACTTCTACAGTGCTACTGAAAAGATAAGCGCTGCAGGGCACCAGATTATTCTGAGCGCTGCGTCAAGAAGTTGTCCAAAGATATCGAAGAGTCAGTAAGTCAGTGAGTAACTCGAAGGTACACTGCTCCCGTATACAGCAAAACCCTTTTGGTAAATTTAGAAACATATCACCAGCTATTATTAATACCTATATTACTAGTATTCTTATTGTCAACATGAATCCATCATCATTAGCATCATAACAATTATCATCATTGTGGAGCACGTTAGCCGAGTGGATAAAGTGCTCGTCTTGTAATGCGGAGAGCCTGGGTTCGAACCTTCACTCAGACGATCACCATACAGGCCTACAAGGACCTTGGGCAAGTCCTTCACTCGCTGTTCTTAAACGGATAGCTCAAGAAACATTTCAAGCTATCTGAAGTCGAACCATTTGGGATAATTATGCTAGGTAGCCATGTTTACTAAGGATATCTGGACATGAACTCGGAAGGACGAATAAATAATCGAGTAGAGACTCGAATAGTCGAATCCACGCCTACCTCTTTCCTGGACTTGAAGTAGGACAGGTCGAAGGTGAAGCCGTCGTCAGTGTTGGTGGCTTCGGAGGCGATGTCCGTGAAGGTCTTTTGGTCGGCGGTCGGGTCATCTTGTTCCGCCTTACTCTCCTGCCTTCAGCCAGAAAAAAAAGATCAACCGTGACTGGGTCGCGCTCACAATTGACACCGCTGTGTCTAGTTAACACCAGACATTTTCACATACTGCATACATCGACCACACATACACAATCGCCTTTGAGAGGTCAGGGCGCTATATAAAAAGCTCACATACATACATAAATACATAAATGCATAGCCTACATACAGACATACATACATAAATATATACATAAAACATATATATATATACACACACATATATATATGCACATATACATGCCAACATACATCCATACACATATGCATCATGCATAGGCCTACATTGCATATATATATATATATATATATATATATATATATCAATCAATCAATCAATCAATCAATATATATATATATATATATATATACACAGACATATACATACATTGATACATACATACATTGATACATACACACATCTTATGTTCAGGTGGCCCTCTAGCGGGACCTTGGTCCCTTTGGGCTTTCCCTTTTGCTTTCCGCTGACTATGCGGAAAAAAATTGAAATTGGAAAAAAATTGAATGTATTGAATGTATTATGTATTATTATGAATTGTATTATGAATTGAATTGTATTATGAATTGAATTGAATTGTTACTCGGTTGCAATAAAGATTTATTGTATTGTATTGTATTGTATTGTATTATTGTATTGTATTGTATTGTATAAATACATGCATGCATAATATATACATACAGCAATACATGAATACATATGTATATTTGTACCTGATTGATTAATAATACAGAGGGACAGACAGATACAGGGACAGAACGACAGGCAGACAGACAAACGCTACGAAAACAAAGAATGCCAAGTCATGCTATGTTTGTGGTAAGGCGGGCAACCACCGTCGCCAGACTGTTGTACGCATCTCGGGGCATGGAAGGGCTGCTGAGTGCAGCAGAGCATGTCCGTTCGTTGGAGCGGTTCCTTCTCCGGTTGGTGTGGGTGGGGTTCCTCCCAGAGGATGCTCCTTCAATTGATTGCATGGCGGTTGCAGCAGCTGATGATACATTATTTAGGACTATTATTTATGACCGGAACAACGTCTTGCGGGGGAACACACAGCGCAATCTGAGACCCAGGCTTCACCCCTTTGCTCACCCAGTCAAAGACAAGCAGAACTTTCTATCACGTTTGATGTTTAAAAACAGCTACTAAATCTACAAGCCGCAATCTTCACAGACATTGTGACAGACAGAAGCACAGATGATAGATAGATGATAGATAGATAGATAGATAGATAGATAGATAGATAGATAGATAGATAGATAGATAGATAGATAGATAGATGATAGATAGATAGATAGATAGATAGATAGATAGATAGATAGATAGATAGATAGATAGATAGATAGATAGATAGATAGATAGATAGATAGATAGATAGATAGATAGATAGATAGATAGATAGATAGATAGATAGATAGATAGATAGATAGATAGATAGATAGATAGATAGATAGATAGATAGATAGATAGATAGATAGATAGATAGATAGATAGATAGACAGAAGGACAGATAGATAGATACAGGCAGACAGACAGAAGGACAGACAGACAGACAGTACCTGAAGCTTACTTTTCGATGAGGGTGATCCAGCGTAGAATAATGAGAACGGTTTTAAAAGCCCGGCGAATACGATCTCTCGCCTGAGACAAGAAAAACAAGCCAATACCGACACAGCTTATCAATGTACACTTGCAAGTTTACACGACCTATCTATCTATCTGTCGGGTCATTAATTCGTTAAAGTGAAGAAGATCTTGACGAGAGGCGCACTTGACTCTCGAGAGGCGTCGGGCGCAAAATCCACAGCGAAGGCTCCAAGGAGATTCAACAATAACAGTAACTGTTCTTCTGTGCCTCCGTGATTTATTTCACCTTCGGCAAAGTTTCCCAAGTATAGTAAGTAGGCCCATGGCCTGCCATTGAACGTACTACCATGCATATTTCATTATTATTATTGTTCTCCTTATTATTTTTGGTCCTGAGGTAGTGATGATCCCTCAGGCTCTTAAAACAATGTCCGGAGACAATAGAATGAACGTCTGGCATCAAGATCTGGCTGAGCAATAGTGCCACGGAAGGCAACGGCATTGAAGCGAAGAATGGTCATTAATTACTATTATTATTATTATATTTAAATTGAGGTTATGCTAATAAGCTTGATCTAGGTAAGATAGTATTCTACATTCCTACAGCTGCTCTGCCTGTCTCTGCCTTTTTATCTCTATGTCTCTCTGTCTCTCTGTTTCTCTCCTCTCTGTGTCTCTGCCTCTATCTGTCTCTCTATATCTCTGGCTGTCTATCTGTCTATCTGTCTCTGTCTGTCTGTCTCTGTCTCTGTGTCTCTGTCTGTCTGTCTGTCTGTCTGTCTGTCTGTCTGTCTGTCTGTCTGTCTGTCTGTCTGTCTGTCTGTCTGTCTGTCTGTCTGTCTGTCTGTCTGTCTGTCTGTCTCTCTCTCTCTCTGATTCTATAGTCTTTCTGGACTCAACGGGTTCAGGTCTTCAATTCACATCTCTGGACAACCCTCTGAACCGGTCTCTCGTGAATAAGCTGGTGCCCTGCTCTGAGCTTTAGAGAATCGTTTTAGAAATTCAGTGTTTACGGTTAGGATTACAATCGCTGTGTAATCCAACCTGGTGCCTTCTAAAGCGCCGCTCTTTGCTCGACCATGGTCGCAGAATTCACCAGACGCTGCACTCGATAAATAATATGAAATTATTGTGAATGTTAGCTTGTTATTATTGTTATTGGTCGCAATAAATATATTGATTGATTGATTGATTGATTGATTGGTTGATTGATTGATTGATTGATTGATTGATTGATTGATTGATTGATTGATTGATTGATTGATTGATTGATTGATTGATTGATTGATTGATTGATTGATTGATTGATTGATTGATTGATTGATTGATTGATTGATTGATTGATTGATTGATTGATTGATTGATTGATTGATTGATTGATTGATTGATTGATTGATTGATTGATTGATTGATTGATTGATACACTCACCTTCAGCCTGGCAATCTCTTTGCTCTGCAGAGGCAACCCTCTGGCCACCGACGACCGACTACTGTCCTGGGCATCGGTGCCGCAGGGCTCCACGTCACGAAGCCCGGTTACGGCAATCGAGTACCGTCCCTCCCTCTTCGTCTCATCAGCGAACTCTTCCTCCGTCGGACCCCCATCATCACAGGCGTTGACCGTGATCCGCCTCACATAGGTAGCAGCCGGTCTGTTGACCGGCATGACCCTGTCGAGGGTCCCTCTGTTGTAAGCCCACACCCCCGTAGCCGGCAGTGTCTTTCGCGAGGGATCTGCCTCCCTCGGGAGCGTCTTGCGGTCGGGTGTCGACACCGCGGGTTCGTTGACCGCTGGGCTCATGTCTCGGCCCGGACGGTGGGTCGTCAGAAAGCGGCGCATCGAGTCCTTCGAGCCCTGGTAGTTCTCCGGCTTGGCGTAGTAGTCCAAGTCGCCGTCTGCCAATTTCCGTTGGTCCATTTCCGGTTCTTCGTCGACGGTGTACATGATGTCAGAGGTCAAAGTTCAGAGGGTCAAAGGTAAGAGGTCACAGGGTCAGAGACCAGGTGTGTGGGGCGGTCGTTATCGTAATCTCGAGTTATCTACAGCGCCCAAAAAAGTGAACTCAAGGAAACCAGCTTATTCACAGGCGCTCAGCCAAAACAAAATCTGTAGGCAGGTAGGGTCAAAATCAGTCCCCGGTAAAGATCCTAAGGGTTTGGGCAGACGATTACGGTCAGGCGATTACGGTGAATGGCATTTAGAGGTAAGGGGAAGAGGAAGTTTCAGGATAAGAGTTAACACCAGCGCGATATAAATTCAAGTCCGCAAGAGTGTGGCTGCTTGGTCCGTTTCGATGCCAGGCAAGATCCGGTGGTCAAGCCAAGGGTACAACAAAGTGATAGGGTGGAAATTGTTGGTGATAGTCGTTAAGGATGTGAAAAAATACTTTCCATAGGTGCTGAAGTCGCTGGCACACACAGTAGCTTTTAAAGCACTGTATGTAAATGTACAAATTGTGAGCCTTTTTAAAATCCTCCCATGGCTTATCAGACCGTCTGGGTAGGCCTACAGAAAAGTCTCGGCAGGGCTTCAAGACACAGCATAACTTAGTTGCTGCTGCCGATTGGTTTCCTGACCAACAAGACTTGTATCTGTCCGTAGGTATTTGTCGTAGGCTATGATGCAAACAGGCTTAATAATTTATTAAATTCTTGAGTTTTGTTAAATGATTGTTAATATTGACAGCCGGTCTTGGTCTTGGTCTTGCGAGACCAAGACCAAGACTTTGAACCTCAAGACCAAGACCAAGACTTTGAACCTCAAGACCAAGACCAAGACTTTGAACCTCAAGACCAAGACCAAGACTTTTGGTCTCAAGACCAAGACCAAGACCAAGACGTTTAAAAACGAACTCGAGTGCACTCGAGACCAAGACCTTGGTCTCGAGGACAACGAGTCTGTACATGGGTCACGTTAGCCGATTGGTTAGAGCGCTCGCATTGTTGCGCGGAGAGTACAGGTTCGAGCTCCCCTGAGACAATTACTATGTAGCTATAATGTAGGGACCTTTAGCAAGTTCCTCACTTCACCGCCATCGACTGATGCTTGTTGAATAGATGGCGTTCAGTAAATGCGTAATAATGATGATGATGATGATGATGATGATGATGATGATGATGATGATGATGATGATGATGATGATGATGATAATAATAATAATAATAATAATAATAATAATAATAATAATTTGCGGTTAGAGGCACCTACGCACCACACCCCGGAGACGAGGACGGCGTGCTCCAAGCTTAAATACACTTCTGTTTTATAGTTTCTTAGAGCCTGAGGGATTTTCGTACCTCGGGTGTTAAAAAATAAAATAATAATAAAATAATAATAATAATAATAATTAATAATAATAGTAATAATTAAAATGTAGGCCTATACACAGGAATGACTACATCCGAGAGTAATACTTACCAACCAACCAGATGATGCGGCGATATTAAGGCAGTTTAAATCGCAACAAAGCTTCTTCGGTGTAATTGCTGAAAACAGAACGCGTCATTGCTAACAACACATAAGTCATTTCATCTACAACGTTAAGTTCTTTTCTTAACACTGGTCGCATAGTCGCTTGTTCGTCGCCGGGCTTTGCCTGTGCCCACAGGTCAAGCGCGAACATCGTCATTCCTAAGCTGTACACTGGACTAAACACCGTCGAGAGGCCATAAAAGCTGAAACTGAGGCCTTCAAGGACTTTCGACACGAGCGCAGAAGAGTGGCTCATATATACAATTTATTCGATAACCTGGAGATGGTCGGTTACGATAGCGGCGCCTTCAACGTCGATCGGGCGCACGGGCCTACAACGACGCGGCAGGTGTCTCGTCTGATGAGCGCCGACGAAGACAAGGCGCCACTTCACGCTTTCTCTTCAACTTGACAGAGTCTCTTGTTCAGGTTTTCGAGAGCGCGCAGCCGCGCTGGCGCCGCAGGAATGCTTGATACTAGTTAACGTTACAGAGCCTTCCCACCCCTTCAGGACGTCCTACCCCAATCGAGCGTGGGAATTGTAGAAAAAGACTTGGGGAGGGGGTTGAACATTTTATCCGTATTTTGCAAACTGATGTCAACGAAATTTGATAGCAGCTGATTTCAACGCTAGCAGTTTTGCAAGTCAGACTCGAATCAAAATCAATTCCTTTTTTGAGACGATTAAAAAATGCATACATGATACACCATGGAAATTTCTTCTCTTTGTCAGAGACTCAGAGTCAAATAATACTAAGTAACACTAGCACAACTGAGAGGGTTGGAAACGACCCTCTGGGGTGTGTAATGAAGACATAACTGGGGGTCCTAAGAAAGACTAGGGGTGTTGACCTCCAACTCCTCCGACAATTCCCATCCATCCCTAATCCATTGAATCCCCCGCCTTCCGAGCTTTCTGGTCCTCAACGAAACCTCCCTTACTAGGATCTCTGCCTCCTCTCTCTGACAACCGGTCTCAGATCTTCGCTTGACACCTGAATAAGCTGCTGCCCTGCGCTTAACTCTTGAGTACCGTCTTACCAATTTTAAATTTACGACCAGGGGCGTCTACACCATAGAAACCTTGGAGCAACTGCTCCATCCAAGAAATGGGGGGGGGGATTTATCAGTGTGTGTGTGTGCCACCATTTTAGGGGGGGGAGGAAGGGGGAGGGGAAGTTGCTCCAATGACTTTGGGGGGATAGACGCCTCTGTTTACGACTACGATTACGGGTGAGGACCGCAACAGATGGCAGAAGGCAACTGCCCGGGTACAGAGAAACGAAATTGAGTTAGAGGTCGCCTACCATGCTAACATGTCCGTGGCCATTGGGCATCAGCGACTCATTACAACTTAGTTGGCTGGGGGCGCAGATGGGGGGCGAAAATCTTCAAACAAATTTCTGCCCTGGGATTTGAACCCTCGACCTATCGTTTGTCAGACCAGCGCACTAACCACTAGACTACTGCATGCTCCTATATCACACACTGAGTACAATACGTCTGAAGTTGCAATACCGTAGTCACAGGTTCATGGTATCAACATCGCTTTACAACTGGACAGTGACAACCATGGTCCCTCTGGCAACTGGACTTGGACTTCCATTTGATATCGCTGGACAACCCTCTGACTCGACGCAGCACTCTGAATAAGCTAGCGCCCTGCTCTTAACTTTTAAGTGGTGCTTTGGAAATTAGCGTTTATGATTACTATTATGTATTCAGCAATTAGCCTTAATAGTGTACATCAGAACTAGTTAGTTATCTGCAGACTTGTTGTCCTCGAGACCGAGGTCTTGGTCTCGAGTGCACTCGAGTTGGTTTTATAAAAGTCTTGGTCTTGAGACCAAAAGTCTTGGTCTTGAGGTTCAAGGTCTTGGTCTTGGTCTTGAGGTTCAAGGTCTTGGGTCTTGGTCTCGCAAGACCAAGACTAACACCGGCTGTCAATATGAACAGTCATTTAACAAAACTCAAGAATTTAAACATTTAGGGGCCATCCACATATTACGTAGGCAATTAGGGGGGGAGAGGGGGTCGGATTTTGGCGATTTTGCGTACGGGTGCGAACGGGGGGAGGGGGGACAAAATGTGTACGTACACAAAATAAATTTCTAATAATGACGTCCACATTAGCCTATTTGTAACTCTATATTGTCCTATAGACTATAGTCTTCCGATGGCATTTTATTACATTATATAAAAGACATGTGCAGTTATTCTGTGCTGTTAACGAGACACCTATAATTTGTCTATATTGGCCATCACTCAACATTCAATCTGGCCTAAAGTGCAGACAGTCGGGCTGTCGAGACACTTTCTGCAGCTGGTCTTCGTGGGGGGGGGGGTATGCGTCAAGCGTAAGTACGCAGGGGGGTGGTGAAGAAAGTACGCTTGCGAACAGGGGGGAGGGGGTCCAATTTTCCCGAATTTTTGTGTACGTAATATATGGATGGCCCCTTATCAGGCCTGTTTGCATCATAGCCTACAACAAATACCTACGAACGGATACAAGTCTTGTTGGTCAGGAAAACCCATCGGCAGCAGCAACTAAGTTATGCTGTATATGGAAGCCCTGCCGAAACTTGTTTCTGAAGCCAGACGGTCTGATAAACCAAGGGAGGATTTCAAAAAGACTCACGATTTGTACTTGTACATCCAGTGCTTTTTAAGCACTGGATGTAAATGTACACATCGTGACAAAGACTGTGTGTGCTAGCGAATTCAGCACCTAGCTATGGAAAGTATTTTTTCACATGGCGGAATTTTTATGAAGCCCACAGAATATTCTGAGCGAATTGTTTTTTTTATAAAATACAAAAGGCATTTGGAATAACATTTTGCATGAAGGACCTTTTAAATACGAATTCGGAATTCTCTGCAGTCTGCACTTAAAGTTAATTTGCTTGAATAAAATAAAAGACTCATGTTTTCATTAAAATATCGACTCCACAATTTTTTGTGTAAGGAAAAAAGTCTTGGCCTGAATGATGTGGTTTTATGAGTCTTGGTCTCGGTCTTGAGGTTCAAAGTCTTGGTCTTGAGGTTCAAAGTCTTGGTCTCGAGGTTCAAAGTCTTGGTCTTGATCTTGAGTTTTAAGGTCTTGACAACAAGACTGGCTATTTGACTTGGTCATTCACTGGCTATCTGCCTTGATCATTTGCTAGCTGACTTGGTCAATCACTGGCTATCTGCCTTGATCATTTGCTAGCTGACTTGGTCAATCACTGGCTATCTGCCTTGATCATTTGCTAGCTGACTTGGTCAATCACTGGCTATCTGCCTTGATCATTTGCTAGCTGACTTGGTCAATCACTGGCTATCTGCCTTCATCATTTGCTAGCTGACTTGGTCAATCACTGGCTATCTGCCTTCATCATTTGCTAGCTGACTTGGTCAATCACTGGCTATCTGCCTTCATCATTTGCTAGCTGACTTGGTCAATCACTGGCTATCTGCCTTGATCATTTGCTAGCTGACTTGGTCATTCACTAGCTATCTAGACTGCAATACAGAACGGTCTTCCTGTCTCTACTGCTGACCACAAAACCATGCAGACATGATATTGTAATTGCAATCGAAGAATTTTAAAAGCACCACTCAACGATTCAGAGGTGCTCCAGACCCAACTGAGTCAGTGCTGTTACTAACAAATCAAATGGAAGAGAGGGAGAGAAAGGCTGAGGAGCACAAGATGGTTCCAACTAGAGGGGCTAACATAGGGAAAAAACTTCTAGATTGAGCAGTGCATGATTATGCATATGATTATATCAATAATTATATGAACTGCAACACAATTATGCAGGTGTACATTACTTTATTTTGATTTCAACACTTTTTAAAATCTGCTAAAACACATGAACACTGGAAGAACTTCAGATCACTATAGTTGTCTCGTCCAACAAAATGCTGAAAAAACCAGCAACACTTTACAAAAGACTTACAAAAGAAGAGAGGGTAAATCAACATCCGACAGACAACCAATTAAATCTCTCGTCGAAATTTTCTCCGAACACATTTTCGGCCGAAGAACACAACAGACTAGCAGCTAGAACGAACCGGGTAACAGCATCAAAGTCTTATCTCAATACTGGTACAGTGGAGACCCGTTGATGCATACATGCTTTCAACACCATTCTGCATAACACGAGGTGGTATCATGTCCCCAGAGCTATTAACTTATCATACCATATAGGTTAACTCGCTTTACAAGAACTGCATTTGTGCCACTGACGAGTTTTTCTTGCAGTGGTGCTTAAAGGAGACCAAAAGTCTTGGTCTTGAGGTTCAAGGTCTTGGGCAAAAGGAGGCTGTTGTAAAAAAATTAAGTTTTGCATATTTTTAGCTTAAAATGAAAAATAATTTCTGTTTAAAATGTTGAAAAAATAATTGTTCTATCTTTATTGGTTCCAGAGATATGAAGTTTAGAACGTTTTTCTACTCGGAAGTACAATTTCGAGAAAACCGCATGCAAAGTTTATTTTCTTAATACAAACTAAACATGAATTGCAAAGTTTCAGTGTTTTTAACCTTAAACTTATGGAAATCACTATGGGAAACATGCCAAATGAGGCTATATTTTATCAAGCTGAATGCATAAACTTTCCAATGAGGTATTACACATGGTATTCCTAACAGGTTGATGGCCGTAAAATACTCTGGAACTGGCCTCCCAAAATTTTAATTTCTCGGATAATTTTTATCAATCACAAAAAGTTATTAAATTTCTCATGAAATAGGTGAAATATAATTAAATAAATATTTTTTTCATATAATATAAGATCTTATTTATTGATATATGCAAGAAACCGATAATTGAAAAATGTACACCTGATTGGTGTTTTGGCTAATTTCTCTTGTTTTATCATTGGCGACTTCTGCCTCCTTTTGCCAGAGCAAGTCACATTTATCAAGCACCACTGCCTAATGACCAAGCTTCAGTTGACAGTGACAACCAATTGTGAGTAAATTGCTCTAGGTCCCTACAAAATAGCCATCTTGGGGAGGAAGCTCAAACCCGTACTCTCCGCGTCACAAGGCGAGCGCTCTAACCACTCTGCTACCGTGTCTCACGTGGTATATATATGTATGTAGGTAGGTATGAAGCACTTGAAATATCACCTTTCAAGAACATTACAAAAACACTGCAGTACCTCATAGTCACATTACTGTTGAACGTTTCTCAAGACTGCAAATACTGATGTAGGCTATAAATTGATAAATGAATTATCATATATATTCGTCATAGTGGCACTTCACAAGTCACAAGAATAGAAATGGAAAACATGTAAAGTTGAAACCCGAAAATGAAGACGTTTTTGGCAGGAGCGTAAAAACAGATCCAACGCAAGCAAAACTTGAATAAAAAATTATATAAGTACAAATTAATTTCCATTTATTTACGGGAAAAACTCGCAAATGACAGGCATGAAGAGATTCTCTATGCTAAATGTCCGATACATCAAGAATGGTTTGAACTCATACCCTTCTGCTACACAGGATACACTCTCCCAATAAGCTCACATGCATACAATTTATGTACTGTAAATAATAATAATATTAACATTAATAGTAGTAGTAGTAGTAGTAGTAGTAATAATAATAATAATAAAAACCATCTGTCAAAACTAGCCATTCCAGAACAATGCTCCCTAATTTTTGTAATCCCGAGGGATTACATGTACCTCGGGGATAAAAAATAAATAATAATAATAAGAGTCTGTCCTCTTCCAATGTCTTGATACAGCAATTGAATGGTTCAATATGATTGTGCTCTAGGTATTATTCAAGGAGCTAGACATTGCAAAGATTAGCCATTCTAGCACTGCACTTTCTCTTGCATAGAATAGTGTTTAACAATCCCTCTGGGTTTGATCCTTTGCATAAATAACAGCAAAAATGATAGTAATAATAATAATAACACAAATTATACAAATAGCAACAATAATATGAATACTGTTTGTGCAATATGACAAATAATAAGAAAAATCTGTCGATAAATGATACTAATGATAATAATAACAATAATAATAACGATGATACTGATAATATAATAAAAAAAATGATGATGATGATGACATTTCATATGGTGTTGTAATAGTGCCTGGGGCCAAACAGAAGGGCGTTTCATATGGGTGAAAGAGTTAATAACGACAGTCACACAGGACATCCAAAAAAGAAATGTCTGATCCTTAACTTGAAGATGTCAAAATAATGTCAATGAAACTTTGGATATCCGGCTAAACTAATATTCAAACTAAACATTTACCAAGAACGCAAACTGAAAACAACTCAGCAGGGAGCGATTTGCATTGGAAGGGAACTTCCGCTACCAGTTCTTTCCATCTCCCACCCTCGTTCCCACTGGGACATGTTTTCCTCCCCTGGGGGCATTATTTGTACGATGTCTTTGAATATTTATGCAGCATCCTTTACGGACCACATAAATATTCTTTTCCCCAGTGCGTCTTAGTAACAAATATCACCCTGCTGACAAAATATAGACCTGCTAAAGGACTTGTATGAAAACTGTAAAATAAAACTGAGAGTAAATTATCCTACAGAAAATATGAAAAATGAAATATCTCAGAAATGCTATTCACTGAAAATACGATAAAATCAAATATCTCAAAAACGCTATTCACTGAAAATATGAGGAACAGCAGAACAGTGTACAGTACGGCATCCTAGGAAAAATATAGAATACATAAATGCTTGAACACATCAACCTGGGAACAAAATAGGTAAAAATCCAAACATCTCAGTGCGACATTGACAGAAATCGTCGCAAACACTAACACAGCAATCCAGGAAAAATCTCAAAAATCAAAACCAATGAACACATTGCTCTCAGAATTTCACAAACGCACATTACGATCATTTTAAGCATCTTACGATCATCCTCAAAGTAGTGATGATCATTTGTCTCTGCAGAGATTCCTCGATCATTTTACTCACATCTTGAGAAAATTTCCCCCAGAATTAATAAGACAAATCTTTCAGCAGTTCCACTGTCGGCTTTCTCAGAAATCTGAGAACATTTAACCTAAACTTCTGCAAAAGAGACCCCAACTGTTCTGAAAACTCTCCTTTGTTTTTCCCATACACTCACTTCCAGTTCACAGCATTTTCTGTGATCACTATCCTCATCACTTACAGGTTGATTACAACTTTTGATTCTGATTTCACTTGAAGCGACCACCGATTGATGAGCACTATGCAGGGCGTCTATCCCCCCTAAGTCATTGGAGTAACTTCCCCTCCCTCCCCTTCCCCCTTCCCGTTCCTTCCTCCCCCGGAAATGATGGCACATACACTTACATATCATCCCCCTATTTCTTGGATGGAGCATTTGCTCCAAGGTTTCTATGGTGTAGACGCCCCTGGCACTATGATAACTGCTCTTTAGGAGTTCAGCAGCAGGACCGGCCCTTGACATGTCTTTTTTATTAGCATTGTACCATCATTGTCCCATCTTTTCGAAACTATTTGACCAGCACTTTGCGATATTTACCAAAATTCTGGAGAAATTCTTGCAAATTTTAAAATGAACGAATGCAATAACCCGCCTCATCCAGAATTTCAAAACTGTTATTCACAAAACGTTTTGTGCAAAGTTATCCACGTTTCTCGACAACCCTTGAAGTTACTTCGCCGTCGTGAAAACATAGAAAACGACGTAAAAAAAGCATCATTGCAATAATTTCTCCCAGCAATTTGCGAAGGCACGCCAAACGATACAACGGCAAGCTTATTGACGACGACGGTCCCTTTGTCTTCTTGCCGGTGCGCTGTCAAAGGCTTTCTCCGAGTCTACAGAAACGGGTTATTCGTCTGCAGGTGGGCTGGGGGTTGGAAAACCAACTGCGAGTTTTGAGGCACAACCGATGCAGTGGGCCACGTTCCCGGTAGAACCAAAGTAGATGTCGGCTGTGCGTACATCTGAGGCGGTGGAGCATACGAATGGGTCTGGAAATTTGGTGAAAGGGGTTGGAAGTTCGGTGGTGGAAGTGGCTGGGTGTAAACAGTTGTCGGACCGTAGCCCGGCTGGATGGGATTGGAGGCAAGGAACTGGGTCTGAGCAACCGACGTCATGGCAAACGGATTGGTTGTGGCTGCAATTAAAATAATGTATGAACCTTAATTCAACAGAAATACGACATCACTTGTAGATTCACATATCCCTCTGTCTGTCTCTCTATCTCTCACTTTCTCTCGATCTCTCATTCTCTCTGTTTCTGTCTTTCTGTCTCTTTCTCTGTGCGTGTCTCTCTCACAATATCATTTTCTCTCTATTTCCACCCTCCCTCCTACATCCATCCTCCCATAGACACAGTATATCAGTGATTCCCAATCTTTTTAGGCTACAGAACGCTTTTGACTTGCAAATTTTTTTATGGAAACCTACCTAAACAAAGCATATTCTGGTACAATACTTTTAAACAGTGATCCAGGTATGTACAGTTTAATCGATTAAAGTTAGACTAGAAATTGTTTTAAATAAATTTTCCCATGGAGCCCTTGTCTTCACCTCGGAGTCTGATTTATAATGTAACAACACATTCAAGCAACATGTCGAACTGCTTCATGGAACCCTCATCTTCCCCTCACACAACCTTAGGGTTCTGCAGAACCCACTTTGGGAAACTCTGCAGTACGTAATCACCTCAAGCATGGCCTCAAACCTGCTCATCATGGTAGAGATTTAACACGTTACCAATGTGTACAGACTTTTCCACAGAGGAAGAATTTCTGCCAGGGCTTTTAACTTCACGCAGAGCACCAGAGTTTGAACCCTGGACACAAAACAGAATGCCTACAGCTGCTTACCTGGAGGAGGAGGTTTTGCGATAAGTTCCTTGAGGTTGACAAGGTTCGCGTTTGAGCCGAGGAATCCTTCGGGCGTCTTCTTCGCAGCCTCGGCACTCCTTAGGGCGGCATTGAGGCTTGACATGTCCCATGGAGTGCCAGCGAATGACGAGTCTGGAAACAGACAACCAATTTCGTTCATCACAGCAGAAGACAGAAAAACGTACTTATTATTATTTCTGGATTTATTTAGCTCCTCTATCGTAATCGTAAACATAAATTTGTATAGCACCGCTTCACGAGAAACTCCTCAGAGGCGCTCCCGATCCGACAACACCAAACCATGATAAAAAAAAGGTTTTCAAATGCTTGCGGAAAAGGAGCAAAGAAAGACCAAGAAATTCATTTTGGAGGTTGCTAAGCAACCTATTCCAGAAAGTGGAACCAACCAAAGTAAAGCTTTTATGGAGCACTGTGGAAGTTCAAGCGTGGTGGCTCAGTGGTAAGTTCGGCGCCTTGTGACCGGAGGGTTGCAGGTTCAAATCCCACTCTAGCCACTGCGTACGGACCTTGGGCAAGTCCTTCACTTGCGATTCCTCGTGGCGCTTCGGCGTGAAAACTCCGACACAGTATCAAATGCTGTAGTTGGGAGCGCCTCTGAGTAGTAGTAGACTTCAGGAGGCGCTATAGAAATATGCGAAATAAATAAATAAATAAAAATAAATAGGGACAACCAGATCGCCTTGCGAGGCAGAACGAAGGAGTGTACAGCCTGGTATGGATGACACCAGCACACAAGCTCCCTAAGATAGACTGGGGCAAGGCCTCTAAGACAATCATGCATAAACATTAGAATCTTACACTCAATGCGCATTTGCATATGCAAACAGAGCAGTTCCTCCCGTATCTCATGACAAAGCATCACCTGACGCCAAAAAGAAATAGTATCACACACTGATCTTGGGTATCTCACCTTTGTAATTATAATAATAATAATAATTATTATTATTATTATTAACTTCACGCAGAGCACCAGAGGAGCAGCTGAGGAATAGAAGCCGTTCCAGATGACTAACTTATTTTAATTAATATGTAAGTCCCCGAGGGATCATATGTACCTTGGGGCATTAAAGAAAAGAAAAATAATAATAATAATAATAATAATAATAATAATAATAACAATAATAATAATAATAATAATAATACTAACAATAATAATAATAACAATAACAATAATAATAATAATAATAATAATAATAATAATAATAATCATAATAACAACCATAACAACTGGCCTAACTTCATCCATAGAAAACTTCACACTTACCAAAGCTCTGTTGGCTAGAGAGGGTGCCACTGTTCTGCGCTGCACTCAATGACTGCCTCTTTGAGCGTGAACTAAGCATATCGAATTCATCATCCACGTCTTCTGACTTTCTCGTTTCGCTTCGAGACACAGACGAAGAAAAGAAACTGTCGTCTGAAACGAACTTTCCATTGTATGTGCTTGTAACCCCATTGTCTATTGTACTGCGCACAACAGCGTGCGACCCGCTCGACTCTTTCAACGCAAAGCCTCCTGGTTGCCACGGAGCCATGTCAGCAGCTGAAGAATTAGATGATGGGCAAACTATGAATGTAAATGGATTACTGAATTACAGCCAAAATAAATTTAACATTTATTCATTATTCATTACAACTTTTTACACAGTTGTTGCTATTACACATATTATTATTATTAGTAGTAGTAGCATTACTATTATTTATAATTATTATTTTTATTATTAGATGATGGGTAAATAATCAATGTAGCTGGATTACTGAATTATGACCAAATATAAATTTAACATTTATTCATTATTAATTACAACTTTTTACACAGCTGCTACTATTACATGTATTATTATTATTATTATTATTACTATTATTATTATTATTACTGTTATTCTGCACTTGTTAAAGGCTACTATCTAATGACTAGGCTTTAGACACTGGCTTGACAGAAGTTACTAATTAATAATAACAAATACATAATACGGGAGGGGGGACAGATTAACGGTAACACCCTTGCTCGAAGAACGTAAGATCTTGAAAGACGCGGTTCAATACCCGTAAGCTCCCTATAGGTCGACTTAGAATTCCACTCCTAGGGGGGGCAGCTGTAAAATGAGTGGGCGCCTAACAGGCTGCCAAAATGCGTGTTCTATAAAATCTTGATAATTGTACTGTCAAAAGTTTCAATGTTACTTATGAGGTTTGTCAGTAAGCTTGTCAATAAACACGAATATATATATATATAAATATATAAACATATATATATATATATATATATATTTGCACATGCATGCACACACATTGCATTATATCGTATTGTGGTGCACATACATACCTTGTACCTGTTCGTGAACCGATGCGATGGGTGCCCCCCATGGATCAGTATGGACTCCACTGGGTCTGGACGTGGCAGCACCAGGAGCCCAAGGGTCTGAGTTAGCACTGGACAAAGCCTGGAGTGTCGGCTTCTGTATGCCATTCAATGTCATAGAAGCTGGTGGTGCCAGGCGTTGAGGTGAGACAGACTGCCCCGGTTGACTGGACTTGGCTTGCTGGAAAGTAAGAACAACAGTTAACTGTAAACAACACTTCAAAAGCGTCTGAAACCCTCTCCAATCTAAAGGACATTGCTATTAGCAATTTAAATGATGATGATGAGTTCTCTGCCCGAAAGTAGGTCCATTGGCTTTATGCCACCCGGGGATGAGGCGAGTGAGGTGGTTCCCATTGTCTTTATCACAGACAATTGTGAGTAGGTGAGCAACTGAAATCGGAGTTTCCTTAAAGTACTGCCTGAAGAATATTTTTTATTACCGGTATGTAAATTTGCTGGAAACTGGCAAAGTAGTTAGCAATTTGTATAGCACCACCACACAATGGACTTGATTATTTGTTTTGTTATTTGTAAAGTTATTCGGAAAGTACAAACCGTGGAAGGGAGTGCCTTTCTGCTCTCTTCGACAGCCATCTGGACCTTCAGGTGATCTGTCTTCTTCTTCTTCTCGATCTCCTCGTGTTCTTCTCGGCTCATCGCCAGCGCCACCTGGACCTGGAGGTCTTCCTCACCGAGGCTCGATGGTCGCGCTGCCTCCAGCTCCGAATTAAGTGCAGGAATCCTCTCTGGACAAAAGTATAGATATCAAGTGATTGACTAACAGCATGCATGACTGATTATTTGATTGATTATTTGAATGATTGCTCTACTCATTGATTAACTGATTGATTGACTGATTGATAGGCTGATTGATCAATTGGCGTGCTCATCCAGAATTCAAATGAGTGGCTGTATTGACTGATAAAACTTGTCAGTGATAGAAAGCTCCTTATAAGCTGATTAGGTCTCAACACAAGAGTTTTCCTTACTTTGACTTGAGACAAAGATTCGATGGGTTGCAGTTGATGCCGGCGGCTTCTGACTAATTTCAGTTCGGTTTGTGACCTAAAACGATCACGAAACTTCTGAAAATGAAGCTGAAACAAAATACCATGGAAACTGGCACTTGTTGCTTTTGAAAGGTCAGTAAAGACTAAGGTAAAGCTCCCATTTCCAAAGTGGAATATAGAGGGAGGAGCTCATTTGTTTTTCTTTGGCACTTGTGCTGGCAACAGGTGAATCCCAAGGACCCTGGACGTGGAGCCAGCACATCCCAGGACTTCTAAATGTAATCAAGCATTTATATAGCACTGCTCAAAGAGTAAAACAAATTAGAGGCGTTCTCTGTGTTAGTCTAAGTGATATTAGATGTCGTTAAGGCCTAGACTGTTACACCAGTAACTATAAGAGGCATCAAAGGGTTCCCGTCGAGTTTTCGATGGCATGAATATTCAGACTTGTCATTTCCTTCCAAACCGATACACATCTATATATACATACCTTAATGCCCGTGTTCTGCGAATACCTCTCTCGTGCAGCCAGCGTCTTCTCTCTCTCCGTCTTGTACCGTTCATCATCCTCAAGCAGCCCCACAATCTGCTTTGCCCTCTCGCGGATGTTCACCCCGTGATCCTTGCCGTCCTCGCTGTACTGGAAATCCCGCAGCGTACGAACCTGGTGGACGTTCTCGCGGCAAGCATCCACCACGTGTTCGCTACCGGTTTTGAGAAGGTAGTCGAGCAGAACGAGTGACTTGTAGACGTGGCGCCAGTTCTTGCCGTGATCGTTCAACCGTTTCCAGATCATGCCCATGATCTCTGAGAAGGCGCTCAGGTTGTAGGTGAGGTCGGCGATCTGTGACATGAGGGTGGTCGAAGGGCCCCAGGGGTCATTTGAGGTCGCCTCGCGAACCTTGACCTCAGCAAGAGTGTGGTTTTTGACGACATTCTTCAGTGTTCTGTGAATCGGCATATCACCTGAAGAAGGAACGAAGAGATCTCTTGATCAAAAGCCAAATAACTCTAAAGATAATGTTGTCAAGTTAATCTAGTCTGTAACTTCTACAGTGTAATTTCTTAATGCATGAAGAATCTATCGGGCACAAGAATGGAGATGGGAAGGCAGTGGGAGAAATGGGAGGCATAGGGCAGCGTCCCCCAAATGGTCCACGGAACGCCAGGGTTCCATTACGAGAAGACAAGGGTTCTGCAGGGAAATTGGATAAACCTGACATATTCCCTATATTGCATTGCAAGGGACTTGATTTAAAATTTAAACTTTATTTTTCACGTGAGCCATTTTGTTTAAAATCTGCATGAATGAAAGAGAATTCAGTTATTCATAACTGTGCTATTAATTAAACCTATAAGGTTATTAATTAAACCTACATTGTTATCAATTAAACCTATATTAGTCTGCTTAGCAGGTGCTATGCACACCACAAAATATTTCTCTTAGGTTAGGATTCTGTCAAAAAAATTCATATCAAAAGGGTTTTTAAATAGTCAAAAAGAACTGGGAAGTACTGGCATCTATAGGGGACTTACACAAAGAACACATAGGCCTACTGCTGAAATAGCGTGTAGAAGTTCTGTGCAGGAAGGGCCAATTTTATCATTATTATCTTTGTGGTGCACATAACAACGGCCCATGTCTCTTTAGATTCAGATCTTAACTTAAAACTCATCTCTACCTGGACTCATTTCTTCCTTAGGCTGTTTCCATGTCTTCTCAGAGTTGCTTCTTGGCTCTCAACTGGACTCACCCTGGAAATCTCATTGGCTTAAACATCAATTTTGCTTAGTAACGAACATCAGCTAATGTCTCAAACATTATTAGAGTGGCGCTATAAAAGTTCTAATTTATTATTATTATTTATTATCATTATTGCAATTATTATTGTTATTATTATTGGCGACGAATCTTGAAACGTGAAGGTAGACTGCAACAGATTCTTGGACAACTGGTGGTAAAGTTTGGAATGCTGATTGCTCCACTGCGACGTTTGTGTCCAACACAAAAACGCAACAACAAGAAATATATGGTCACAGGTGATAAAGCTGGTCACTTTCCTTACCTTCTAAGCTATTACCTTTACGATAACATGGCCATCCTCGGTAAACAATTTATGTATGTTAAAGAAATTCATTTACACTATCTGAATGGTTCGTGACTTTCAATTAAAATGACAAAATCTGGGCATCTCTGCATCGGCCACTATGCAACACCATCACCGAATGGTTGCAAAGATTGCCCAATAGATATTGCACATACCTAGCAAGTCGACGGTCTGCGCTCTGTAGGACTTCGGACTTTGTAGAGACCAAAACTATTTAGTCTTTTCATCCAAAACACACGCCGCCAGATAATTTAATACTGATTCATAATCATCTAAAATATCACCATAATCAGCCAAAGTGAAAAATAGTTTTAAAAGATGAAGAAATTCAAGTATTCTAATGTTTTAAATGAACGACCTATATATTTCCTTTAATAGTGACGTCGTGTGTCACGCCAGGGATCATCCATAAATGACAACCAAAAACATGATGGATCGAAATTAGCATCTTTCCAAGGCTAAATTTCTATATTTGGCGTCTTTAATAATAATTATTGCCATGTATTGTTCAACATGACCTTTCCTGATGCATTTCACTGAAATAAAACAATTGACTTCAGAAATATGTTGAATATTATCTCTAAAACTGAAAATGAAACTATTTATTTTCGAGATCGATTGCTTTAAACTTTAGTTATCTCCAATTATGTGTATTATAATTTATGTACATTTGTACATACGTATGTATGTATTGTGTACTAACCTATTCTGCGCAGAGCGTATTCGCGGTAGTTCGGAGAAAATTGCCTTTTGAGGAAAATCCTCTGCCGCGCTCCATTAGGCCTATAATTTACATCCTCATAGGATGCGCGAAATGGCACCAGCATTATTTAACGCCTTTAAAATATACTCATAGGCGTAAACTCCTATAGGCCGCTAGGTTCGAGCCCCCCCAATAATTGAGGCGCTAGGCTTTATTATATACTACATAGAGTACGGACATTGTTCGATTTTATTATAAATATATGGATGGATGGATGGATGGATGGATGGATGGATGGATGGATGGATGGATGGATGGATGGATGGATGGATGGATGGATGGATGGATGGATGGATGGATGGATGGATGGATGGATGGATGGATGGATGGATGGATCATGGATGGATGGATGGATGGATGGATGAAGGGCATGTAGTCTACGTTGTTGTATACTGTGCGCTGTCGATGGGTGTCTAAGCAAATATAGACACAACCAGCACCTCTTGCTGACTATCGAAATCATCATCATCATCATCATCATCATCATCATCATCATCATCATCATCATCATCATCATCATCATCATCATCATCATCATCATCATCATCATCATCATCATCATCATCATCATCATCATCATCATCATCATCATCATCATCATCATCATCGTCTTCGTCGTCATCGTCATCATCGTCATCATCATCATCATCATATCATCATCAGCATTATTGTCTCCAAATTGTTTACTCCTATTTCTTATACGCTGGCCACGAAGTGCGCTAATATCACTCTCGTGATGGTAAATTTGAACAATGGTAAAGCGTTAATTAATTTATGCGCATGGCGCCAACTAATTCACCAATTATGGATTGAGATGAGTTGCCCATGCAGAGATAAAATTAAGTGAGAGATCCGGTTAACTGCCGTCGAGAGAGGTAAGGCGCTGACAAGAGGCAACGACCTCTTAGAAAGGTGTACCATAGATCTTAAAGTACACAGAGATATGACACTCAACGCATCCTAATGACCAAGACTCTTACCTCATAAACTGGCAACCGCAAGGTGGCTCTGCAACCTACGACATTGTGAGTCTAATCAGCGATGTCGCGTATGTAAAGAGCCCAATGAACTGGGTTAAATATCTGACCCTGATCTTTACCATACTTTCCGTTAGGTGGCGCGGCTGTTTTTGCTTTTTGGAGTAGGCTACCACACGAGCGAGTTTTAAGAGAGCGTCGTATCTAAATGTATTGTAAGATCTTTGTTGGTACTGTGGGGTGGGTTGTACAATTAATAGGGCCTATAGGTTGAGATTTATGTTATTACACTTTTTACAATTCGCGTAAAATTCCGCAAGCAACTAAGTTACTCTAATTTTTCTGTGGTCCTTTCTATAGTAATTACATAACTTCGCCGTATGCCAAATCATACAAATAGTGGCGGCGATCTTGTCTGAGAGGTGGGGGGGGGGGACAAAGTCGGCCACGATCTCGTCGACGACCGTTTTTGGAAAATCTTGTCCTCCCCAAATTTTTTCTGCCACTTCATCTCCGAAAAATTTCGCTTTCATCTCTGAAAAAAGTTGATGACCTTTTTTTAGTCATTCGCCACGTTTTACAACTTTTTCCCGTCTCCCAACAATAACCTAACCCTTTTCTTTTTTTAATTTTTTTGGGGGAAAACTTCTGCTCTAAAATAAAATTTCATTTTTACCTCGTCTGGTCAGAAACGCTGCGAAAACCCTCACGCGCAATTACATTTCTCCGCCTTTTTGGTGTTTCTTCAAAATGTGGGAGGGGGACAAATGTATGGAGTGTCCCCCCACTCTTAAAGGTGGGGGACATGTGCCCCCGTTTCCCCCTAGATCGCCGCCCATGCATACAAATCGCTCTTTACTTTCATAGTCTCTAAAGCAAGAAACTTTTGTTTTAATGAATCGTACTCAGTCAACTAATAGATGGCAGCAGTATTAAATGACGTCATAAATCTGACTCTGCTATGTCTAATCTGACAACAAGTTGCAGACGGTGGTTTGGCTGTCGGAGCAAGTGGCGGCGGTGCGGAGACCGATAGTTTGGTTGGGACTGGATTTTCCCGAAAAAAGATAACATTGGGTAAATTTTTCATTAAAATTGTACTGTCGATGGCAGTAAAGGTACCAGAAAAATAAAGAGGTTAGAGGTGCGTACTAAACTTATGCAGTTTGCTAGCGGAACTGTTTCTCTCACAAATGATTTAGACTTTCTTACCAGTCAGTCGTCACATTATCAAATTTCATCCAGTTAAATAGGGGGTCGAAATCTAAAATGTCGAAATGCTGCTTCATGGTTGGCGCTCTAGAGCTGATAACTCGCATAATAATACTCTGGTAGGTTATAGAGGACTAAAGAACCTCCTACCATTATTGTGTCCAGAAACTTAGTATATAGTTGTTAGCTATGACTGCTACTACTACAGCTGTTACTGCTACTACTGCTAGTGCCATTACTACTGTTGCTGTTACTACTACAACAGGAATTCATGTGGATTAAATCCCAATTAAATGTCCACATTTAATTGGGATATGCATCTTCCATGCTGTTCATCGGAAGGATATACCTATACTGTCGTGATGTTGAATGCCAGCTGGGGCATCTAGTTTGAGGACCTCTCTTCAGTCTGACGGGCAGTGATGTCGTTTTTGCCGGGGAGTGGCATACTTGGAGAGGTGCATGTGGTCCATGAGACGGGATACTTCTCCGCGAACCCATCTTTGGAAGAAAGGTGGCTACAGGTAGGCTGAATAAAAGGATGATAAATACACTTTACTGAGTAGGTCAGTAGTACCATCAGTGAAATAGTTTCCATGATTTAGCTGCAGGTGGCATTGATGATGATGATGATGATGATGATGATGATGATGATGATGATGATGATGATGATGATGATGATGATGATGATGATGATGATGATGATGATGATGATGATGATGATGATGATGATGATGATGATGATGATGATGATGATGATGATGATGATGATGATGATGATGATGATGATGATGATGATGATGATGATGATGATGATGATAATGAAAATAATGATGACTACCACTTAGGTTAGCTGCTGATGGTGATGATGGTGATAGTGATGGTGATGATGATGGTGATGACTTTTACAATGATGATAACAATTATGGTGGTGGTGATGATGATTACAATGATGATGATGATGACACAATGTTGACCTTGGTGATGATGGAGCTTGTTAACACAGGCACTTCATCTCCAGATCCAGGCTTTATATACACTGTGTCCGGAAATAAAGGGAACCCTTTTGTAAATAATGAAAATAATTAGTAAACGTGCTTCGATTTTCAAAATTCCGAAACTGTTTTAATACTGACATAAATATCAACAAATTCATAAATTTTTTAAGAACGGCCTCCGCTAAAAAATTACGTCATAGTGACGTCGTTAAATCAGAAATTTAAACAAACTGTTAGAAAATGGCTTTCAGCCAAGAAGACAAAATTACCATAAGATTTTTACGGAAAACAAACATTTCGGACACTTTGAACAAATCTTGTAGTATAATATCATTCAAGTATAAAAATAAAATTCAACCACAATGTTTTATTGATAAATAACATTTCAAAATAATTGACATTTTAACGGAAAATGCATGTTAGGTGCCGTCCTTAACATTTGAATTCTGATGCAAATGACGTCATTGTGACGTCATTGTTGGATACCCATACTTTATATTTTCACCATTTTTAGGTAACTGTGTCAGGATTAAAATAGTTTTTGAATTTTGAAAATCGAAGCACATTCACTAAATATTTTCATTATTTACAAAAGGGTTCCCTTTATTTCTGGACACAGTGTATATATATGGCAGTGTTTAAGACCACAACTTATACTGGTTTGAATAGATACATTCCTTATGAATAGATGTCTGAAAAGGTGCTAAATAAATGCTCTGATCCGAAGGCACATTTGAACCAGAGTGGTGAAATTCTTAGCCTTCATTGTGTGCATAATCAACACAGCGAACGGTTTGTTCTCTACTGATATGGGACATTTACTAAACTGTTTTATGAATAGCATTATGACTCACTTGACTCTGCTAGTATATTTTATATCCGTTATATATATATATATATATATATATATATATATATATATATGTATATATATATATTCGTAATATGCATATGTGTATACATAGTGTTATATATTAAACAGATGCTATTTGATATATATATATGTACAAGTATCAAGGGTCTTAATATATAGAGCCCCTATTGTGCCTGACTATCAGACTGATCCAAACAAGTGCATTTCAAGACAGGTAGAAAAGACATCTGCAAATACTTCTGCATACACTCACTCACACACATACACATGCATACATACGTATACACATGCATATTTACACACATACATACATACGCTGCGCCTTATTATGCCTGCGGTCCGCGCTTAAACCCATACAATACATACACACATACACACATGCATACATACGCACATGCATACACACACGTACATACACACATGCATATATATATATATATATATATATATATATATATATATATATATATACACATATACATATACACACACATCTACATACATGTACATACATACATGCACACATACATACACACATCTGCATACATACATACACACACTCACACAAATACATACACAAACATACATGCACACATACGCATTACACATAGGTCTGTGGTTGAAATTACCCTAACTGCCTGCAGACATATGACATCTACAATAATAATTATCCTGTTGCTAGTACATGTACTTTGGCCTGTCTGTCTGTCCATCCGTCTGTCCCTGTATGCCTGTGGATCTGTTTGTCTTCCTGCTCGTCTGACTGCCTGCCTGCCTCAGAGTGCTGTGTTGTTGTGCCTTTCTGTGTGGGACTGTCTGCTTGTCTGTCTGTTTCTCCTACTATCTCTCTGGGTATGTGGTATCTTCTTGGCCATTATCAAAATTTCATGAATCCTCATTGTTCAAATGCCATGCAAGACCCAATGACCAATTAACTCACTCAGTTGTCAGCAGTTAATTTTTTAATTCGTTCATTAATTCATTTGTTCATTAATTCATTCTTCATTAATTAATTCATTCATTCATTCATTCATTAATTCATTCATTCATTCATTTGTTTGTCCATTCATTCTTTCTTTCATTTGTGAATTAATTTGTCCATTCATTATTTTTTCATTCGTTCGTTCATTCATTCATCCATTCATTCATTTGTTCATTCATTCATTTGTTCATTCATTCCTTCTTTCATTTGCTAATCCCTTTGTTCATTTATTCATTCTTTCATTCATTCATTTGATTCGTTTGTTTGTTCATTCATTCATTTGATGTGATCATCACCATTTATTATCATCAGCATCACCATTGTCATTGTTATCGCCTTAATTATGAGCATTACTGTTGCCACCATATTTATAAGGCCTAAGATATATATATACATATATACAATCATAATACAATTATATATATACATAAATATATGTATGTATATATATATATATTTATAAGGACTGAAAGAAGAGCTCATATTGCCAGTGCATTCATTGCAGCTTGGTTATGCAGATGAGGCAGACATTATCATATAATTGAGCAGACATACACCCGCACATATAATATTTTCAGTGGAACTCGTATATGTATATACGTATATGTAGGCTATGTATATGTATAGACAGAGTTTAATTATTGTGTATATAATTATTCAGTTTTTCGTATACATAATTGAGGTATGGAAGAGAGACAGTGATAGAGTCTGCTCCATACTTGTGACGTGGTGGCTCAGTGGGGCGTGGTGGCTCAGTGGTAAGTTCGGCGCCTTATGACCGGAGGGTTCCAGGTTCGAATCCCACTCTAGCCGCTGCGTATGGACCTTGGGCAAGTCCTTCACTCGCAATTGCTCGTGGCGCTTCGGCGTGAAAATTCCGGCACAGTATCAAATGCTGTAGTCTGGAGCACCTTTGAGTAGTAGTAGACTTCGAGAGGCGCTATAGAAATATCCGGAATAAAAAATAAATAAAAAATAAATACTTATAGGAATAATTTACAGATGAAGATAATATAAGTTGTTAAATGTATGTTTAGGCCTACATGTGCAAGTAAGCTATGCATAATATAGGCCTGTACAGTCTGAGTTAGTTCAACGACGTCCCTATATACTGCCTGTGGGGTTATTATTATTATTATTATTATTATTATTATTATTATTATTATTATTATTATTATTATTATTATTATTATTATTATTATCATATTATCATATTATCGTATAATGTATACGGGCTATAAAGTTGCATCCGTTCTCCCTATCTTATTATTATTATTATTATTATTATTATTATTATTATTATTATTATTATTATTATTATTATTATTATTATTATTATTATTGTCATTATCATTATCATCATCATCATCATCATCATCATCATCATCATCATCATCATCATCATCATCATCATCATCATTATTATATTATTATTATTATTATACATATTTAGCAACCCTAGCAATTTTGAGAGAAGGACATGATCAAGGTCCCCACAAAGTAACTGTCTCGGTGGAGGAGGATCGAACCCGCACTTTCCGCATTACAAGGCTAGCGCTCTAACCAATCTGCTACCATAGCCCACAGTAGCCCAATTATAAAGTATGGGCTATAAAGTTGCATCCCTTCTCCCTATCTTTTAAGAACAGTCTCACTGGCACCCTGCAATCTGTCTCATTTTCTGTGTACAGCATACGTTTTCCAATTACCGTGAAACGCACTTTGTTTCAAATATGTATACGTAATGTAATCGTTGTGTACAATATGTTACAAATATGTAATGTAATCAGGGCTGTAGTGGAGCGTATACGCGGGTATACAGCGTATACTTACCTCTAGAGAAATTTGAGAGCGTATACTCATGGCTGTAGACGAGGGTATACGCGGGTATACAGCGTATACTTACCTCTGGGAACGGAAATTTTTCAAAAAAGTTAGGTTTTTAAAGGTTTTTAGGGCGAATGACTAAAAAAAAAAAAAAAAAAGGTCATCAACTTTTTCAGAGACAAAATCGTAAAAAGTCTTAAAATTTTCTGAGAATTGGTGAAAAGTCTGAAATTTTTCCTAAAAAAAGTCTTCAAATTTTTTTGTACGCCGCTGGTCACCGGTAGCGTATACTCACCTCAAATTTTACCACTACAGCCCTGAATGTAATCGTGTATAATGTTATGCATGTGCGCTTTTCAGATGCAAATAAAGGCTACTCATTTACATATTCATATTTGTAAGCGGTGTATGTTAGGTTCACCCTGTGGGCACCCTGTGTATACCCAGCCTGTGTAGGCTGCAGGTAGGTGACGGACCCTAATCTAGGCTGATGTCTGACTGCCTACGTAATGACTGCAGGGCGCCAGTTAGGCCGCACATCTGTAACAATTATTGTCACCAAATTATATATATATATATATATATATATATATATAAAAGTTGCAATTGTATGCCAACACTGCATGAATATGTATGATTATATGTATATGTAGTAGAGACTTAAGTGTTAGTATATGTGTGCGGGAGAACATGCTTAGAATCATAATTGAGCTTTATACATTGCATATATATGTATATATGTAGTATGTATAATTGTATATGAATATGATAATATATGTAATATGTCTATGATATATTACGTGCAGATGTTTATATGTGCAGTGAATGTCTCAATGTTTTGTGACTGTGAAACCAGTCAGTGGCCAAGTGTGAGGCCGAACTTCCATTGAGTATCGAACGACGCAAGTTTTGACCCAGTTGCAGAAGACCCACATGTCAGGTTTCAGGGTAGAAGACGATGATATATGTGCGTGGGATGGGTACGTGACTACGTGAGTGGGGCCTTACAAACTGGATTGATGCATGGATGGATTGATGGATGGATGGATGGATAGGTAGATGGATGCATGGATGGATGCATAGATGGATGGATGGATGGATAGATAGATGGATTGATGCATGGATGGATGGAATGGATGGATGGATAGATGGAATGATAGATAGATAGATGGATTGATGGATGGATGGATAGATGGAATGATAGATAGATGGATGAATGGATGGATGGATGGATGGATGGATGGATTGATGATGGATGGATGGATGGATGGATGGATGGATGGATGGATGGATGGATGGATGGATGGATGGATGGATGGATGGATGGATGGATTTCTTCTGTGAACGAGTTGTAGGTTTGTGATAAATAGTATAGGTTAGTACTTAAAGTACGATACATGTACAATGGATAATCAACATACATACACGCATACCTATATACATGCATAAATACATACATACATTCATATTTACATACATATATACATACACTTATACATGCATGTACTTACTGCGCCAACATAATTGCATATGTGCATATGTACATTCATGCATACAGACATGCATGCATGCATACATACATACATACCCATATACATGCATAAATGCATACATTCATATATACAATTATACATGCATAATCATGTAGGACATACCATACCAACATAATCGCATATGTGCATACATACATTTAAACATGCATGTATGCATATGTGTGTACATATGTACATACATACATACCAACGTACATGTAAACATATCTGTATGCATACATAATTTCATACAATACATAGATGCGTATGTACGTGTAGAACGTACAGTTCGACATAATTGCATACCTGCGCACATACTTGACTCTAGGCCTAGGGGCCCTTCATACCAACAAGGTCTGTCTTTTGTTCCGTGACATCTTTTCATTGGCCTTATTGAACTAGTTCACTTGGTTGCCTGTGCTTCTGTCTTCCTCTCACCCACTCTGTCTGTCTCACTGTCTCTCCCTTCGCGGTTGCAAGTGGATCTTCGCATGCCACTGTTCCATTTATAAATCACTTGAAGGCGAAGAAGTCCATATACCTCCTTGTCATCACCAACAAAATTCGCGGCCAATTCTGCTATTTTCGCCCACTCAGAAGAACACGGACCAGGAATCCTTTATAATGGTAAACGAGCCGGAATCTGGTCCGCGCTGTAGGAAAGCGATGGATGTGAAACTCAGGATGTAAGTGACACTCTCTGGAAATGCCTGATTTATGTTCATTTATATGACTTTATATGATTTATTTATATGACTTATACGATATCATTTATATGATTTGCCAAATTCGTTGTTTCCTTGTTAGTTACTGTTTAATGACGCTGTGTCATAACAAAGATGATTATCGTCGCCCTCCTCCTTTATCCACACTTGGGACTGGCACTGCCAGAGTATGAGCAGTGGCGGGGTTGATTTTCCCGTGTTTAGTGCAGGTCTTCTTATATGTGGGGCACGGTGGCCGATTGATTAGGGCGCTCGACCTGTAACGCGGAGAGTACGGGTTCGAACCTCCACTCAAATGGTCACTGTGCAAGGACCCTGAGGAAGCCCTTCACTCAAATTGCCCTGCGCCATCAATGCTCTGTCATATTGTTGTGTGCACTTCTGAACTTTAGAAGGAGGGAGATATCAAAATATAGTTATGCAGTAGGTCTGTGCTGTTGGCCGCTATAGGTGTTTAGCGACAAACTAGAAATTTGCATTGATGTATTTCATTGTACTGTATTGAATTGTATTTTAATGCATTGTACTGTACTGCATTGCTTTGTATAGCATTACACTTTATTGTAGTGAACTGTATTATATTCTATTATGTTGTATTGCATTGTATGTAAAGCATTGTATTAAATTGTATTGCACTGCACTGTATTGTATTTCCTTTGCACCTAGGGTGTTTAGGTTCATTTGCTGATATAGAGCAGTCCGTGAACTATATATGCGCCAGCGGGGCTCAGCTGTGAAGCGTTGTGATCAGGCAACGATGACCACGCCTCCTTAGGCCGGTTATTACGAGGCCCCGTAATTGCGTCCGGGCCAGACGCGTTTAATGGGGTAACAGGGCAATTAAGGTATATTTTCGCTCGGTCTTTCTCGCCCGGGGTATGAAGATTAGATTAGGATGCTGGTGTTGCCTGAGCCAAGGAACCCTCAGTACTGATGATTAGATAGTCAGAGCTACTTGACTGGGCGCCTCTGAGTCAGCTGTGTCATCAAAACTTTGCTGCTCGAACACTGAAGAAATGCCGTTATTCAGATTGTTATTATTGTTGTTGTTGTTATTGTTGTAATTGTTATCATCATCATCATCATCATCATTGTCGTCGTCGTCGTCATCATCATCATCATCATCATCATCATCATCATCATCATCATCATCATCATCATCATCATCATCATTGTTATCGTCATTTTTATGATTATAATAATTATTATTATGCATTTATTAAGTGCCAGTATCTAATGACTATAGGGCCAGTAGAAATTCACAAAATCACGGAAAGTGTGATTCGAGTGATTTTTGGCATTTTCCGCAAATACCATACAGTTCCCCAAATGCAGTGAATTGCTGTGATTTTTGGGAAATTTTGTTAAAGTAATGCAACATGAAGCCACTCGATGATGTTGCTTTGTGATCTATGTTAAGTAAGTAAGTATTCGTTTATTACAAATAGTAGTTTGACACACCGCAAGCCATTACAATCAAGATCAAGAAGCATGTTAAATCGAGGATGCAACAATGAAACTATATACAAATCTATTAATATAAATCATTTAGATATTAAAGAAGATCCTAGAAATTAAAGAATCATTCTTTAGGGAAAGAAATATTATTATTAATATTATCATTCTTATTGTTAATAATAATAACAACACTAATAATAAAAGCAATAACATTAAGCAATTTACAAAAACCATGTTTAGGAACGGAAAGAGAATTATACTACTAAAGTTTTAATGTTATTATACAAGGCCCTAGAAATAAAATTTCTATTATCCTTAAAATGGCAAAGAGAAATCATGCTGTCTAGGTCTTAAGCTGTGAGAACGTTGAACAATAGGAGGAAATATAGGTCTAAGTACATGAATTGATGATCGGATGACAGACCGAAGTAGATTTTCATCAGCATCATTCATCAGATCATCTAAACCCCGAACATCAGACATTTATTCATATGCTATTCATATGCTTAACTCTATCTTTAGTGAATACAAACCTTATTTGATGCAAGACGTTTATACTGACATTTTTGTGGCATTATACACAGCGACAGTGTCGTTTCTTTGTTGTTTACATTATTGTGTGGTCGGATCTTAGTAAATAAAAGCGTGATTTCATGCTGTGAAATTACCATGAATTTCACCCAGTTACAGAATCCTACCATAACTTTCTGGATTTTTTCTGTCGTGAATTTATACTGGCCTTCTAATGACCAAGCATCAATCAATGGTGCTGAGCAAATGTGTGTGAAGGACTTGCTCAAGATCCATACACGGTAATGGTTTCAGTTAGAACTTAGAAGGCGAGTGCTCAACCAATCATCCCACAGATTATGATTACTGGCATATAACTTCTGTGGGCTGCTAGCCATGAGGTGATAGTAGCATGAAATGGTGATGACGATGATGTGGTTGATTATGGTGATGCTGCTGAGATGATAACAATGGTGCTGATGATGATAATGAAGACAATGGTGATGGTGATGATGGTGGTCATGATGGTGATAAACGATGATGACAACGGTAATGAATAAGGATGGTGTAGGTTTTAATGCTGAAGTACAATAGTAAATGACAATGGTCAATGAAAAACCAGTGTTGAGATAGCGAGAGATGCAATTTGGTGAGTTTGTAGCATGAATCCGTATAATTATTACAGACCATATTAGAATTTTAGTGTAGGAACATTGCAGAGTTTCATGTTGAGTAAGAGGAAGAAGAGCAGTCCCCTAAGCTAGCTTGAGAGGCAGGCATCAGTATAAAGTGTTAAGCGACTTCATTTTCTTAGCCTTGGCATATGAAAGTGGGTGGCCAGTCCTGTCCATCTCAGCTTTCCACCGACAGTGTACAGTCAATGTACTCATTTTAGCTCACTATTTCTAATTGGTTATCAATCATTTGAATACCTAACAGCTCTTCATCAGGCCACTAACTTCACCTGACTAACCTCGCCTCAGATTCGTATTCTTGTGTGACCTTTCACACGTTAAAATGTTTGTAATAATAATACCGGTAATATGCTGAATTGGCTTGGGGGCGCAGATGGAGCAGAAATATCTGCCCTGGCGATGATAGGCCTACTATCGCGGACCCCCACAGAGTAAGAAGACGTGCCAAGTACAGTTCATGACTGGATATTTGAAAGAGAAGTAATAGGGTCAGGGTATGGATGAAACTTGAGGAGAGCTTCCTCGACAGCTCATCTCATCACGAAGCCCCAGCTGAGTCATCGATATTCACAGGGATACAGAGAAAGTGAAACAACCATCAAAAAATGTCAGTATCACAGCCTCCAGCAGAGAAAGCAAAACCACATACTTATATCCAATATATATATATATATATATATATATATATATATATATATATATATATATGTATATATATATGTATATATATTGATGTAGTGATATAGGCCTATTGATAAAACCACACATATATGTGTGTGTGTATATATGGACATGTTCATGTACATATACATGTATACACAAACAGCAACAATATTAAAATGTAGAGAACTGATATGTGTATGTGTGCATGTGTGTGCACACAGACACAGACACACACACAAACACACACAAACACACACACACACACACACACACACACACACACACACACACACACACACACACACACACACACACACACACACACACAGCCTCCATTGAAAACAGAAAATGGGGGTGTGTGTTCATGTAGTCCGAACCCATTATAGCATACTAATTTAAATTTACATAATTATCGTATATAAAATTTATTATTGTGGCTTTATTGAGCTTACATAGCTCATAGCTTATACATTTGCATAGCATTTTGTAAAGTCAGGTTTCAAAGTGTACATGGTTGTGGATGTGGGTGTACATTTCATTTATATAAAGGCAAATAAAAATTAATGTATGTAAATTTATTCTCATATGTAGCTCGACCATATAAGGTATTGGCGTATTTCATGGGCTCAGAGCTGGTTCTGTGGCTTCAAATGAGTACTGTCCACCCAAGGTTCCAGGCCCTAACTACCCACTGTACCGCGGTCCGTACACGGGGACCTTAAAATTTAATGCCATTGTACCCATTCAAACGGTAATAATTCCAAAGATAATGACACGTCACTGCCTGTATTTCTGTTGTTATTCAGTAGATGTCGCCAGAGATGAAGTTGCTGTAGTATACATCTGGAGTTCCTATTCTGACAATCGGTCATCTGTTTAAATAATTATAACGGGTTGTTACAGTATATGCTGTTACGGTTACTATTAATTAGTAACTTTTGTAACGCCGATGTCTAATGCACAAGGCATCAATGGACGGTGCACCAAACCCAAGTAGTAAGCAGTTTGACTACAATTGCAGCTGTTAATATTGAATTGCAAGATTGCTTTACCTGTAAATTTCAGTATAGGTATATGTATGTAAATTTCAGGTAGCTATTTATGTAAATTTCAGAATAGCAATGCATGTAAATTTCAGGATAGCCGAGTATGTAAATTTCAGAATAGCTATCTGTAAATAGCTATGTATGTAAATTTCAGAATAGCTATCTGTAAATAGCTATGTATGGTATGTAAATTTCTGAATAGCTATCTGTAAATAGCTATGTTTGTAAATTTCAGAATAGCTATCTGTAAATGGCTATGTATGTAAATTTCAGAATAACTACGAGATGGCTCGATGTCTGGGCCACGAGCCGCTTCTGCTGCAGATGAGGAATTCTCCGGAGGAGGAGGATGGATCGCCGAATCTCAACATTACGCTTTCGAAAGCGTCCATTACCTGGAATCGACGATCCGGTCTCTTTGCATCTGGAGAGGAGAACGAATGGAAAGGGAACCAGCGCAGAAATCTAGCTCGTCCAAAAACCGTTGCACTTGTTAGAGATTCAATCGAAACTGTTCTAGATTCGCCTGGTTCCACAGCATCTAGTTCGGACACTTCGTCACCACTTTCAATACCACTATCTGGTTCCTTGTCTCTCGGTGCTTTTGGTTTCTTCTCGTCGCCGTCCAACGATTCCCTGTCGCCGTGTTCTCCCGGATGTTGCACGTCTTTTCCGTCAACTGATTCCACGTTGCTGTCGTCTCCCGATTCGAGATCCATCAAATCCACTGGTTCCGTGTTGTCGTGTTCTGTTTCGGGTTTGGGTGGTGCCATGTCAGTCTCTTCAACCGATTCTGCATCTCTGAATTCTTTCAGAGGGACCTCTTGCCATTCCGCTGGTTCCTCGCTGGTCTCATCCACTGGTTATCTGTCGGTCTCAACCACTGCCTCCCTACCAGTCTCATCGACTGGTTCCCTGCCAGTCTCGTCCACTGGTTCACAGTCGAGTGATTCAGACTCCGAATCATGCACCAGCGACCACATCCATCTGACAAAAGCCCGTAGCAACACAGTCCATTACCATGACAACCGCCGCATACCAGAATCCATGGTAACCGACGCGTCGATCGAGCGACGCCAGTCAACCGAATCGAATTCGTCACTCGTCGACGTGGATCATTCGACAGTCACGCTTGATCAGTCGCTCGATCCGGACTTGGCCGATGGACGGAGAAAGATGCACCAGTGTGTCTATCCGGGTTGCCTGAAAATCTACACAAAGAGATCACACCTCAAGAGCCACACGAGGACACACACAGGTGACCTCACAGAGTACATAGTAAAATGACCGATGTTTGTGTGTATGTCTATATGTAAGTATGCATGTAAGCATTGTGAGAATTGTAGAAAAATGACTGGGGGGGGGTGTTAGACTTTGATGAGTTTGATCCAGGTGAAGTTTAATATTTTATCCTTGTTTTGCAAACTAAGAAACTTCAAAAATTCAATAGAAAGCTTAAACTCCTTAAAGTGATGATATCACCAAATTTATTAGTATGCAATTCACATGGTCACAAACCTCAGAATAAACCAGAGCATTACTTTATTAGTAACCTGCAAAGTGAATTGTGAAAGGAAATGCTAAAATATATATGCACAATATAATCACTAGTTAGCACAACTTGGGGGTTTGGAAACGACCGTAATGCGGGTGTGCAATGAAGTCTTAACTGGGGGGTCATAAGAAAGACTGGAAGGCTGCTGTCCTTGCATCATCATCATCGTCAGCATCATGGCCAGGTAAGCTATACATTTGTTGGAGCTCACGTCCCATGCACCTTGTTGCGTGCGTATTCCTGGTTCGCCTTGGTTGATGGATAGGTGGATGGATGGGATTGGATTGATGGGTTAGGGTGGGAGGATGGATGTTTGAGTGGATGGTTGGATGAATGGGATTTGGATGAATGGATGGGTGGGTGTGTGTGCTTGGATGGGTGGATGTATGAATTGGAGGATGGATGTATGAGTGAGGTTTGAGTGGATGAATGGGATTTGGATGGATAGATGGGTGGCTAGGGTGGGTGGATGTATGAATTGGAGCAGCGGTTCTCAATCTGTGGTCCGCGACCATCTGCCTGGTGGTCCGCGAGCAAGGCCTATAATTTATATTTTTTACAACTAAAATATGCACACAGACAAATTTTGTCAATATTTAAATTTTTTGTTTTAATTCAATCGTTAGAATCGACTAGATGGCAGCAGGAAACTAATAATATGCGGATTTATGGCAAAAATTTCTTTTGTATTAATTTTTTTGCACAATTTTTAGTGGTGGTCCGCGACTGAGACAGAAAATTTATAAGTGGTCCTCGAGTCTAAAAAGGTTGAGAATTGCTGGAGGATGGATGTATGAGTGAGGTTTGAGTGGATAGATGGATGAATGGGATTTGGATGAATGGATGGGTGGATGATGGTGGGTGGTATTTGGTTGGATGTGTATGGGAGGATGGATGGGTGAGTGAATGGTTGGATGGATGGATAGATGGTTGGATGCATGATTAAAGAAATGATTGAATGGTGAAGCCATGTTGTAGCGAACGAAAGATCGATTGAATGCATAAACAGAGGAGGAAGCATCCTTGTCGAAATGGAAAGAGGAAGGATGCGTGTGACATGATTCCATATTTTCCCACAGGCATTACAGCGTTACACCTGTACGACGACGAACGGAGAGATGTAGTTTTCCAGGAACAGCGCGGAAAATGAGGAGACCGTGCTGAATAACAATTGGAATGAGGAACTGAAGCGAATGGCGCTGCTTTCGTTCAAGTGATGCCTGCTATTATCAGATACTAGTGTGGCGAAATACTGTTTGAAGCATAGATTAAATATCAAATTTAATGTTATTTCGTGTAGGTAAGTATCGGGTATGTATCTGGATATTTGTAATGCGGAGAGCATGGGTTCTATCCTCCTCCCCTGAGACGGTTACTGTGTAGGGTCCTTGAGCAAGTCCTTCATTCGCATTACTCAGTGCCATCGAATAATGCCTGGTCATTGCATAGTGGCGCTTAATAAATAAATTATACTAATAAAAATAGTAATAATAATTCCAGAGAGATCGTAGGTACATCAGGGCAAAAACGAGCAAAAGATAGTAAGTAAGTCGTTAGATAGTTGTGGTTACTAAATGCATAATAATAACAAAGAATATACTTACTTACTTACTTACTCACTACTACTACTAGTGCTGCTACTACTACTACTACTACTACTACTACTACTACTACTACTACTACTACTACTACTACTACTACTACTACTACTACTACTACTACTACTACTACTACTACTACTACTACTACTACTACTACTACTACTACTACTACTACTACTACTACTACTACTACTACTACTACTACTACTACTACTACTACTACTACTACTACTACTACTACTACTACTAATAATAATAATAATAGTAATAGTAATAGTAATAGTAATAATAATAATAATAATAATGTTGAAGGGGCACTGTATAAATCATCTGTTACATTACGATCTCTTACCTTACTGTTGTTTCTGTACAGGTGAGAAGCCTTATAAGTGCAAGTGGACGGGGTGCGATTGGCAGTTTGCACGATCGGACGAACTGACACGACACTCGCGCAAGCACACCGGACAACGTCCATTCCAGTGCCGTCTTTGTTCACGTTCTTTCTCACGGTCTGACCACCTTGCCCTCCATGTCAAGCGCCATGTACCATGAAGACACTGGTGCCACGCCTTGCACGATGACGAGGCGGTTCGTGCACCGGTGCATGCCTGTTTGGACGAAATCGATCGCTGGTGGACCAACACGATCAGGATCGAAGGTTAATGTGATGTTCCTGATCGAGGAACTGTGTCGAAGATCAAGATCAAAGATGGATACCAAAGATTATGTGGAAAATCAGGAACAATGATTGAAATGAGATCACACTGCTAGATAATGAATGAAAATTTACGATCGTGATCATTGTTCTTTTTGATCATACATGATCGATGACTAATGATGAAGACAACTTTCGTTGCCTGCATGTAAACTCGGATCTTAGGGCGTCATCTGCCGTTCAGTAACTGCACCACACGGCTCACAATTACAAAAAGACAGCGATTCACCGTTGCTCCGTCAAGAGGGTGACACTAGAAAAGGGGATGTACAGATCAGCTATTGGGCACAGGGCATTATACAACAGGATGAACAGCTGAGCTGAATGTAGATGAACGCATCACTTGCCACACCCAATGTCAGCTTTTTTCTTTAATGAATTTTAATTGCGGTGTTTATTGTCTGTTGGATAAACGCTGAACGATGGGTGCCAAATAGTCTAGTGGTTAGCATTCCAGACTGTCAACCCAGAGGTCGGGGGTGTAAAATCCTCCGCCAGGGCAGTAATTTGTCTGCTCCACCTAGCTGTTTCTGCCCCTAGCCAACTCGGGGCTATAATGAGTACACTGTCAGTGGTAAAGTGAGACGGTGTTCATATGCCGAGGCTAAGAAAATTAAGTCGTTTACAGTGTTTTTTTACCCACGGCTGCCTCTGGCTAGCTTAAGGAACTGCCCTTCTTGGATATACACTGCACTAGATGGTAGCGTTGAAGAGGTTCAGTCATCACAAGACACCACACTGAAAAGTAATTTCAAGCAAAGGCAGACACTGTTGTGGCCAATGACCTCCGTCCACACTATGTGTGCTGTGCATGTACTTGTGAATAGCTTTAGAGTATCTTTAACTTAATATGCTACAGGCTGTACAACATGAAGCCGTGAGTCTAGGATTGCTCAGATGCATGGCTAAATAGTACTATATTATTAATATTATGATTGTTTTCATTAGTATTATTAATTGCTATTAATATTATTACAATTATTATTACTGTATTTTTATTATTCATTTTTATTATGATTATTATTCAGATATTTATAATGCACTAATGTATGAATTGACCTCAGAACCGTGGGTAGCGTGAAAATGGTAAATCTCCAGTTGATTGTGAAATGAGATAGGAGAGAGAGAAGGATTCCATAAGGCTGGTGGTAGAGAGTCCCATAGAAGAGGTCCAGTTTGTGAAAAGGCATTGAAATGACAAGTCTTAAGTAGGGGCATACCACTAGCCAAATACTCTTATCGTCAGATTGTCCTGTTATGATTAAGTGCGAGTGAATTGCAAATGTTGGCAAGGTTACTCCAAGCTAGACCATTAAGCGCATTGTGTACAAGGACACGTGAGGCACGTTAGCCGATCAGTTAGAACGCTGTAAAAATTATAATAATAATAATAATAATAATAATAATAATAATAATAATAATAATAATAATAATAATAATAATAATAATAATAATAATAATAATAATGAGATGATTCGTTAAGTATGCAGATTGCTACATGTTTTGTTTCTCAGACAGATTGTCACAGTGTAAAAACACGATAGTTTTTTATTGATTTCTAAATTGATTTTATGCACCTTGCTTTCGGTGATCAATTGTGTAATGTAGGTTAATGTTGCTTTCTGCCGTATTCACACACGCACACACACACACACACACACATATTATATAGTTTTAGGCCGTAGTGATGGTGCAGCCAGGGGCGTCTATCCCCCCTAAGTCATTGGAGCAACGTCCCTTCTCCCCCTGTTCTTCCCCCCTCCCCGTTCCTTCCCCCCTAAAATGGTGGCACACACACTGACAGATCTTCCCCCTATTTCTTGGATGAAGCATTTGCTCCAAGGTTTCTATGGTGTAGACGCCCCTGGGTGCAGCACAGTTTAATAAGCTGATCTCCCTGATGTGGCTTTTATATGGTGCTGACAAATTTCAAAGATTTGTATTACATTACATTGCATTCTTCTTTATAGTCAAAACATATTTGACCTAGATTAATTAGTGCGTGGAGTTGGTGAACGGAACTGCTGGGCTGGGTGTGGAGGGGAGAAATAAGTGAATGGTGTTTGAATCAATTGTTTTCTGAAACTGTCCATATGCCAGTTTATGGATGGCACGGCTGTTTTGTTCTAGTCAATTATGTTTAATTGTTCTTGTGCAGGCAAGTTTAATGCGTCAGTATGTTTACTATAAGGCTCTTCTCATGTCTGGATGTCCACTCCTGCCCCCACCCTTTGTACTCCGTGGCAACAGGACTTGACCTCCTTTTGACTACCCTTTGGACAACGTACCCCTCTGACACAATGCTGAAAAGCTGGTTCCCTGCGCTTAGCTTTCAAGTGGTGCTTTAGAAATTTGGAGTTTATGTATGATTTTAATTGCATCTTCTATTTTGGAAAAACATCCAGAAAATGCATGTACAAATTCTAAGCCCTTTTCTCTTTGTAAGCTGCCATTGTTCTTATACAATACAATACCAATGCAATTCGATGATGCCCTCCTTACAAAGTTCATATATATGCGTGTTGAAGCCAGGGAAACACCAAGAGCCACAGGTAGACGGGATGAGGTGCATTTCAGTTTAAAGCAAAAGACGGTATATGTAGAAGAGTTGCGAACATGACGATCTGGCAGAGCATTCCAGTTGGAGGTATGGGCAAACTGTAAATGAATGCCAGCCAGTGAAGTCATTTTCCACCTAGAAGAGGGCAGGGATTGTTTTAACGTGCAATGATACACAAAATGTGCAGTGATGAAAGGCTGTTAACCGCTCTTTGTGCATGAAAAGAATTGTAATTCATAATTATTTATGATGTTTATGTGCTCTGGCGCTGGCCATGTGCAGTGATAAATTTTCATTAAAACATGCCCTGGAAGAGGGAGAAGCCAGAAGAGAATTTGCATCTCTTAGAAATTGAGAAGAGCCCTGAAATGCACACAAACTTCATCTGACTGACCTGGGTTTGGTGCTTTTGTCTTGACACTGTACCTCCTTGTAGTGGTATCTTTGGGAGCAGTATCAGGTGTGTTATTAGTGTCATTATGTGTTGCCACGAGACTGTGTTTGAAACTTCGATTTGGTATTTTTTATTTAGGATATATCTATAGCACCTCCTCAAGTCTACTACTACTCAGAGGCACTCCCGACTACAGCATTGGTATACTGTGTCGGAGTTTTCACGCCGAAGCGCCACGAGCAATTGCGAGTGAAGGACTTGCCCAAGGTCCGTACGCAGCGGCTAGAGTGGGATTCGAACCTGCAACCCTCAGGTCACAAGGCGCCGAACTTACCACTGAGCCGCCACGCCCCACAACATCCACGCCCCACAATATCCAAAACACATTAAATGAGCATCCATGTCATAGTGAAGCGTGTTGTGAGAGGGATCTAGCGTATGTGAAATCAGTACAGATTTTGGTAAGGCAGGGACATTAAGCATTCTGTTTTAACTTGTAGTGATTGTAACACAAATTGCATGCCTGTTGAGCACGTAATACCTCTGGGCCCTGTTATGATATATGTCAATTTTTCCTGGTTTACATCGGTAATTGAATTATGCTTTTGAAACGTGATGGAATATTTTATTTTCTTATTTTAAACTGGAGAAAGTAGATGTGTGATGTATGCATAATAAATTGATAGGTCATCAAATCATCTAAACTTCGCAGTGAGGAATTTTATCAGCAGGCTTACTGCTACTGTCGTTTTGTGAAATGTGATTAAATATCATTAGTGTAATGCTGTTTTACTTGAAGAAGAAGAGCAGTTCCTTAAGTTAGCCATGAGGCAGCCATGGTATGAAGTGTTAGCGTTAGCAACTTCACTTTCTTAGCCTCTCCCTCGCTGTCTCATCTTCCCACAGACAGTGTATGGTCAGTGTACTCATTATACTGAGTTGGCTAGGGGGTGCAGGTGGAGCAGAAATCTCGAACCAAATTTCTGCCCTGCAGTGGGGATTGTAACCCCCGACCTCTCCATTGAGAGTCTAGCATGCTAACCACCACACTATCGAGCACCCCGCTGGTTTACTTGACACGGATATAACTGAATTGTTGTGTGCTTTTTAAAATGAATATTGCTACTGATAAAAAAAACTGTTTACTGTATATATATATATAGAAAGTGCTAAGGACCAGTGATGGGCAGTAGTTGACTACCATAATTAACAGCCTTGAACGTGGAGAGTTTGGGTGTGAGCCCCCATGAAACAGTAACTGTATAGGGACTTGAGCAAGTCCTTCACTCACAATTGCTCAGTGCCATTGACTGATGCTTGGTCATTAGACAGTGGTGTTTAATAAATGCATAGTAACAAAAGTAGCTAAACTGCTAACAGTTAACGACTGTCTTCAAAAGTAGTTGTAACTAGTAGTGAAACTGTAAAGTCTTGATTTGTAGTTTGCTTTTCTAACTACTTTCTGAGCAACAGCGTTTTCAGTTGTACACTTAACCAACGGTCACACTGCTTGTTGGGCTGTATTTCTGATTATTGAACAGTGGTATGATCATGAAATTAATAGTCATAATGTAAATTTTAACAGATATCAGGTGTAATTTGTAATCATAATTACCTGTATGTAGCACCCTTAGAGAAAACTAAAAGATGTTCCTGATCTGATAACCCAAGACCATGATGAAATAGAAGTTTTCAATCACTGGCAAAATAGAGGCAGAGAAAGAGTGAGAAGCTTAATATGTTGTAGGTTGCATGACAGACTGTTGAAGTGGTTAAGCTACCATGTTGTATTGTGGCAGTAGGAGACAACCAAGAACAACAACACGTGCTAGACCAGCGGTTCTCAACCTGTGGTCCGCTGACCACTGGTGGTCTGCGGCCATCTGTCTGGTGGTCCGCGAGCAAGGCCTACAATTTATATTTTTACAATTTAAAACATGCAAACAGACAAATTTTGTAAATTTTTGTTTTATTTCAATCGCCAGAATCGGATAGATAGCAGCAGGAAACTAATAATACACGGATTTACGACAAAATATTCTTTTGTATTAATTTGGTTTTTGGCACAATTTTTAGTGGTGGTTCACGACCGAGACACCAAATTTGGAAGTGGTCCTTGAATCTCAAAAGGTTGAGAACCGCTGTGCTCAGTGTTTAATCTAGACGTCATTTGGGGGGGAAATTTTCCCCCCCCAAGATTGAAGGATACATGTTGCGCTCCCCCAGAGGCGAAGTTAAGGAGAAGAATTCATAAAAAAGGTCGTGAAAGAGTTTTAAGTTCGAAAAATGGGATGAATGACTAAAAAAAGTCATCAACTTTTTTTGAAGATGAAATTCCAACTCTGAAAGCTGAAATTCCTAAAAAAAAAATTTTTTAGGTGTTTTAACTCAGATGAAATTTCTCCGAAAAAGGTCGCCGTTGTTGACCCCCCCCCCCCGACAAACCTTGTTTCCCCCTCAGAAGAGGGGGACTAGATTAAACACTGCGCTGTGCTAGACAGCGAAGTACAAAGCTGCCTGAGATAGGGACAAGCTAAGTATTTGAAAACGAAGTTTAAGTTAAAAAAATCATTGCTACAAACATGAAGCTGAAAAAAGCAAAGATGCAGATGAAATTTTTTATAGCTGTCGGCGTTTTCTGTACATTTTTAAAGTCCTTCAAGATGTTGCTTCAAGTCTGAAATATAATACAGGACATTTGCTGTTCAGATGTTGTTCATCTAGAGACTTGGTAATATAGACAGTATACATGTAAATGTACCCATTTTTCTATAGGCCTAGCAACCCTGCTAATTTTTCAGTGCAATTGATCAGGTGAGACCCTTCACCACCAGTGCCCTTTTGAATGGGTACCACACCTTGCAGTGCCATTCATTTCGTTGTTTTGAAATGTTTCGTAAGGCATGAACAAAAGGAGTTTACTGTTTTTTTTTCTAAAGCTGTCGAACAAACAACACTCATTCAGTTACCCAATTATTTAAAAAAGATAAAGCAATAGGCCAACACCGATGCCCTTGTGAACTACGTTACTCTCCTCATATGCAGAGTCTCAGCACCAACCTTTTGGTATAAGTACCCAACACATTTCATAGTGCTCATGAAAAAGCTCAGCGCTCGTGAATAACCTCACAACTTGAGATAAAGCTGGTTACCGACTACTATTGTTCACTGCTTCAAAAGTAGTTACAAATTGTAGTCAAACCAATTTTAGAGTAGTTCTACCTGCGTTCTACCTGCGTAGTGTATTACAGCACAGTAAAGCTTTTCTTTCTGTTAACATCAATGAGCTGTTATACACTTGTGCCTTTTTGTGTTTTGTGAGAACAGCTAGATGCTGTTATAACATGTATACGTATCCAAGTTGAATTAACATTGTTATAACACTACCTCATAAATAATTATGGTTCTTGGCTCCAGTGGCTACTGCATTCTAAGACACATTTATGCTTACATGCTGTGTAGTGTGCCGGTAATGGTACAAATTATATAGTGGCATAGTCATGGTAAAAGTGATTTGTGCTTGTGTAAGACGACATAAGGTAGACTATGGTAGTATTTAAAGTATTTACACCTTCTTGAGTGGATTCAGTAAATGCCTTTTGTACCTATATTATTGGACATTTTTTAAATAGTTTCTCAACTGTACACAAAGTAGTTTATTCCGCATCATTTCCACTAGCTCTAACCAACTCTACACTAAACCTTCACATTCCTCTGCCTTGTTTACACTTGATAAAAATGATAATAGTCAGCTCTCATCATTTTGTACTGATTATAATTTATCATTTTCAGCTGCATTTTCTGTAGCTCTAAATGTTCCAAGAGGTCATAGTTCAATTACACCATCTCGGGTTAATTCCTCATTGCACAATACACCATGTCAATTGCCCCATTACGCAGGACCTTTGCCCTTTCAGGTTTTGCAATTTATCATTTTACACCTGCATTTTCTGTTCGCTCTAAATGTTCCAAAATGTCATTGTTCAATTAGGTTAATTCGTCATTAGTCATTGCACAATACACCATGTCACAGGCTTCCCCATTAAGTTGGACCTTTGCCCTTTTGAATTTGTCGTTTACACCCCACAAAAGGAGATACATGTATCTCAAATACAGTGTGTATTGTCATTACAGCGTAAGTACTTGAATAAATGGCAAAATAGCCTTAACAACACACTAGCAATGACTTTATATTCGAGCTCACAGATTTTCTACAAAATAGCTTACACTAGTGTTTATTAAAATATTGGGGCTTATACATAGAGATAGCTTTCCAACAAGAGGGTTTCTGCATTTGATTAGTTTCAGCCATTGCATCTAGTTGAACCCATGCATCTGTAACAGCAAGATGACTTACAAATGTAGATTATCATGAACTTTTCTATTTCTAAAGGAATCATTTCATATTCAGCCAGGACAAAACTTTATTATTTTCTCTCTGTAATTACATGTACATAACAGATATTGCAGCAAAAAATTGTTTGCCACCAGATTTCAAATAAAGGCAAGAAGAGGTATCACATATTTTGTCTTTTCCAGAAATCAACAGACACCACAACCAATTTAATTAGATTGTTGCTTATGCTTGGCCAACAGTACATCTTAAAACCATTTGATACCTTGCACAAGATGTACATATAAAACAACTACTTGCATTGTTTAATTCCTTTATAAACAATATCCGATCTAAACGACATCATTAATCCAAAACGCCACAGAAAGAGATAAAGAAATAAGAGCAAGTCCGAGCATCACGCTATGTTTCGTTCAACACTAAAATGTAAAATTCTGCTCCAAACGATTTAGCAAAACATAGAACATCATTGTCTCATCTTGGTGGTCGACGGTACACGAGTAACAGAAGATGGAGAAGAAATATTTAACAAAAGCCAAGCATAATCTTAAGAGGAACGATGTACAAAGTTGAAGTGTTCAGTCTGAAAGCTGCACTTCAGCTTAGATGGTAGCATTCAACTGCATTTCCCGCATTTGATGTTTAGAAGCCATGGACCTGTCGAACAAACAACACTCATTCAGTTACCCAATTATTTAAAAAAGATAAAGCAATAGGCCAACACCGATGCCCTTGTGAACTACGTTACTCTCCTCATATGCAGAGTCTCAGCACCAACCTTTTGGTATAAGTACCCAACACATTTCATAGTGCTCATGAAAAAGCTCAGCGCTCGTGAATAACCTCACAACTTGAGATTAAGCAGTGCTCTGCGCTTAGCTTTAGATTAGCGTTTTACCAATCTAGAGTTTATGATTGCGATTTCTGCCCCTTGATCAAACTTAAGAACACCTTAAGATCTAAAGAAAAATAAAATTACTAATAGCTCTTATCTTTGAAGCAATTGCCTAAGAAAATATCTGTAGTGGGACTTAAGAATATACATCATTAAACTCCCATCAACCATCATGTGTACTACAGCACCTCTGAGAGAATGTATTTAAGAATGAACTAATAGGATGGGAAAGAAACATAGCAGTGGGGTACTGATATGCAGCACCATATGGTATCCTATACTGTAATTGATAAAGGTTATGTAGGATCTTCCACTGAAACATCTTGGATATCGTTAACAGTCATTACCACCAACTGACTATTACCATCTGGCAGATGACCAACCTCACCTCACATTCACATCTCTGTGTGACCATGTGCATTTTTAATACAAGTTTATTAATAATAATATATAAAAATACAACCATAATAAGAATAATGATGTTAGGAGCCTTGGTACCTTACAAGCCAAAATCTAATCTAACTACTACTGTAGTTAGCGTAATGTCCATTATATCATCACATCAGCAAAGACTAGTCCAGAGAAAAGTTTGTGAATCAAAACACTATACCAGTAAATTAACAATCAGAACCACCCTCGTAGCACTGCGGTTCATGCTTACCTTGATCTGGTCATCCCGGGCCAGTCCAACCTGCTTGAGGAACTTGCTGATGTTCTGTCTCTGATCTCCCTGAAGCTGAATGACCTCTCCGTACTCGGGATGTTCCACTACGGTTCCATTGCATGCAAATTCCTGGCCAACACAACAGAACAATAAACTTATCAGTTTCCATGCTAAAACTGTCCCATCGTCTACCTAAGGACTTAGTTAACACGAAGTTGTCGGGGAACACCCTTTGCATGTCAGTGCAACACGGGCACGCCTTTTCCTCAGGCAGGTCCAACAACCTGTAACAACCTGTTACCGGATATACAATCCCTAGTATTTTTAACACTTCAGAAAACGTTTTCTGCTCGACTTAAGACGTATTTGTTTAGAGATTCTTAGATGAGCATGTCACTAACAAATGGCCACCAATCTTCTACACTTTGCAACAAAAAAGGTGACCATTTCTTTACCCACCCTGTACTTCCACAATACAACATGTGAAATGAATAAATAAAAATAAATGTTGGGTTAAAATATGAAAAAAGGAGATAAATTAAAGGAAACTATAAAAATATAAAAAGAAATAAACAGATTATTAGAATAATAGAATATGAGGAAAGAATAAGCAGAACGAAAAACTTGAAAATACACAAATAGAATGAGATAACTATATAATGAAATGAGAAAAAAATGCAATAAATCAGACCAAATATAAAGTATCAAAAATTTTAATTTAAAATAAAGTCCAAGAAGTAAAAAAGACAAACACATAATAAAACAGAACATACATAACATACAACACAATTTGAAATATTTAATCTAACTATCCAGTAATTAAACTACCTTCTTGGCAACTTTGACGATCTTCTTGAAGTCGAATTCCGACGACACACCCTGCACAGTTGTCAGCGTTTTTCTTCCGTTACGTTGCTGAATACGGATGTGGATGTAACCATCTTGTCCAGAGCCACCTTTGATTGTGCCTTCGTCCTCGGCGAATGGGTCTGTAAATGTATTAAACGCATCTGGTAACCTCTACTGTCACTTAAAAGAATTGTTGCAATGCATTTAACTTAAAACACCTTGGATAATAATAATGCTAGAAGTCCATTAAGTTCTGCAAATCAAAAAAACTAAGATCAGACCAGTAAAAAAATTAGGAATATTAAAATGTACAGCAATCGATCTAGAGTCGCACTAGCTAGTCAGCAACTCTCTAATTCTGTGTAAATACGAAAACCTAATCGTAAATTAAAAGAGAATGTTTATATTTAGTAGTAATTACATAACTATACCTCTTCTGACGAGTAGTAAGCATTTCTACGTTACGTTCAAATTTAATAAAATTGCAAGATAATCACATCGAAAATCCAATTCCCACGAGATTCGATTGACCGAGATTCGATTGGAAACAAACAACAATAGCACCAAATCCAGATTACAGTTTACCCCCGTAATATGCACGTTTTCAATTACTTCCTTTATGATTTAAAAAACTGCTACATATGAAAAATACTTTTAATAGATGCACCTGAACTCTCATGACTATCTTTGTTAAATCAGAACTTCGCAATTAAATACGATCGTATTAATAAAACCTACCGCGAGACTGAAGGTTCTGGATGACAGGGTCAGTCATACGATCGCTGTAAATGGAAACGCTGAGAAAATTTTTATTCGCTTTTGAAGGTTTTCTGAATTTCGCTTCGAACTTCCAACAGAACGCAAAAAAGGCTAACAATGGCGACCGGATATGGTTCAATTGACGTATGATGCAATTTATATATATTTAAGTCAGTTAGTCAGTCAGCAAGACGTAGGCATAAGATTCTATCAAAGACCTTCGAGTGTAAGTAAGTAAGTAGGTATATTCTTTATTACCGCACTTTGGTTATATAATATATAGTTTATACGATATAGAACATTCTTGTCAAAAAACTCCCGGATACTTGATTCCAACAGATTTATTCATTCGCGTTCAGTAATACAAAATCAATGTGGCAATCATCGTCGTGTTCAGTTCAAAGTTCATAAGAAAATGTTCAAGAATGTAGGCCTAATCATTCGCTGGGCGGGTTTGGAAATGGAGCGGCGAGAAAGATATAGAAAACTGAAATTTCCTTAACTGCAGTGGATAAAGTGGTTTGGGTGAGCAGTGGGAACGCCAAAGAAGAGCTTCATTGGAACGCATGCATGAGCAGTGGGAACGCAAGCACAGGATTTTGAGAGCAGTGGGAACGCCGTTCCCACGCGTTCCCACCCACTTTAACCTCTGCTTAACTGGTTGAGAAGGAAATACCGCTGGTTTATTAGACTGAGAATGTAGTTAATATGGTTTGAAAAAGAAAGGTTAGACTGTAGAATGATTCCAAGCAGCTTGACACTATCCTGCAGGTGCTCAATACCGGGTAGGGGCAGACAGTCTGTGGTCTAAAGCAGCGGTTCTCAACCTGTGGTCCGCGGACCACTGGTGGTCCGCGGCCATATGCCTGGTGGTCCGCGAGCAGGGCCTACAATTTATATTTTTTACAATTAAAAACATGCAAACAGACAAATTTTGTCAATTTTTTTATTTTCTGTTTTAATTCAATCGCTAGAATCGGCTAGATGGCAGCCTGAAATTAATAATACGCAGATTTATGGCAAAAACTTTCTTTTGTATTAATTTGTTTTTGGCACAATTTTTAGTGGTGGTCCGCGACCGACACCCAAAATTTATTAGTGGTCCTTGAGCCTGGAAAGGTTGAGAACCGCTGGTCTAAAGGACGTTCGATACCAGGCCGCCTGAAAATTATCTCCTTGGTTTTGGAGACGTACATTCATGTTTAGCTTATTTAGTGTGGCCCACAGCTTAATATTGTCAAATTCTGCATTGAGCCCAATGCTTGCAGTTTCGGGGTTCAGTAGACTTAAGTCATCAGCATATTTGCACAGGTGGTTGTCGTCACAACAGAGAGCTGCAACGAATATAATGAATACAACAGGCCCAAGCCCATTGTTATATTTTTTAAAGCTTTTTGGTTTCACGGTCCTAATAGACTGGGCTGCAAAATATGCAGACTGTGTGTACTTGTGGCTGTTTGGCTAACCTCTATTTGCACTGGCGGCGATCTTGTTTGACAGGTTGGGGGGGGGCAATTTAGAACTGATCTGGTCAAAAGAGTTTTGAACTGACCTCACGCGTGAAAAAAACTGTAGGCCAAGACTTTTTTGCTGTTTCTTCAAAATGTGGAGGGCGGATGTGTGGTGTGTCCCCCCTCACTCTTAAAGGTGGGGTCTTGTCCCCCTCGGCTCCCGAGATCGCCGCCCATGCCTATTTGGAAAGTGACTGTTAGCTGCGGTTAAGCACTACTGTTAAGCAGCATAGCATCAAAGTCTGTGGCCCGATATTCTGGAATTCATTGCCTATTGAAGTAACTGGTTTACCTACTATGTGTCAATTTAAACAAAAACTGAAACTCTATCTCTTGGATGAACTCACATGACTGCATTAGGCCTAGGCCTATGTGTTTACTTGCACAGGTACAGTTGTTTTTTGTTTTGTTTTTTTTAATCTCTTTTTAACTAATGAAAATTGATCTGTATACCTTAGTTGGAATCCATGTGTACTGATAGTTAAGTTCTTTAGTTAAGAGTTCTATCATTGTTTCTTTTACCTGCTGATCATATTACTTGATTGATGTTACCGTTAAAAGTATTGATTGTGCTGCCATTTACTTGTATTACGATAAATGTTAACTAGGTGGCCCTGCTAAGCGGGATGAAGATCCCTTTGGGGTCTCCTCTTGTTGCCAAAGTTCAAACTTTTATGTTGTATTTTCCTTGTACTTCAAATGGCTTCAATAAAAGGATTGATTGATTGATTGATTGATTGATTGACTGTTAGCTGCGGTGGTCTTGATGCTTAAGTAGGCTACTGTAGGCCTACAATTGTCAAGATTCTCAAGAGGTTGTGAAATACAAGTATGAACTTTGAAGGAATATATATTCCGTTTTGACTTTTAAAGACCTTGAAACAGCCTATTCCACTCTATGATCACGATATAAGCTTAAAATGTTTAACTATGTTTATTTTAAATAGAAAATTAACTCTAATCGACAGATTTGCGCTAGAAAATTTCCACCACCCGCCTACTAAAATGAGCTCTATCTTGCATACAAGTGTTTAATATTTATTGCAGCGAGGATTGCTATTTTATTAAAATATTTTTTACTTTATAAATTTTATGTAAGAGAAACTAACAACAGGAATGTAGCAGGAGGAGAACCGTGAAATTTGAGCATTCGATCGTTGAAAATGTCTGCTTTGTTACGATAAATGTCATACGAACTGCGAGCGCCATTTTGTCTGATGCAAATTATTCAGAGGTCCGACTAATCACCGAAATGCCCTAAACAATGTCTACTTGTTTTCGGAATAATTTTAATAACAGTTGCTGGTTTGAATTTACAGGTAATTTTATTCTGATTCAAACCCATGACATCTGACAATTCCAGGCTCAACGCTATTTTGTGTGCTACAGACTGTGTCCCTGGAAAGGCGTCTGGAAGTGGCTTTGAGTATGGACCCAGAATGATCTGAAGTTGCGGGTCCATATTATGGGGTGTCCCCCTTCAAAGCCAAAGGTCACTGAGCCCCCAAGTAACACCGGGTCTCGAGTTCAGCATGTCCTCCAGATGAACGGAACAGAGATAACCGAAGATGTAGACCGACGAACGATGGAGAAGGTTGTTCGATATCGGGCCAAGTTTGACCAGCGAGTCACAGCCAAGTACGACATCCAGGCACTGATCGGTCGTGGGAGTTACAGCCGGGTTGTGCGCGCACAGCACCGAATAACAAAAAAACCGTATGCGATCAAGATGGTGAATCGAATCCACGCAAAGGACATGTGCGAGGCGGAACTCCGAGTCCTGCAAAGTGTTCGACACAAGTACGTCATCCGGTTACACGAGGTGTTCGAGAGCTCGACTCAGCTGTACATGGTTGTCGATCTTGCGACAGGCGGCGAGTTATTCGATCGCGTGGTTTCAAACGGGAGTTTTGGCGAGCCTGATGCAATCTATGTCCTAAGGATGGTCCTCGAAGGACTGCAGTACCTTCACGGACGAGGCATAGCCCACCGAGACCTCAAACCGGAAAACCTTCTTTACTATCACCCGGGCGAAAAATCAAAGATACTGATAACCGATTTTGGGCTGAGCGCATTTCGGAAGACGGGAAACGAGTTCATGCATACGATCTGCGGCACGCCAGAGTACATCGCCCCTGAGGTGATTGCCCGCCAGCCCTACACGTGTCTTGTCGACATGTGGGCGGTTGGGATCGTGACCTACATTCTGTTGAGCGCCACCATGCCTTTTGATGATGACAACCGTGCGAGACTGTACAAGATGATACTTCGAGCGAAATATACCTACGATGATGAGGTATTAATTATACACTCGGAGCCGGGCATCTTCTATTTCTTCTAGGATTTATGTTGTGCTATTTCTGATTTGATTACATTGGATTACAATTTTCGTTCATGTTTCATTTAAAGCGACCATTGCCTTGTGCATTTTTAAGGGCGATATAGAGGTCAGAGTAGGTAGATTATTGATGTTCAAAAGCATTAACACTTTTGCTTTGTAGACAGTAGTTGTCGCTAGATATTCGAACCCACCCTCTCGTTGTATATCTCACTGTTATTATAAAGAGTGGGAAGGCCAGGGAAAGGGCGAACTTAGTTTTGTGTGGTGACCCTTATCATTAGCGCCAGATCGTTAGAAATTTTCATAGATTATGTACAGGTTTTATCCCATACAGAATGTGTTTCATGCATGTAATATTTGCATGCAGTCACAATGTGATATTGTTAACTTCTTGAACTTTTCCACCAGTCTTTACATACCGCTAGTGTCATACTTATTTTGCTATATTTCCAGTTTTCTGCCATACTTTATATTATTCTTCATTTTTAGGTGTTATCTACATCTTCATTATTCTTTTTTTCTTTTGCTTTTCATTGTGTTTTAAATATATTATAGTGTTTTGTATTTTTGGTGACTATTTTCTCAACAGCACTGGAAGTATGTTTCCATGCCAGCCAAAGACTTCATTGACCGTCTGCTCGTGGTTGACCCACAGGACCGCATGACCGCCCTCCAAGCCTTAGCCCACACGTGGCTCAATGCCCCGCCTCCGCCAGCATCTACCAGCAAAGAGCTCGAACGCAGCTCCCTCCGCAACAGCGAGAAGAGTGCCCGATCAAGCAAGTCCAACAAGTCTAATCGATCTGGCAAGTCGCTTCGATCTGATCACGGCCGTGTGACCCCAGAAGAGATCGACGAACTTCATCGTGACCCTGAGGTCCAGGCGGAACTGTCGTCGCTCGCCGGAAGTCGAACACGAAGCATAAGCAGTGACAACTAAGTTGTGGTGGTCAAGGGGTCACCCCAGTGCATTTACAGATGGCGAGTGCGCTGGCCAGATGAGCTGCCGAGACTTGTCGGTGTGCTTGTGAACTTACGAACGCAGGAGATGAGGAAGTTTTGCGAGTCACCTGGGTTTCTCGTGGATCTATTTATGGTATGGGATCTGAGGTTGTGCCCGTCATGTTGCACGTAATATTTGCACGCAGTCAGAGTGTAGTGTTGTCGCATCTTGACGGGGTGTGTCTTTTATACGGATTTGCTGTTCTGGTGCCTTGATCTGAAAATGGTTTAGAATGCAAACGAGTTCCTCCTCGACGCGAATGTATCTTCAGCCGGTTTGTTCTGGGTGACACCGTTTCATCACTGCCTTCCAGTTGGATACTTGGAGTTGTGGGTTTAACATCCTGTGATTTTCCATCTTCCAGCTTCCAGTTCACATTTCATCATACACTAATTATTGTACATCCCAATTCTGTTTGGAAAAGCAATGATTTTGTTGTTCCAAAACGGCTAATGGGGGCGGGGCAGCGTACGGAAGAGTGACACTGTTCTAACCCCAATACATTTCTTGTGTTCTAACCCCAATACATTTCTTGTGAGCTTGAGAGTTTACAGTGACCTTATTTTCCAAATGTAATTTCCTGTGACCCCAAGGGCACTAGGAAGTTTACAAGAGCTTTATTTCACAGCCTGATTTCCCCGAGTATACTTTCCGATGATTCCTGATGATAGTGGCGAATTCCCTTATATCCCAAACATGCTCTCCTGTGAGCTGTAAGATAATGGGGTGTTGATAGTGGCACTGTTTCCTGAGTAAACTCTCCTACTGCTCCAAGGGTGTTGGCAAGTTGATAAATTTGTTTCCTGAGCATACTCTCCTGTTACCCAAGTTGACATTGACCTTATTTCTACCCTGAAAGGTACTGAGAAGGAAACAGGTAACTATGACTCCAATGGAGAAGTGATTAACACCCTTGCGTAAGAGTTTGCATGCGTAATAGATGTAAAAGTCAGTTTACGGTTCCTGGTACAATTGTAAATGGCCAAGTCAACTTCCTGTGGTCAGTGCTTCCTGTCATGGATCAAGCTGCTGACCTGCATATACCTTGTAAACAGACTTTAGCCATAGTAATGAAGATGGACAGTTTTCAGTCCTTGCACAGAGGCACGTCTTCAGAATTATTTCATAATTGTGATCATAAGTATCGGTTAGGTTTACATTAAAGTCGAGTAGAAATGTTAAGTTTAAGCAAACCTGTCTCGCGAACCATGTACTTTGAAAATTTAATTTAATTTAGGACAAGTATTTGTGAAATGACATCATGTTGTTGAGTTTTAAATTGATGTTAAGATGTTCTAAACAAAATGTAACTAATTTCTAGTCATATGTTGAAGTAAAAGTTTGACTTAAAAAATTCGGAATAAAAATCTGTAGTGGCTACGCGTGCTGCACGTTTCGGACATGTGCAAAAGGCACTGTATTACGTATCTTGGTACTTGGTACGTCATCCTTATTAGAGTGTGTGTATTATAAGAATGTCTTGAATGCCACCGAAAAGCATTGACCACCGATGAACAGTATTAGCCTATGACCGTTTGATCTTAACCTGCTTAGTATGCATGATGTATGCACTAATCATGCATATATGCATGAACTATTTCATATATATGATAGCTTATGTATGAGAATTTATGTGCCAAAATTGTCTGTTCTGTGTATTCAGTTTTATGTATAGACCTATGCATAGGTAAAATACAGGTGAGTGAGCTTTTAATTGATGTGCCAAATGCATTGAATAGAATTAATTATATGTAACATAATTATAGAAGTTATGGTAAATGCCATTTTGTTGCTCGTGCATATGCATAGGCCCTTATGCATATGCATATTAGTGTTAAGTTTTAACTGGGGTAATGTGATTTGTGAGCCGTCCCGATGAATGTTTTGTGTTGAGCAGGTTATGAATATTCAAACATTGTATGAATATTTATAGACAGCTTTACATATTTCAGTTGTTTTGTTGTTTGGTGTTTTTGTGCTAGAGCTTTTGTCTATGATATTGTGCTGAGTAGTCAGACCCTTTACCTGTAGTCAAGTCTTCAGGTTTAGGATTAAAAACAATTTCAGATTCTAATTATTGAAGTAATTGACTGGGATAGGGAGAGAAGGACTGGAATACTGCCATTTAAGTCATGAATTTTAAATACCTAAGACTGTGGAAGACCACTATTGTTTGTTGTGAAATATTTAAAGTCATTGACAGCATATTCTTCAGATATGGAAAAGCTTGGAAGCATTTCTGTCGTTCAGTTTAAACATCCACTGATGAGAGACACGTATGAAAATATACGTTGACTATCAGTAACTCCTAAGTACATTGTGAGGTATGGCATGCCACTGATGACATTTTCAGCACATGGCGTAATTTGCAGGGGTACGAAGGGTACCCGTACCCCCACTTTTTGCACTGGCAGGTAAACCCCACGTTTTATACCCAGAAGAGACAATGCCCATTGTTATTTTCGTGGAGAGAGGCCTTCACCTGAGCCCTTAGGGCTCAAAACAATTGCCGAGCATCATCATCATTGTGATCACCATCATTTTGTCATCTTCGTTGTTACTACTACTGCTAATAATAATAAAAATAATTATAATAATAATAAAAATATTATTATTAGGCATGGCACATAAACGGTGCCATTATATATATTTAACAGTGAGAAAGTTTTATACCCCCAATTTCTAGGCCTGGACCTGATGTCTCCTTTTATGAAATATGAAAGACTGGCATAGGTTAGTGATTACGATACACAAAGCCTGCTATTGTCATAAGAACGAACTAGTCAGGACAGTTTTAATACCATGAATGTGTATTGACACAGACAATGTTACGATAAGTTTAACATTGTGCCGTAACTGCTCTTAGGAGCAGATGCGATACGTGATTTTATTGGATGTTCCACATATCTTAAAATACGAGATTTGTAACAAAAGCACACAAATGTAAGAAAGTCACAAACTTAAATAGTGTAGTTTTCGTGACGTGTTTTCGAATTTGAGGATTTCTCTTAAACATTATAGGTTTTAAATTTTATATGTCAAATTCTGTTCTATGTACTGTAGCTATGCAAGTTCAGTTGTGTCAGAAATTTTCTGTTGTTCACAATTTAATAGATTGTTATAGCGTTTCCTCTATTTTTTGACTCACCGTGGCTGAAAAATGGCAGGTATGTGGTGTATGCAAATGCTATGCTTGCATGTGCTTTAGTGGTATACAGTGTTTGCATTAACTTTGTACACATGTTCAAGACTAATGTATATGCATTAACCTTGTGCATGTGTTCAAGGCTGATGCATATGTATTAACCTTGTACATATGTTGAAGACTAACTGCATATGCATTAACCTTGTAAATGTGGTCAAGGCTAATGCATATGTGTTAACCTTGTACATGTGTTCAAGGCTAATACATATGCATCAACCTTGTAAATGTGGTCAAGGCTAATGCATATGCAATGAATATGTACAAGGCTGATGCATATGCATTAACCTTTTATATATGTATATGTGAATGATTTGTTGGGCAATATACAGTCATTCTTATATATATTTTATATTTGTAACAAGATTTGGTTTAAATGGTTCAGACTGGTAGGATATTGTTGCTGAAAAGCAAAGTTCTGTAAAAGTTCCTTGGTGTCCAGTACTTGCCTAATCTGAGATATCTAGCAAAATGTCTTTTTACAAGGGATATGATTTTTAGCCTCAAATATTCACTGCTTACAACAACCCCAAATGCTGTCATTGGATCTAGGATATTGTAACATGTTGCTTGTTCAGATGTGATGCAGCATTAATGACATTTATATGGAGCCAATGTTGCCTTACTTTTGCTATGACTATATAAATGTTGTCATCATGACATTGTACTTTGTGATCATACCGTAATTTTGTATTTTGTGATCATAATTTTGTATTTTGTGATCATGATTTTGTTATTTGTGATCATGATTTTGTATTTTGTGATGATGACTTTGTACTTTGTGATCATGATTTTATTTGTGATCATGATTTTGTATTTTGTGATGATGATTTTGTACTTTGTGATCATTATTTTGTTATTTGTGATCATGATTTTGTATTTTGTAATCATGATTTTGTGTTTTGTAATCATAATTTCGTATTTTGTGATCACGCTCTTGTATGCTTTGTTAGCATTGTAGCCAGAAACTTCTGTAGCACCTTGATATGAGCATTTCAGAGCCACTGCTTACCATAGATCGTAGTCAGTTTTCTTTGTCAGCTGATATTTTTAGATGTTGTAAAATTTCTAAGCGTAACAGACAGTTGGTCAGACTTCTGTTGAAGTGTGAAGAGAACTTTGTTAGGAAAAATTGTGTCTATTATTTAACCAGTTTTTTAATGATGTGATGAAGAAAGAGCAGAGGGACACAGACAGAAAGAAAATGCAGGACAGAAAGACAGATAGACAGACAGAGTTTTCAGACAGACAGAGACAGACAGACATACAGAGTTTTAGACAGACAGACAAACAAAGTTTTTAGACAAGCAGACAAAGTTTTTAGACAGACAGACAGACAGAGTTTTTAAACAGACAAACAGACATACAGTTTTTAGACAGACAGAGTCTGTTTGTCTGTTTAAAAACTCTGTCTGTCTGTCTAAAACTCTGTCTGTCTGTAAAACCACTCTGTCTGTCTGAAAACTCTGTCTGTCTGTTGGTCTGTTTAAAAACTCTGTCTGTCTGTTCAACTGTGTTGGTTTGTTTAAACACTCTGTCTGTTGGTCTGTTTAAAAACTCTGTCTGTCTGTTGGTCTGTTTAAAAACTCTGTCTGTTTGTCTAAAAACTTTGTCTGTCTGTCTGTCTAAAACTCTTGTCTGTCTGTCTGTCTATCTGTCTTTCTGTCCTGCATTTTCTTTCTGTCTGCATACAACATCTCAAAATACAGACATAGTTTTTAGACAGACGGAGAGAAAGACAGAGTTTTTAAACAGACAGAAAGAGTGGAAAATTGTTGATGATATTGTGGAGAATCCGTGAGGCAGTTGTATGCATGTGATCCTGCCGTCACTGCCAGTGTAGGCATACAGGCTGGTCGTTTGTTTCCTGATTAAAATTTAAATTATCAGATTCTTTGCTGCAAGGTGTTTATCTGCCGAGTTTGAAATTATGATTGTACCGGAGATTCGAGTCAAAATGCGTACAGGTTCACGTTGATTATCTGAGTTTAGCCAGATGTAACACAGTCACGTGGCACCAGTATATTTATATATAGGTGTAGAGTTTGCATCATGCATGATTTCAAATCCTAGAGAGTGTTGTATTTTTCAAAAAGCCGTGTAATCTGTTCAAATGTCTTGAAAAACTTGCTGTTCAATATTAAGTGATGTGAGGACAGCTGTATTTCTCAACATACCTGGTTGTGTCTTTTAACGGGGTATGTTAGCAGATTAGTTAGAGCGCTGGGCTTGTAACGCAGAGGGTACAGGTTCGAGCCTCCACCCTGATGGTTACTATGTAGAGACCTTCAGCAAGTCCTTCACTCACAGTTGGTCATGCCATAGATGTTTGGTCATTAGATAGTGGGGCTTAATAAATGCCCAGTAATAATTTTCTCGAAAGTTGCTGAAACGACCTTAAAATTTGTCTGTGTCTGTTAATCTGTTTGGGCCATCAGTGGGGCTTATCTAGACGTAGTTGCAATAACAGATTTTACAGCTCCTCTTCAAGAGAGACTCGACCAAAGCCGTGTCCAGGGTACAAATGCTGGCATGCCACTTGTGACCAGTGTTTGAGCATCAGGCTCGTTCTGTTGTAGAATTGCCATTTTGTCCGAAAGTCCTGTGACACATTGGCCCTGTTGCGAGGAACTCAGGATCTGTCCAGTGCCAGATAAAGAGCCAAAGGGTGGGAAATGAACACCTCCCCTAGGGTCAGTATCGAACGTGAGGGCTTTACTTCTGCTGTATGTTAGTCAAGAGATCCTGCAATGCGGAAACAACTACTTTAAAAACATGCGGTAGACAGGAGCGTGGTTATGTGATTGAAGTCAGGTCTGCATTTTCCAGGGCCCTGTTGTGAAAGTCATGGATCTCTCCAGCCACCGAGAATATAAAAAATTAAGTGTTGCATAGAGAGTGAGGGTTCGAGGTTTTGTAAGGCATATTAACGAGTTTCATCACGAAGGACCCTAAGCGAGTCCTTAACGCACAAACAGTTAGTATAATCAATTAAAGCAGTCATTAGATAGTAGTGCTATATAAATGATGGCCTTATTATGTACAAACGTAATAACTATGTTACAAGGGATCATTTCCACCTCCAGTTACAAAATATGATTATCATGTTATCCGATGTTTTCCTTTTTATCGTAAAGTAACAATACGAAAATAAACTAATGAATCGGTAATATGATGTTTGTTGCTGTTGGTTATAATGAAGTCATCTGTGGTCATTGACAGATCTGGTTTCGGTTTTCATTGCTTGTCATCGATTAGAGACTGTTAGACGAAAAATTCTGTTACAAACCGTGTCTGTTTCCACGTTTCGTCGTGAATGATTAAATTATAGAACATGTATTTCGAAAATGTTAATTTTGTTAATATTTTCTGTGTGGTTTAACAGTGGGTTGCTTTATAGTATAGTTGTTAGCGTGCTGGACTGTCAATCGAGAGGTCGGGGGTTCAAATCCATGCCAGGGCAGAAATTTGGTTCGAGCTATCTGCTTCGTGTGCGCCCCTTGCCAACACAGCTGTGATGAGTGCACTGTTATTGGGAAGATGGGACAGCGTAGGAGAGGACCTCGTGTGCCAAGGCTAAGAAAATGAAGTCGCTAACACTTCATACCCATGGCTGCCTCAGGGGTAGCTTAAGGTACTGTTCTTCTTGTTAACAGTGGGTATGGGCTGTTTAGTAATTTTCCTTAGTTTAGAAAATATTTGGAATGTGAGCACATATGCTAACTTGTATTATTACTATTTTTTGTATAGTTTGAGAATATTTATACCAACATGCTGTAACAAACACTTTATTAATTGATTCAAGTAAACCTAGCTTAAGTTAGTTGGGCTGAACCCAATAAACCCAAGTAGGTTTATTGAACTTATCAAAAACCAAGTGAAAGTAAGTTTTTACTGAAGTTAACCAGTGTACACCAAACAAACCATGCAAGGTTTCTGAACGCGATAAACAAAGAAATTATTTAAACTTGAGTCATTCAGCTGAATTCTAAAGAAAAACATTTTACATAAGAATTTTAGAAGCTGCAGTAAGTCGCAGTATATTAGAAAGACGAGTCCAAGTCTGCGAGTTCATGTTAGAGAGGGCGAGCCCCAAATGCAAGTTCGCGTTAAAGAGGCAAGTTTCAGTTTGAGCTCAACTTACGAGTTGCTCAGAATATCTTGTGGAACAACTTTAAAACAGACTACTGTAGTAGCTTTCTCACTGTGCATTGTAGAACGATTCTACTGCTGTTCAATAACTCCAACATAGTAATGTAAATAGTAACCGGGAATTTGTGTGAGTCAACAGAGTTACACTAACAAATACCGATAACGATGCTCTTGGTAACCATTGGAATGGGTTCATCCCAGCCACGGAAGGGTTCTCAAGAGGTCACAAAGGTCGGCCGATAGGTTGTGACCCAAAGGTTGTTTGAAACTAGTATGAAAAAGATGGTAGATGGCAGAGCAAGCAGTTTAACACCGGTGATAAGCAGAGAAACAATTTATATAACCACAGAACAGTTTAATCCTGAAAATTCATAAAATCTTGTAATCGAGAAACATCTGGAATGGTCTGCATAGGAAAATTCCAATTTCAACACACAAAATTTTAAAAAAAATTAAAATCCATTTGAACATAGCAGAAATATACACCAACAGCTGTGAAGATTACATCTTTCGACAAAAGGTCTAGTAACAGGAGATATTAACGCAGCCAAAACCTACACGAAAGAATCTTACTAAATTGGCCACACGGAGTGTCTTCTAAACAGACAGCACGGCTTTTTCTAGTAGTCGAACCAGACAAGAAATATCCTCTTGAGACCACAAGGATGTTGGTCAGCCTAGTTGGTTTCACTGCCCAATCGAAAGATTGTTGTACATATCTGAACACTGACATAGTGCTTTTAAAACTACGTAAAGGATCCTATACCTGGTCTGGAGCTATATCATTCAGGGTTGGATGAGGTGCACCAAATATTCTCTGTTTTAAAACATTGTACCAATCAGTGAGTGACTATGGCAATATCAAGACAATCAGATCAAAAAGTTCAGCTGTAACAGTCATAGAGCATAAAACACGGTTGGTCTCTCTATGTGAAAAACAGAAATCCTTTGGCTGGCCTATGTGTTTTAAGCAGTAGCCCACCACCGATTATTTTAATAGTCATCTCAGCTGCTTGATTACTTCTGTGCTTCCAAAATTTGAATATCATTAAGATTAGTATCTTTCAAAGCATTAACAGCACAGCAACTGATTAGCATCTCTTGAAACACCACTACACAAAATTACAATAAAGTCGTAGGTGCATGTAGCACCAGCATCCAGTAGCACAGAACAGAGCATTCCTCAGCTGCCCACGGACAGAAGGCTGGGGCATTCCTAGAGTTCAGATACCTCTACCAACTACAATTTCTACAAAAGCTTCGGTGGCATTTACCGGCCAAGGCTATTCACTCTCTTCATTCTAGTTAGCTGAAGCATAAGTAAGTATGACTCAGTACTGATTTTATTGCCTTGTTTCAGATGGGTATTTTGTGCCAGCTAGAAAACTAATAGCTATGCCTTAGAACTAATGACTGAATTTGCTAGAGCTGCATTCAATCTCACTACGGCCATAACTAGTGCAACAATTAGAAGCTGGTTTAAAGTCAGAACAAAGTCGTGAAACCAATGACATTCGGCTAAAAACCGATATGGCATCTAAAAGCAACCATCATATGCAAAAGAACCAATAGATGGCATCTTAAACCCGTTAAACCAAAACACGACAACCCTCTACCATCACAACTCCTCAAAGCAGTCAACACATCGACCTACCTCCTGGTTTGCATGATATGATAAGCCTTAAAGCAGAAGAGATATGGTTAAGATATGGTGTACAATAAACTAAAGAGAATTAGTGCTACCTCAAATATCTGATATTTTGCATCAAAGATAAGGTATACTTATGACACAAAATGCCTTACCTATTGGTAAAGTTCAAATCAGAAACCTTTATCCAAAAATCACAAGTCTTCTTTAGTATGTATGTACCTAGCAGGACAATTATATAGCACCTTTCCAGGATTTTTCAAATGTGCTGTAACATAAAGCCTGTCCCTCAAAAACCCACAAAAATTTATACATACCCTGAACAATATTTAAAAATTCAAATGTACCGGGCTATAACCAATTTCACAACAAATATTCCACCTCGAATAAATATAAATAGGCGTTCAGTAAACGTTCAGTCAACAAAAATGAACCAAAACCATTTTCAGACCACCTCGCAAAAAACACTGGAAAACTTTGGAAACTTTCTCTCTACAACTTGTAACTATAAACGACTCATAAGAAAACGTTCAACTAATCAACTCTGTCCCACACACTTAATAGTTGTGAAGAAATGACCACTTAAAATGATTTCTTTATTCAAATCCTAGATATATTTTAAGTGTATTTCGTACAAAATCCCACATGGTGTGGCAGTTTTTGCCAAGCAAACCCCACACATTTCAAAGGTGTTCTGCAAGACGATCATACAATTTAGCTACATTAAACACTATGCACATTAGTAGCAGTTTAGTCAACAACCCTCGACATTTCAACCTGCAAGAAGGAAGTCAGGACTACTGGTGAAACGGCTATGCTTTGGTCTAAAATCTTAAACCACAGCAACAACCTCAAAGAACCCTGTTTAACTCCAGTTTAACTTAACCCAACCCAAAATCTCCACCCAATATTGAAAAGGATAAACCGACAGCGCTTGAAAACAACCGTATGCTGTCGGTGAAATAAATGCGGCATTGTACTGTACTGCCAGCATAAATACACATTCATATATACCTACAAAACTACATGTACTCAGCACAAGCGCTACAGCTGAATACACTAAACCGTCTTCAAATGCAAGGTCTTCAGAAGTAATCTCAAATGCAGACAGGGAAGGCTTAAAACAGCCACGTCTGAGATTATTGCTTATCAGAAAGAATCGATTCCCCGGCCAGTTCTCAGAATTCACGACACATTTGCTGTGCAACTCCCACGTCCCACTGTACTGCAATTAACAAATCCCAAGGTCTTGGACACTAATCTAATCTAAAAGATTTCCACAGCGCCATTATCACAATGCTCAAGATGTTGCTCGACGGTAGGGAGTAAGTGATTGGCATTTTTCGTCCAATTACCGATTCATATTAGTTAGCATGTTTGTTTGCCGATAGATTAAACGGAAATATTTGTTGAGCTTGTGACATTATATATAATATACATAATATATATATTAAAAATTTGTCATTTCGTTACATGTTTTGAAGTTGTTTCTGAATATTCCTTGCATTCATCCGGAGGCTTAGAGTAATTATGCTTAGATTAATTATAAGCAAATTTCAAGAAAATGCATTTAAAAATGAAGATTTTTCAAAATTTGAATTGGTTATTGAACGAACTGCTGATTCCGATTAATAGGATTACTGTAGTATCCGGTGCTGTCCGGTTTCCGGTTCAACAATCGGTTACTCCCTAATCGATGGTCACATCATGTCAAAGGACAACCCAAAATGATAAACCACTGGAGAAGCCAGGACGAAATCCAACAGATCAGAGAACCAGACCCAGGCTACGGTGGTTAAGCAAGCTGAAAGAGATAAGTCTTCAGTTTAGACCAGAATTACAAAAAAAGAAAATCGACAGAAAACACTGAACTGGAATGGGCGGCAAGTTCCAAAACACTGGACCAGCCACCAAAAAAGTCCAACACTGAATAGGTGCAATGCACAGACAGAGAACAAGGCCAACGTGTCACAGCATCAAAATCACGTTGACAGAGACAAGTTTGCAGAATGATGACAAGCTACTGTGGATAATTCTGAATTTAGACAGACAATACCAGTGCTGTAGACGAGGGTATACGCGTGTATACAGTGTGTACTCTAGAGACTGTATACTCATATCACAAAATATTTTTTTAAGTATAGTCACCTCTGGAGAGCGTGTGCTCACCTCCAGAACGTACTTTTCATGTAGTTTTTAATACTGTAGACCATAACTTAAACAAAATTTCAGTTTGAAATTTCATTATCTGTTTGCTTGACCTAGCGAGTTGCAAAACAACTTAAAAGTTACATAGGTCTAAACGGTTTGCGATTGCTTTTCGTTGTTTGTTTTCATGCCTGAATGTTACTGCCACTGGATGCACACAACATTAATTTTTCAATAAGTTTTAGTATACTTGATGCATAAGAAATTGAGGAATTCCGTCATTTCAATAGCTTTAACGCTCACCCAACTGTATCAATATTTCCAAAAATTTTCTTGCCCCCTTCCCAAATCCCTCCCTCAGTGTTTCGGAAAACTAACCTCTAGCAAGTACTCGCCTCTAATTTCACCACTACAGCACTGGGTAATACAGAACAGTGAATAGAATAACTGGATAAATTAATCCTCAATTTGTCAGCAATTTGGACATCATCTCCTAACTACGACTGCGTTCAGATATCAAGCAACAATTAACCAACATAGAAGTATTGACAATTAGTTCTCTGGTGTGGTTGTTTGGTAGCCGTGGCGGTATCTCCCACAACGACGCTGTATTTAGCTTCTTGTGAGCGTGCTCGTGAGTCTGAAAAACCGGACGAATTTGAAGACGAGTCCAAGAACGAAGAACCAGGAGTTGCGGGCGAGGTTCGATTTCGCGATGAGGAGACGCCAGAGAATGACCAAAAGTGCCGTGTTGAAAACGTAACGAATGTTCCTCAGTCTACAATTGTACGAAACGAGATCAGACAACATAGAACAGTTGATAAGAAATGACAAGAATTACAGCAGCAATTACCTCAGCTAAGAAGCAGCCATGTCCACGAAATGTTACTGACTTCATTTTCTTAGCCTCGGTTGTCACTCCTCTCCCATGAAATATGCTGGTGCCCAGCATTAAGCCCTTAAGTAGTCCTTTAAAAAATTTTAAATGTGATTACAATCAGACAATAAAAAAATGACATAACAGAAAAACCAAGATATTATTATTATTATTACATAATAATTAAGCATCACTATCCAATGACCAAGCATCAATCGATGGCGCTGAGCAATTGTGAGTGCAGAATCGCTCAAGGTCCCTACACAGTAACCGTCTCAGAGGAGGTTCGAAACTGTAATCTCTGGATCACAAACCGATTGCTCTAACCAATAGGCTACCGTGTCTCACAAGATAGCCAGCTAGAGACAAGCCTTTTAGTTACTAGGTTAATAACTCACTTCTTAAGATGTGCTCGGGCAGCTGGAAAGCCAGAGGGGTCTTCCTTGAGGACGAACTTCTTTGTTCCGAGGCAGTAGTTCTGCATGTACGTCGCCCAATGAAGCGCACGTGGGTCAAAGCAAAAATTCTGGAAAAATAAACAGATTCTTTCACTATGTCTCAGTGCTCATCCAAACAGCAGCAGTTCTACAACAGGGCAACATTCCCTCCTGGAACATGAAATGTGTACAGTTGTCATGCCAAGCATTACTAAAAGGATGCCAAGCGTTACCAAAAGAATGCCAAGCGTTACCAAAAGAATGCCAAGCTTACTAAAAGGCAAAACTATTAAGTTTGCTACTACATGTTTAATTAACAACATAAACTTATCTTCGTGACCACTGGTACTGCTAATAAATTGGTGGCACCTACTTAAGCGGGATATCTGGTCTCCTTTGGGTCAACCATTTCAATCAATCAATCAATCGAAATTTGTATAGCACCCCTTTAAGATAACTATACAGAGGTGCTCCCGACCCAGGCCCGCCTAACCCATCCAATGTTGACTCTTCGAGATGCAATTGGGTATCACTTGCTCCCCAACACACTGCTAATACTTCATGTAAAACTTTCCTTTGTCGATTTATGGGAGCAAAAACGAAGACGACAAAAAAGGGTTTCATGAAAAATGTGCCTGGTGGCTAAAACTCATATGGTTTTATTGTAAGAAACATGGTTTAAATGGCTGATGATCACTGGCGATTTTAAATGGCATGGGAAACAGTTGAATGGCTGAATCTCTCCTGCTTTCTTGCGAGTGAGGCTTCAAACTCTCACGTTACACCCCCTATGTAAAAAAAGGGTCAAAACAATATTCCTGAAACTGCTACACCTGCTGTAATGCGAGACATAGTGGACTGTTGCGTAACTGGTGGTCTATCTGACGGCGTGTTGGATCTGCAATCCAACGACTGCAAGTTTGAACTATCTCCATGAACTCTGAGTAATCACCCTTGATAAGCTGTAGGCGCAAACTTGTCTTGTGCCTCAGTACCAAATGCAAGTTCACGTTAGAGAGGCAAGTCCTCGAACATGCACATGATGTTAAACATCACTAAGAACAGAATTCTCATCACTAAGCAAAACAGTGCATAGAAAACAAGAAGAGTCACCGATGGTCGGCCCACGCACACACATAGAGCCAAGCTGCATAGACAGTGTGGAGCAACAATGCTTTTGAGGAGTTCCCAAAATGTGCTTTTAATACAAGTCCAGGTACATATATGCATACATATATCGACATGTGTGTATATTCAAATGTATTAGGGCTGTTGATTAATCGCAGTTAACCAACACAGCATATCTAGTTAATAGCTTACGGGGACATAAGATCACTGTGTTAAGCAGAATGGCGCGTAATCCAGGAGAATGTACACAGGTCCACGTTGTATTTATGTATGCAAGTATGTATGTAATAGAACAAGTATAAATGCCTTATTATGATCACAAACAATTTTAACATGCGCAAGGTCACACACATATGCAAATTGGAGGTGCAGAAATGCAACCTTAATAAGAATTTTCGAACTTTTCAAATTTTTCACAAAGCATTGCTTCTTGTCCAGAAGCACTGGTCCGTTTACTACACCACATATAACCATCAACGTCTTTCTAGCCATCTCATGGTCACTTGAGTCATTTGTAATCACTGACCTTCTGGTCATCAGGAGTCATGCTGCCCTTCAGGGCATCCATGTTGCTGTGGGTCCATTCCCAAGCTCGAGTCGTGAAGTATTCGAGGATCTCCATCGACTTATGCAGTCTCGTATAGATCTGCACCATCCTACAACGAATGACAGAATCAACGTTAGTGAACAATGACCTCACAGCAATGATTAAAAGAAACAAACAACTACGGAGTCAGAATATTAATTAACAATTTAGTTTATTAACGAACAAATCAACCCGATAGCCACTCAAATCAAATTTATTGATTCGAGTACATGACCAGTATTAGATTTACATTCAGTAGCATAACTTGCATAAGCTAAAACGAATCCAGGTACAAGAGACAATATACTATAATCATACTTAATTACAGAGAGTCATCTCCAAGTCAATTAGCCGGCTAACCAGTTAGCCTGCCAGCCGATCAAGCAGCCAGCCAACAAACAAAACAACCAAACAATAGTCAGTCAACTGGTTAGCCTGCCAGCCAATCAACTAGACAACCAGCCAATCAATCAACCAACCAGTTAGCCACTAATACGACATACTTAATTACAGAGAGTCATCTCCAAGTCAATTAGCCGGCTAACCAGTTAGCCTGCCAGCCGATCAAGCAGCCAGCCAACAAACAAAACAACCAAACAATAGTCAGTCAACTGGTTAGCCTGCCAGCCAATCAACTAGACAACCAGCCAATCAATCAACCAACCAGTTAGCCACTAATACGACATGGTCTTGGATTGCACACAGCAAGGAGAAATGCTAAGACCTAACATTTCAAACCTATGGCTGCCTCTCAGGGCTGGGCCTAAGGGACAGCACTTCTCTTCTGGTAGCCAACTGTGGGGCATGATAGCAGATTTGTTAGAGCTCTCGTCTTGCAATGCGGGAGTTCAAGTTCGAGCCTCTTCCCTTGAGGTGGTACTGTGTAGGGACCTTGAGCAAGTTCTTCACTCACAATTTCTCAGTGCCATCAAACGATGCTTGGTCGTTAGATAGTGGCACTTCAACAGATGCAAAATAACAATAAGATAGTGCAAAGAAGAACGAAATAGACATACCTGGGTTTTTGGCCAATGAGCAGATATCCCAGGTCAGCGGCATATGCAGGTATCAGATGGCTCACCAAAATCCAGCAATCATGAAGGAAGCTAGAAAAGACATCAGCAAAAACAATGACGTGAAATGATTTTCTACTGTCTACCCGTCGTAAAAATGAAAATATCTGCATGCCGCCCAGTACATTAATAAAAGTACGAAACCCGTCACCTGTTCATCGTAAAATTATTAACAAAAGCACCAAAACTTTCACCTGTTCATCGTATCATTATTAACAAAAGTACAAAAGTTCTAACTGTCATAAAATGATGCTAAAATATACCAAAAACACACCCACCATTTGCTTGCTATTTCTTCACAAACTTGCCTGCTGCTTATACTTTAACAATATTATCATATGCATTTACTGTAAATGTTGATCGCAAAAAATCAACAAAAGCTGCAAAAACAATACCTGTTGCTTGTGATGATGTTGTTTTTCGGGCGTCGAAAGCAAGAGTCCATCGGGTTGTTTTTGAAGTAGTTCATAACAAGACTTTCTAAAAACACAACCAAATATTTCTATAGCACCTTCAAAAGGCTTTCAAACACGCCAATATAGCAAGACCATGTTTCAGTGACTTCCACTTGTCTGCACAGCGAAATCAAGAAGACTATCAGTCAACTTCAGCTTAGGCCAAACACGCTATCGAATAGGGAGTAACCGGTTATTGGCTCGGAAACCGATAAGCACTGATAACTACTTCAAATCCCATTATCGGAAAATCCGATAATTCAATCACCGAAAAAAAGTTAGAAAAATCGTAATTTTTAAGGGGGTGCGCTTCCTGAGAAAGCTAATGAAAGGGGTGCGCTTCCTTGAAATGTGCTTAAAATTAATCTAAAATTCTAAATTGATACATTTTCAGAAATAAGTTTGCTGATGTAGTTTTTCATGGACCGAAATTTTCTGCAACTTCAGCAAGGCTATCGCAAAATACATAACGAAATGCCACAAATTTTTAATATATCTGTATATAATATATATTTTAACATAACCATCATATTGTGATAACTTCACTCACAAGCTCAACAAATATTTGCGATTATCGGTATCGGTATCACCAATAAAATGTGCTAAATTATCGGTATCGGTTATCGGAAGAAAAGTGCTTATCGGTTACTCCCCACTATCGAAGACTGTCTAAGTGACCATAATGCAATCGAGTGTACATGGTTTGAACATTTAGTGTCTTTCATCCTCATTATCTATTACGTAAGTGTGGTGACAGGTGACTGTAATTGAAATTCACTTCTGTGCTAGTCTATATGATGTTAAATGGGGTCTCCTTTTGTGCCCCCTGGTAAATTGTCTCACTTGTCGTAACGATGTTGTTGCGCTTACTATGTAACAGTGTTATTGTGTTGCATTTATACTATGTAACGGTGTTACTATGTTTGCATTTATACTGCTTACTTTGGACCAATAAAATTTGTGGTTATGGTTATGGTTATGGCATTGTAAGAACAATCATTCACCTTCCAAAAAAGTGCTACCATTATCTAGGTCCAGGGAGTACACAATTATTACACAAGTAGAGACTCAGTAAGCAGTTGCACATATTGACATTAGATGTCGCTAGCAAGTGAAGAAGTCCAACTCACAGAGTTCATATCATTTTCTCCACTTCCACTAAGACCCGAATCACATACAGAGTCCCTTACTAGTTTTGGTTGACTGTAATGCCTCATAAGTCATCAGGTCTTCCAATTATACCTCTACACAGCTAACTCCCATCCAAAACACATGTTAAATGAATCTCCATGAAAAAGCTTAAGTTCACAATACCCAGTACGAAAAGGAAATATTTGACAGCCCAGTTTTGGGTCTCTTCCCTCATTGTTTGCACACAGAATTCGTGACAGAGCGACTAACCCATTTCGCCCCAGGTGAAGGGATTCAGTCCTCCGGTTGTCGAGTGATAGATGGACAAACTGTTGGTCGTCTTAGCACATGCACGGTGCCAAGCAACGGCGATCATCATGTTAACCGGAAGGTCGACTGGAACCAGGTCAGCAACGACCCGACCGTCAGCAATCATTGACCGCAACAGACCCTTGCCCGCCTACAACGAAAGTAACAAACTGTAATGTGACTGGACATTTATATAGAGCCAGGATTTTGAATAGTGCAAAATAACGCATTTACAGCGCAGTCTAGAAACTCCATCATCTATACAAATCCGGACTGGAATACATTAATTGGGCTTTGCATATTGTATTGTATTGTATTGTATTTGGATATTTATAAAGCGCTTCTAGCGGGAGGGCCATTCAGAACCGCTCCCAGTGCGAGAGACCCCGAGAGAAAAAGCAAGTTTTAAGAAACTTAAAAGAGGAAGAGATGTTACTTGAGAGAATAGAAGAACGAACGAACGGAGGAAGCTCATTCCAAAGAGCAGGGCCAATGGAGGCAAAAGACCTAGATTGAGCAAGAGAAGTCCTGACACGAAGAACGAGGAGGTCAACACGGTCAGGTGACTGTTTAGTATTTCCGAGTTATGTGCCTCAGTATCTTCCATATCTGGTCACAGATTTCTCTGCCACGTGAGGTGACTTCATTCCTTCTTTACATAATCTACACTGCCGACCTAGGGTCCCTGCTGGCGGCTGGGTCGGTCCTTAGCCAGTCCTATGCTGACGACCTGCAAGCCTATATACACTGCCCGGCTGTCCGCGCTGTTGCAGCGGTGGAAACCATGACCCATGCCATGGAGTCCCTGCAGGCCTGGATGTCCTCAAACCGCCTGCGGCTAAACCCCGCCAAGACGCAGTTTATATGGCTTGGCACTCCCCAGCAGCTCTGTAAAATAGATCTGTCTTCTCTTGCCTTGCAATTCCCACACCTTGCTTTCTCGACCTCGGTCCGGGACTTGGGAGTCATCCTGGACCAGGAACTTGCATTCACGCGGCACATAAATCTTCTCTCCCGCAGTTGCTATTACCAGCTCCGGCAACTCAAGGTGATCTCCCGTTCTTTGTCTCCCGGTGCAGCTTCCACGCTTGTCCATGCTTTTGTTGTTTCTCGATTGGACTACTGCAGTGCCATATATGATGGACTCCCGGCCTGCCGGATTGAGTCCCTGAACAGAATCCTGCGTACTGCTGCCCGCCTTGTAGGCCGCATCCCCAAGTTTGGCAGAGTGTCTGCGTATATGAGGGATGTCCTCCACTGGCTCCCCTACCCACAGCGCATCACTTACCGAATCTCTGCCTTGGTCCGGCGGTGCTTTGAAGGTTTGGCCCCTCCATACCTGCGGGAGCTCTGCTGTCCCACCTCATGCTCGCAGCGCCGTTCCTCTCTCCGCTCAGCTGCGCAGGCTGAACTTGTTGTTCCCCGCGTGCGGACAACCATACGGCAGCGCCGTGCCTTCTCTGTGGCTGCCCCCATGACCTGGAATGGGCTTCCTACCAAGCTCCGTCAATTACCGATTGGTCATTTCACCCTGTTTCTTACTGTCCTCAAAACTGCGTTATTTGACCGTGGTTGGGCTGGGAGTGCTCCTGAGTAGGCAATCTTGAAGGGGCGCTATATAAAACTACTTTAATAATAATAATAATAATAATTGTTCCACAGGCCCGAACTTCCACAGTCCAGCACAGGAGCTTTGCTGTGGTCGGTCCATCCTCCTGGAACAAGCTGCCTAACCACCTGCGAGATGAACTTCTCAACCTCTCTTTGCCTCATTTCCACAAGCACTTGAAGACCATTCTGTTCGATCGTGGTTTCATTGTGTTAGGTCGAGAGCACCTCTGACGAGTCTCTCACGAACTGGCGCTATATAAATTTGCAATTACAAGTTGTTACATGATACACATTCTGTTTTCTTTATAACATTTAAATCATTCTAGGCTAAGATACAGTAGATGGACAGAGTGACCCTCACCGCTATGTAGAGTCCACTTGGTCCATTCAAATTGTCAATCCATCCCTGTAGAATAACAGACAAAACAAAGGGCCTTCTATAAACAAATACCACCATGCAGACGATGTTACTGTGCAAGTAGATTACATACACCAGAAACTCCTTGCAACATGTTTCATTATAACACGAATTCTGTTGCAACACAGTCGGAGACATGAAACCCAAAATTAGTTAGAAATAGAAAATAAGCTTGCTATAACATGGTCTTGTAATTACAGGGTGCTCTCCTTATAGCATCCAGAGACAGTGCTATAATGAATTTCTGGTGTATTTGCCATCTTCTGTGAAAAATCTCAAAGTATTCATCGACATCATCATCATTCTAATCATCATGTGACTGATGACGATGATGATGCTTTTCAAGAGTTCATAAAATGCCCTTTAAGGAAGTCCAGAAGCACACAAAAACTATTGCTTAATCCATTGATCAGAGAGATCTACCAGTCGATCCACTGATCCAATCACTGATTCAATCATTCCAATAAGAAACAATTAATCGATCTCATCAGCCAGTGAAATGAAACACAGATCAACCAACCGGAACCGGCTCCATCCAAGCAGCCGTGATGATCGACGGTCGGATGATTGCGATCGGAAGATCGGCTCCCTCGGTGACAAGGATCTCTTCGCCAAGGTGCTTCGTGAATGTGTAAGTGTTTGGTTTGTCGCCAAGTAACTTTGGAGTGATCTGGGTAAGCATTTCATCATCCAGCCATCTGCAAGTTCACAAGACCACATTGGCATGATCATAAAAATGCACATGAATCACAATTAGTTAATTGAGGTATCAGTGTTTAATCTAGTCCCCCTCTTCTGGGAGGGGAAACAAGGTTTCTGGTGGGACCAACGAATTTACACATGACGTTTTGGTCATTTCATCCATCTTCAAAAGAGTTTCAGTCTTTCTCAAATTTCATCTTCCAGAAAAGTTGATGACTTTTTTTTAGACATTCGTCCAACTGTTCACACTTTTTCTATGCGAATCACTCTCTCAAAAACATTGATGACCTTCTTTTTTTTAGGAATTCATCTCTTAAAAAGTATATATATTGCTCACCTTCTCGGGGGGGGGGGGGAAGCATCTATCCTGGGGGGGGGGGGAATTTCCCTCCCTAAAAGGTCTCTACATTATAATATTGCTGGCCTCTGGGGGGAACTTCACTCTTGGGGGTGGGGGAATTTCCCCAAATGGTGTCTAGATTAAACACTGTTCAGGTATTACCCTTATTACGCGAACAGGGTCCACAAATCCCAATCTCAGCACACACGAACAACTTATATATGTACGTATCTGGATTTTTATCTTTTATGGAGGTGCTCGATAGTGTAGTGGTTAGCGTTCTGGACTGTCAATCGAGAGGCCGGGGTTTAAATCCCCACCAGGGCAGAAATTTGGTCTGAGATTTCTGTTCCACCTGCAACCCCTAGCCAACTCAGCTGTGATGAGTACACTGACCGTACACTGTCGGTGGGAAGATGAGACGGCGAGGGAGAGGACTGCCCACCTCCCTGATATGTCAAGGCCAAGAAAATTAAGTCACTAACACTTCATACCCATGGATGCCTCAGGGCTAGCTTAAGGGACTGCTCTACTTCTCCTGGACTTTTATACAGCACATTTTAGGAATACGTCAAAAGTGCTAGGAAGCACTCAAAACCCCTTGTCCAGGTCTGTTACATGGAGTTTCCTCAGCTGGCTCAAACCTTCAATCCCTAGATTACAAACCCAGTGTGGTACTGAGCAGATGATCATGCCATCAGTGGAATCATAAAGTGTTACACAATCATTTATCTAGTACTCGTGCATGCTATGGGTACTTGAGTCGGCTTGAGTACTCTCTCTACAACTATGGCCAATTTATTAATTTTCACAAACAATCCATAAAACATTTTCCACAGATCTGTTGTCCAGATAAAAGCATCTCAAATAAAACAATCAGATGTTCACTGACTGAAGATCCTTTAGTCTTGCACCGATCTTATAATTGAATTTGCTAGCAGGTGCCAACGGAAAAAATCTTTAAGTAACTGTCTGCACTAGTGGGAATCTGAATTCTCAACCTCTGAGCTGACAGCCCAGCACACTAACCAATAGGCCAGTGTGTCTAAACCTGGGTGCGATGGCACAAAAGAGCGTCGTGAACCTGCTCAAGGGATGCCACAGCAGGATATAATAATGGGTCAGAAAAATGTGAAAAAAGTACTGAATATAACTACTGGCACAGGCGTATAAGTAACTACTTTCAACACTTAAAGTAGCATAAAAATAGTGGCAACACTGCAACTGAATACATCAAACTAAAGAGCTAACTGGAAGAAAAATAAATGAAGATAAGGCCAGTGCCATTTACTGAATGACTCTTAGTAAGGGTGCCTTGCTCTGATGAAGATCGGAAACCACTGCACTAGGCAATCAGACATTATACCGCAGTGTTACAGCATATCATTTTCTTGTTCCTTTTACCATCATTGTACTTACCAGTTACCTTCAACTGTTTTGTTGTAAAATTTGGTGTCTGTTTTGTGCAAATAAAGGTTACTTACCTACTTACAAAAGAAGCACGTCACACAGAACTTATTACCTTATGTTACCAATCAGAAGGTGTAGACTTACTCGAGGGCGTCAATGAGGCGCTGAGGTTCCACTGGGGGAGGGTATGTCTGTTCCTCGATGAACTGGCGTTCGCAGTTGGCATAGGCGGTTGAAACGTGAAGGAAACATTCGAGCTGCTTCATTTTCTTGCAGAGGTTCACCATCTTACGAACAGCCAGCACGTTCATCTCCATTGCAAACCTATGACAGTTTGTATTGTATTTAAATATTTATAAAGCGTCTCTAGTAGGGTGAACTGTTCACAAGCGTTCCCAGATTGCAAGGCGATGAGAAAAGAAATAAGTAAGTCTTGAGAAAGGCAAAAGAGGAAGTGGGGTGTCACCCAGTGTTTAATCTAGTCCCCCTCTTCTGGGGGGGGAGGGGAACAAGGTTTGTAGGGGGACTAACGATGAGCGGCGTAAATTTTTGAATTTCGACATGACTTTTTGGGGGGGGGGGGATTTCATCCATCTTCAAAAATTTTTAAGACTTTTTCAAATTTCATCTTTGAAAAAACTTGATGAACTTTTTTCTTAGATATTCCTCTCACTTTCACGACTTTTTTGGGAATTCGTCTTACAATTTCAAAACTGCGCCACACAAAAATCCCCAGTAGTCTCAAGACTATTTTTTTCTCTGGTCTCTGGGGCGTGGGGGGAAACATAAATCCTGGGGGGGGGGAATTCCCCCCAAAGACGTCTAGATTAAACACTGGGGGTTACCTACTAGAGTTTGAGAACGAGTAGGAGACAGTGCATTCTAGAGAGAGGGACCAATTGAGGCAAATGATCAAGACTGTGCCATGGCTGTGCCATGGCTGAACTACGAGATCCAGTCTGTTCGAGGAGCGAAGTGGATGATGTGAGGAGACTGAAAGTGGCCGCTGTATTACATCAATTAAATATTTCGGCGTGAGACTCCCACTGTGTCTTGGAACCAAATGAGGATTTTGAATTTAATACGTTCGGTTAGAGGAAGCCAGTGCAGTTGTTCAAAGATGAAGGAAAGTTGTTCAAACAGTTACAGTTACAACCAACAGTTACGCAGTTCAAACAGTTACAGTTACAACCAACAGTTACGATCAGTCAATCAAACAGTCAATCAACAATCAAAACAGTCAATAAAAAAACAGTCAATCACCAATCAATCAAACAGTTAATCAACAGTCAATCACCAATCAATCAAACAGTTAATCAACAAACAGTCAATCACCAATCAATCAAACAGTCAACCAACAAATTCACTGAATGATCCATCAGTTGATCCAATGCTCAATATTCAATCAATCAATCACTTAGTCATTAACCAACCAACCAATCAATCGATTAATCAATCAGTCAATCAACAATGAGCATAAGATCCATCAGTTGACCCAAGGCTTAAAATTCATTCAATCAATCAATCAAATATGAGCTTATGACCTCTGTACTTAAATCACTGCATTGGCACGTGTTCAGCAAAGTATCTATTTCAATTTGGGTCACACAGTTTGTAAAACACTGAACTGTGGTTAACCGCAGTGTTTAAAATCAGTCCTAATTGTTCTGCATTATCAGCATTCAACAAGGCCATCTGATTGCCTGTCTCGCGTCATGTCAATAGCCAGGACTGTCCTTGCAATAGCCAGGACTGTCCTTGTTCTGTTCCGCCACTTGTTTCGTTTTTTTCTATACTTAAAGACTTATCGTTTTCATACTGCTCACTCATCATAGGCTCTCTCTTGGCAGTCTGATCTGCTGGAAGTTGACCCGATTAAAGACTTGGTGATAAAAGCTCAGTGCACCATCACTTGATGCCTAGGCCAACAGACACCGGCACTACAGAAGCTGCTAATTAATAATGAACAATAACATCAACAAACAACTGCTTAGCAACATCATCCGATGACTTGGTTTCTCAGCAGTGTTACAAAGACACAAGAAAATGTGAGAATTAAAAAATTAAATTAAAAAGAAATGGGTACCTGAGGGGTTCGTCAAACCGGACGGTTGCCGCGCTGTTGAAGACGATGTTGATATCATTCTCGAGCAGCCTCTGGTCCGAGTCGTTCAGACCGAGCTCGTCCTCGAGCACGTCACCCGAAATGGCAATCACCTTCTCAGTAAAGTTTGGGTGGTTGTCGTTCAGGTTTTCAAACAGCTAAAGACAACAACACAGGCAACAGTTGACAACATCTGCCTTGCTCAAGTTGTACTACGGGACTGATTATCACTACCTCTACTGCTACTTGCTTCCCGCAATCCTCCCAAAGATCCACTCAGCCTATCATTCGCGAGATGGCGCATTTGTGAAAATGAGATGTAGGACGTGATGGGCGCCTTGCATGGCTGCCGTAAACAGTTAAAATTCGACTCCTGTAATAACTTGTGATCATCCGTTCATACTGATTTGTAATCATACTGCGTAATTGTCAGTTTGAAAATATTAAACGAAGATCATTATTATTATTAACTTTAACTTTGGGGTGCTTTTAGTCTAATGGTTAGCATGCTGGACTATCAGTTGAGAGATTGGGGGTTCAAATCCCCACCAGGGGAGAAATTTATTTTGAGATTTCTGCACCACCTATCCAACTAAGCTAAAATGAGTACGCTGACCATACACTGTTGGTGGGAAGATGAGACGGCATGAGAGAGAACTGGCCACCTGTCCTCATATGCCAAGGCTAAGAAAATGAAGTTGATAACAATTCATTCACATGGCTGCCTCTAAGGTTAGCTTAAGGCAGAGTTTTTCAAACTGTGGTCCGCGGACCAAGTGGGGTCCGCGAAGGAAATGGCAGGGGTCCACGAAAGCGTTCTGAAATATTAAGTAGTGATTAACACTGCATGGTTTTAGCATTAACAGCTTTTGTTTTCAAATTCATGCACTTAATTATAGTATGCATGTAACTGCATGATCAATACGTGTCCGATTGGGAATTTGATCACAGTTATCACACCGTTTTTGTGACGCTGCTGGTAGTTATTCTTTGCGTAAACCCTACTATATATTATACAGTGATGTAAATAAAACGTATGGCCAGGTTACATTTCTAGTCTAATAGCCTAAAACGTGTGTGTTTTAATAAAATTTAATAAATAATTTCTGAGTATCGACTAATATGCTGGCCTATTTCCTGATGGTGTCAAATCTGGATATTTGTGGAATTCGTCCGATTTTAGCCTTTAAAGGAAAAATAATACAGAGTTTGTGCAAAGCACATTCCTATTTCGTTCACGTTCGCTGTAATAACCTAACTATATAAGTTTGCTGTATGTAGTAAGTACGGTATGGATAACTTTTTTGAAACGTAAGTAAATGGTGCGTATCCAAAATAGCACCAAGAACTGACAGTTTGTGCAAAGCAAAGCAAACACATCCCTCCCACTGACATTAGGCCTAGGTCTACTGGTTGTTGGCTGTGTTGAGTTTTCCGTAATTATTGCAGGAAGTTAATAACAATTTATTCAGTGTTACTTTTTATATTATAATAGTGCTCAGCATCACAAGCAAGCTTGTATTGTGGAAATAGTTTGCCTGTTATTTTGATTAAATTTTGAGTGATAAATTTTACTTAAAAATTTAAATAGGCCTACTTGGGTCCGCGAGCTATGCCTACCAAAAATAGGGGTCCCTGGTCCAAAAAGTTTGAAAACCTCTGGCTTAAGGGACTGCTTTTCTTGTTACTTTACTTTAACTTCACCTTTACTTTAACTTTTACTTTAATTGTTTTGAATTTGATAAGGATTCTGACCACGCATTGTCAATGAAACGGACCACACAATCTGGCTAATATAATTGTAATTTGTAACTTCTATTGTGCCAGTGTCTGATGCACAAGGCATCAACCGATGGCACATCAAACACAGAGCCGTAATCAGGTCAATGTCCTGAAGATCAGTCCATAAAACAGAGAGGCAGCCCATGGTGGATAAGCAATTTGAAAGCTCTAGGTAAGTTTTAAGTTGAGAATGAAATGACACAAGCGATTGAGCAACGCAGCCAGATACAGGGAGAGATATCCAAAAAGACTTGATCTGATATAGCGCCAGTGATTAAGTTTGTCTCAATGTGGCACTGAGAAATTTTGAAGATTTACACTACATTACATTCAAACGCACTTGCACTGAAATCTGAATCTAGACATATAGATGTAAAACAAATTAAATGATCTGCCAATATATACGTCACCCACATAAACATAGGTCTATAATTATAAGTATGCACTCTTCTACGGCCCAATCCAGGAGCTTTGCCTATGTGGGTCCTTCAGTCTGGAACAGTCTTCCCAGACCCTCCGCCAAGAGCTTCTAGTCCTTTCTCCTCTTCAGTTCCGTAGACGCTTGAAAACCTTTCTTTTTGCCTTTTGCAGTCATGCGGGTCGAGAGCGCCGCTGATTTGAGTGGCGCTATATAAATGTTCCATTACAATTACAATATAATAAAATTTTCAACTAATTTGAATCTCACTCACCGGTTCCTTTAACATGTTTGCAAGACGTTCAGCCGCACTCAAGCCCTTTCTTGGTCGGATGAGGCAGTAGACTGTCTTCACCCCAGGACATGACCTCACGAGTTTCTCAATCAGAACCTTGCCAACAAATCCAGTTCCTCCTGTAACGAGGATGTTCTTGCCCGAATAGAAGTCAGGAATTGACGACATAATTGCTGGTGACTGCATCGTCAAAGTGTGCCAAATGACTAAAAATAACAGCAAAACTACTCATAAATTGTTAAACACAAAACACCAGCGCTGTTACACAGGTTCAGGTGTGGCATAATGTCTAGTTAAACAAAACATATTTATACCACACTTAGATCATGCACTTACCACCACCGCTTCCTGCTTCTTAACACTGAACATGCTACAGAACTTTAGGTTCAATAGCTGTTTGGTATCACTGTTCTTTTCTTTTGGCCAAAGAAAAATTCCTGTGTACTTGATTTCCCACCTCTTAGCACGTCCGAAAGCAAGGGTATTTCATACTAAAAATCCGTTAAAATTCATCTGCAGTGCAGAATCTATCGGGCAAACATACATGTTACAGATTAGCCATCTCATTCTACTGGTGAACTAGATGCAGCCATTACTTCGCATCAGTACAATACCTCCGAAAATTTGCATACAATAGATCCTGACTCAGAACAAAGTGCAAATATGCATGTTTGAAACCGGCGCTACATAAATTCTGTTCCATGCGATAACGACACTCGTAAGGGTTCTTGACGGTTGTCATGGTAACATAACCAGCGTATTTATGACCACCAATCAATTACTGTACTAAATAATGAAAATCGCGGGAAATTTCTATTACGTTTTCACCTATTTGATAAGTTTAATTAAAATTGTAATAAATAAAAATCTCACTACGCGCAAGGCACGCCGGGAAAGGGCATGAGACGTAACTGTAATCTATAAATAAATCGGTTTGCGATTGGCTGCTTTCAAAACAGCAGATGAACCAGGTGCATGCGCCGCAATTTAGACGATTTGTTAGTAATGGCAGAGTATAAATAATTATTTATAATAATAATAATATAATAATAATCTGACATTTATAGCGCGCCTAAACAAGATAACAAATTGCACGAAGGCGCGTAACAATAGGCCTTAGAGAAAGCCTAACTATAGTACATTTTAAAAAGATAAGTTTTAAGGTTAGTTTTGAAAGTCGATGGTGTTGAGGATTTGCGAATGTAGTCTGGCAGTTTATTTCATTATCTCTAGCTCCTGGGCTTATAGTAATAATCTTCGCCTAAACACCCTCAAAAACTTGTGAACTAATAATTTCTGCTAGAGGGAAAGTATACCACTATCCCCCACGGGAGTAATCCGGCCGTGTCTCTGCCAGTCTGCCTTAAGGGTAATATAAGAGCCACAAAGTTGATCCGACCTTAAAATGAATATTCATCTTGACAAGGTCCTATCAACCTTTTCAGCATCACTCCATGCGCTTCGAGTCCTCCGTTCCCATGACTTTCCACCTAATGTTTTGCAGGAAATAGCAAGGGCCAATAACGTAGCTTCTCTGATGCACGCTTCCCCAGCCTGGTGGGGGTACATTCAAATCAGTGATATTTCAGTTCTAAGAATAATTCCCAATTTTACTTCTAAATCAGTTCAGAAGACTCAATTTCAATTCTAATTCTATTTTCGTTCTGAAAATAATTCCTATTTCAGTTCTAATTCAAGTTCTGAAATAATTTCAGTTCTAATTTCGGTTCTGAAATAATTTCAGTTCTAATTCCAGTTCTGAAATAATTTCAGTTATAATTCCAGTTATGAAGTAGGGCCTAGTAGTACCGGTAGGGCCCATTAGGCCTATGTATAATTGAGCTCTCAAATAACGCAAAACCACAACTCGTGCAGTTGTTAGTCAGTTCCAACATATTATATAGCGTGAACTTCAAATGTTTTTGTAAAGTTTCAGAAAGACTTTAATTCAAAGACTTAAGACTTGTGCGTACGACTTCTTCACCTGGCAGTTAGGCCCTATAGCAATCTGCACAAAGAAAAAATCCTCTCTACAAATTCTTAGAGCAGTGCTTCCATTAACTTCTGAATCATGGGGTCATGGACACATCATAGGCAGGGGCGGACTGGCCCACCGGGCAACCGGGCATTTTCCCGGTGGCCTGGCCTGGCAAGTTGACTAAATAAATTTTCTTTGAAATTCTATAAAGTTCACACACACAATTACAGAATATTTGGCAATTAAACAAGATAAAAGCAAAAACTGAAAATAACATCTGATGCAGTGACGTTGCAGACAAGCGTAGGAATATACTAATATTCAAAAGTAAATGGCTGTAATACTGCTCCCGCTTTGGGCAGCAATTTTTTTAAGAAGCGACATCTGGCGCTGGAGCGTGAAACTGTCTTGTCGCGTAAGGGAGGGGTAGCGATATTTGCGACGCCGCGTTCTCGATTCAGTAGGATCACTTCCCGTTCCCACGGTTTGATGTTGGAATGGACAGATGTTCTCTTCGAAGCGATGTACCGCTGAGTTAGCAGGTCAAGTTTTGACCTTTGCTCGGATTCGGTGATGGTCTTCCGACGACGCTATCCTGGTCAGCGAGACCCCAACTAAGGTCAAATGTAATGCCCCGTGAAACAGATGTCTGGCTAGTAATATACTCTCGTGGGAACTCTTTAAACCGCGGGCACTCTTCGCATAACTATAGACTGAAACGAGGAAAGATATGGTAGCATTTCCGATAGATTCGAGCGGTTGTTCGATAACCGTTTCAGTAAGCTCACCAAGTCAGTCTTCTCGTGAAAGCCGTTAGGAGTCGTTGGTTTGCTTTCGAAGAGGACGGACGGTAGTTCTTGTCGTGTTTTCAGAGGCGTAGATAGTCCGTTCTGTCTTGCACTTTGGAAGGCTATTATAGTTAGCTTGTATTCGGCCGATATAGAAGTCAGCCATGCCTTTCTCGCTTGTCTTTCGAGGAGTGCTCTCTACATCAACCGTGGCGCTACAGAAGTCCTGCGGGGAAGTCCAAATCGTGAAGGGGAAGTCTGTATCAAATTACTTTCTGTTACTTTCCAACAGGGTAATACGTATGATGATGACAGGATGATAATAGATTACTTGTGAACGTTATAATCTGCAGTACAGATCATAGTGTAAAATCAGAGCAAGGATTTTAAACTCAGAGACTGTTAGTGTTAAGAGTCCCGATTATAGAATCAGTTGTGCATAATGCAGTAGTGAGGCTTTTAGCCGTTGTTAAGTATTGGCGTTATAGGCTGTAGTAAATAAACTCTAAACTAAGATGTGTTTATACAAGCTGCTCAATTCTAATCTCTATTGCCGTGGCTGGGCTGGGAGCGCTGCTGAGTAGGTTTCGTGAAGATGCGCTATATTAAATTTCTGAATGAATAAACGAATGTCGAAGCGTTCTGTGGATAAGTCTGAAGAACTTCTACAGCGCCATAGCGATGAGGAATCGGCAAGAGAAACTCCTACATCGTGCCCGCCCTCCTCTAGACCGGTGGAAGAAATGATCGAGGTCTATGTTTGACACATTTATGCAGCGCCAGGAACACTGTCTTGGAACGACAAGGGCTGAGCATAGAACATTTATGGAACGCCAAGGGACGGAGCAAAGGATGTTTATAGAGCGCCAGGAAACCTCTTTGGAACGTCAAGGCGAAGCCTTACAGAAATTGGAAAGACGTTTAAGTAGGCTAGAAACGCTTCATAGTTTAAATCGTCAAAAATCTTCAATTAACATTTCCTCACACCGGAAGTTCAATATGTTATATCCGAAAAATTGTGTTAAGTGAATACTAGAGCCTACTGAATTAAATAATGCTAAAACATAACAATATTTCACCAAGAGAGTGGGTCATGCTTTTATTAATAACAGGAGAGAAAATACGGTAGAATTGGAAGAAGGTAACGCAGCGGCAAGTAGCCTGCAAACGAAGTTTTTCAATTCTAAAATATATAAAGAACCGTCTAAGAAACTCAATGACTCAAGATCATTTGGAAGCATTAATGCTTGTCATGTGAAAAAGTTTTATGTCATTTGAGCTCTGAAAAGATTATAGATGAAGTGGCAAAAAAGAGTGAACTTTTAAAGAATACTTTAATGTATTAGAATTTCAGTGATATTCAGGGGCATAGCCAGACTTCATTTCAAGAGGAGGCAACTACTGCTTGTCAAAACTTTTATGCAGTGGCGGCGATCTTGTTTCTGAGGTGAGGGGGAAATTTGTCACCGAAGGGCGGTCGCAAAAACGTCTGAGAATTTAAGAATTTCACTCTGAGGATTTAAACTAAATTTTTCCATTTATGTTACGAAAAAAGTTGATGACCTTTTTTTTAGTCATTAACACATTCGAAAACTTACTTTCTTCTTCAAATCAAGAGGAGGCAAAATCCACCTCTCCTTGGGTGTACTTGAGGACGCAGGGCTATAACCCATGGTCAATTTTAAAATCCACAAAACCAAGAGGAGGCAAATGCCTCCTCTTGCCTCCATGTAGCTACGCCTATGGTGATATTAAGTTTTAATTCTTTGACATGTTTTCCATTTCTTAGCAATTCTAATGCTAAGCCTCAGCATAACTTAGTTCTTAGCAGCTAAGAACGTATATAAACTAGCCTATATATCAAAGTTTTCTGTATAATTAATAAAGTTAATATTATCTATCGGTTCAGAATTTCACAACCCCCTCCCCGGACCCATCATCTCATTGGCCTGCCAAGATAGCTAAATTGCCCGGCCTGCAACTTTCCTCCAGTCCGCCCCTGAATCCATAGGCCTATCACAAAATTTGGAATTCAAGCAAAATAGATAAGAGTCATGAACTCCACACCCATCCATTTTTGGAGTCCCATAGGGCCACAGTAACAGTAAAAAAAACTCTGAATTTCTTATATATAGGGGAGGATAACACATTGTTTATTTGTTAGTATTTCCAATTGCTGTTTGTGAGGCTGGTGCTGACAGAAGGTCTTCAATTACAGAAGAATCTTGCTGTAGGATTCATGCCTGATTACAGATTATGCATCCCAAAGAAACCACAGCCGAAGATTACCGATCTTAATGGCTCACGGTCGCATGACGGATCCCACTTGTACAAATCGCATACCGCAAAAATTATTGTTATAATTTCCGTTCGGAAAATAATTCCTATTTCTATTCCTATTTCCGTTCTCTGTAACGTATTTCAGTTCTCGTTCTATTCTCGTTCTCAAAATAATTCCCAATTTTCGTTCTTATTCTCGTCAACGAAAATTGATAATTTTACTTCTAATTCCTATTTCCGTTAACGAAAATATCACTGATTCAAATGCAGGACAGGGAGACGGTTGAGCAACTACTGAGAAAAATGCGCCGTTCTGGCCTACTATAGACTATATCCCCATCCATTCTAAGTGCGGCTGAATTGGCAAGGCAGGCTGATGAACGCCTCCTCAAGGCAGCTATACTAGACCCTGGCTATGTTCTGCGACCTTAATTAATTTCCAGCTGATCGCAATTAAGATCCCTCGTTATCAACGGCCACGAACACATAAATTTACATTACCTGATTAAATTGCAATAAAACTTTATCTCCCGAATGCTCTATGAAACATTTATTACTATTTTAGCCACTGATACTGTTTTTACATATATACTTTATACTAACATCCATTACTCTCTTGTCATCTTTATTACTAAAACTGTTGTCTGATTTATGATCAAGTGCTATAACTGTCTGCTGTGAAACCGCTATTCTACGCAAAGCACCTGCAGTGTGATCTCATCGCGTCTGTGTCGACGGGAACTTGCAATAAACGAATAGACCTATCTGATTTTGATTTGACTTGAACTATAGCTGACAGATGACAGCAGATTCAGAGTTTCTGAAGAACGTAGAATCGTTGTCTGAAAATCTCTCGGAACACCCGAGATAGTTCTACGCGTGAATAGGCATCGGCTGGATATCGAGCGGTCGACTGAGTAGGCCTACACATTCCGCAGCTGACAACTGGCGCCGTTCCAAAAACCCACTCAGCCATTATCTCCCCGGGGTAGAAGGTCGCCGACGAAGACGGCGTGAGTATAATCATATAGGCCTAATGGACTCGTTTGATGCTGTCTTTATTTTCATTATTTTAACTAATCAGACAGTCGAAAACTTAATTTGTATGAAATGATTAAATCTCTCGGATCTCATTGCCTATTTATATGCCGTCCAACTGATTGCGGCGCTATTTGCACAAATTGAACAAGGAATTAGGCCTAGGCCTATATGTATTATGGCCACGCCCAACACTTAAGTAATCGTAAATTCCAAATTTCTAAACCGCTATTCTAAAGCTAAGCGCAAAGCACCAGCTTCTTCACGAGCGTCGAGCGCTGCATCGTTTCAGAGGGGTTATCCAGAGAGCGATGTCCAGTCCAGTGAATGACCGAGTCCGGTTGCCAGAGACTGGTAGAGACAGAGGCGTCCATCCCCTCTTACGCCTATGACGCATTCCCCCAGATGTAATCAGTTCCCCCCCCCCAAGACGACGTCCCCAGACGATTGGCCGACTGTCGACAAAAGAGAAAATATCGATTACCGAACTCTGAAGCACAATAACAAAATAAATTTTACTCTTGAATTCTGTAACTTTCAGTTCGCTAATAAAGCAACATTAGCGTATGCAATATAAATATGAAGGCTTGACGATGATGACGAGCAAAAGAAACATCTGTCGAAAGGACAGTGGATTGAAAGTAGTTAATTTAAGACAGAGGCATACCGCCATAGCGGCCAGACAGTATACAAATGTAGTAACATAAGTACTAAAATTACAACAGGTGTTTCTTCAGAGCAGCAGTGTGCGTAGCCAAGCGATCAACAATTTCGTCTAGTTTTAGTGATAGAGTAGCATCTCGTTAACAGGCTAATACTGTCAGAGGTGCAAACCAGTCATCAACCATGGTTGATCTCAGTCGATTTTTCACAATGCGGATGTGACTCATTACTCGCTCAGCTGAGCAGCTGGTCACCACAAGGGAGATCAGGATTTCAATCCACTGTCCTTTCGACAGTGATGGGCACTAAACTATTTTTTTTTAGTTAAACTAAAACTATTTTGCAACTAAAAAAAGTAGTTAAACTTTTTCCAACTATTTTCCAACTATTTACGACAAACATTTTTGCAATAAAAGACGTTAAGTGAACTGTAATAATGCAAAGCGTCAATGACAATTTCACCTTCAAACTATGCAATGTGTACTGTTCTGGCATGCAGTTACATGTGCACTGTAAGTAGTGTATGAATTTGAAAACACAGGCTGTAAATGCTAAAACCATGCAGTGTTAAAATGTTTTTTTGCTGACAGTGTTCAATGTTCACTGTGGAAAAATAGTTGCATATTGCTGATTTTTTAGTTAAACTTTTTAGTTAGCAACTAAATTTTTTTAGTTAAACTATGGTTTTAACTAAACTATTTTTTTTAGTTAAACTTCTTCCTTAACTAAAATTTTTTAGTTAAACTAATAGTTAGCAACTTTTTAGTTAACTATTGCCCATCACTGCCTTTCGACAGATGTGTCTTTTGCTCGTCATCATTGTCACTGTGTAGTTGAATTAGTTCCAGTTTTCCATCATCTGGAATCAAGTCATTTAGAGGCACAAGGTCTTGTACCGGTACGGCGCGATATGCGTTTCGAAACTCCTCGAGCTCGGTTTACACTACCTGTGGGTATTGTGCAAACCGAGCTATGTATAAATTGTGTGCAATTTATACATACCTTGTAGTCTTCCACTTGTGGTGTGTAGTACAATGTATGTGCCATTTGTCTCTACGGACAAGCATGCCGCATAACGGCTCGCAACATTTATACTTAATTAAAACATTGTCCCTGGGCATGATTACTAGTAAAATGAAATTGCAAAGTATTAGCAGATCAAAATTAAGAAATGCTTATAAATCAAAGTATCTCATCTTGCGGGAGGCCACGTCAGCCAAAGAGTACCCCTTCATTCACCCTTCGCCGCAATCACCCCAGAGGCGAGGAATCTGATACCGGCCGACTTGTGTGGAAAAACCCGGCTGCTATCTGCCTTCCTCTCTGCCTGCCTGCCTGCCTGCCTGTGTTCCACCCTACCGGCCTGGAGTCAGCTCAACAAGGCTGATGGGGCTACAAGGGATCGTGGAGGAGAAGAGGGCAATACATGCTGTATTATGTGGGCTGTTATATTAAAACACTGGAACACTGGAAACCTCCTTTGGTCTGAGATTGAATATGCCGCGTACGATACGCCAACATTATGAAATTGACTAATCGATTAATCACTGAAATGGAAAGAATGAGCAGAGGTTTGACTTTAATGTACTAAAAATTTCTTCTTTCCCCCCCTGAAAAGGCTATGAAGATTTCTGCTTCATTCCCCCCATAGGATGGACGCCACTGGGTAGAGAGACGAGGGAGAGGAGGCAGAACAGCTATTACGGCAGGTTTCGTTGAGGACGTAATTTCGCTGCATCAAGGACAGCAGCTTATCATTGGCACTGTGACAACTCAAGTCTGCAAGACAATAGCCAATATATATTTATAAGTGATCTTAAATAAGTCTACATGTCTTCAGTTGTACATATATGGATGTGTAACAGACCGTTAAAGGCAGAAGTATTGAACAAGTGTGTATTGCGTTGTACATGGTATGCCACAGGCTGTGGGCCGGGAGCCACTTACGTCTCCTAAGAGCCGATGCTCACAAAAGTTTTGGTTTTGTGACGTCGAGGCAGAAACATGTTCACACAACAGTTTTGGAAACATTAACACTACATGTATAAGAAATAATACAGTGATGTATACTCTGAAACTGGATATGATGTATAATTTATCCGCCTGCGGTGTTTACTTGGCTGAGGTTGGCTCACACAACTGTTAAAGGCCATTAGGCCTACAGCTGCACGATGGCCTGTTCTCATTTGCATAAAACCTTGTCAAATGGGCGGTAGGCAGCTGTGGCGCGGCGCAGCCTATGACGTACATTGTCGTTGTGTATCCGCAAACTCATTCCAATTTGCGGGAAACTGGTTCTTCATATGGGTGATGATAACGCTTGCAACTGGTTGGGCACGAACCGGATACGAAGAAGACGAAAGATAGTGTCGTAGACCTGTAATAGTAAGAGCTTATTAATATTGATGTCTAACGGGCCAATGGCGAGTAGTTACATTCCTTACCTGAAACTAGCAAGTTTATCTTCTATCGACTAATGAGTGGAGGGTACTGGTCGGGCCTTTAGAGCAGCTTCCGAATCTCACCAAATTTTACCCGGTGGTACCTGGCACCGAAAGTCGTCTAACGCGCCTATTCCCGACTTCTGGAAATGATCGGAATTTTTTTGCAAATTTTTGAAATTCTATACAATGCAATGGAAAACCATCTATTCTATAGGCCCAAGGACTTTTTATCCTTGCTATAGGCCTAATGTTTACGCGTAGGCCCTACACCGTAAACACGTGATGGATGCACGGCACTAGTTATTTAAAAATTTTATGATGTTATTCCAAATGCCTATTGAATTTTATAAAAACCAATTTGCTCAGAATTTTCTGACCAAGACGTGACTTGTACGGCCTTGTAAAAATTCTGCCATACCACCACCACCACCACCACCACCACCACCACCACCACCACCACCACCACCACCACCACCACCACCACCACCACCACCACCACCACCACCACCACCACCACCACCACCACCACCACCACCACCACCACCACCACCACCACCACCCAGTCTTGTTGTCAAGACCTTATACCTCAAGACCAAGACCAAGACCAAGACCTTGAACCTCAAGACCAAGACCAAGACCAAGACCTTGAACCTCAAGACCAAGACCAAGACCAAGACCTTGAACCTCGAGACCAAGACCAAGACCAAGACCTTGAACCTCAAGACCAAGACCAAGACCAAGACCCAAAAAATCGCAATCAGGTCAAGACTTCTAAAATTGTCAAGTCGGAATATTCGCTATTTTAATGAAAAAAATGAGTCCTTTATTTTATTCAAGCAAATTAACTTTAGGCCTAAGTGCAAACGCAGAGAAATCCGAATTTGTATTCAAAAGTCCTTCATGCAAACTATTATTCCAAATGCCTTTTGTATTTTATAAAAACCAATTCGCTCAGAATTTTCTGACCAAGACGTGCCTGGTGGGTCTCATAAAAATTCCGCCATGTGAAAAAATACGTTCTACTGGTGCTGAAGTCGCTGAGACACACAGAGTAGCTTTTCAAGCACTGGATGTAAATGTACAGATAGTGAGTCCTTTTGAAATCTTCCCATGGTTTATCATACCGTCTGATGCAGAATAACTGTTGCTGCAGCCAATGGGATTTCCTGACCAACAAGATTTGTATCCATCCATAGATATTGGTCGTATGATGCAAGCAGGCTTGATGCAGAATTCTTGAGTTCTGTTGAATGACTGTTCATATTGACAGCCGGTCTTGGTCTTGGTCTTGCGAGACCAAGACCAAGACTTTGAAAATCAAGACCAAGACCAAGACCAAGACCAAGACCTTGAACCTCAAGACCAAGACCAAGACCAAGACCTTGAACCTCAAGACCAAGACCAAGACTTTTAAAAACGAACTCGAGTGCACTCGAGACCAAGACCTTGGTCTCGAGGACAACAAGACTGCCACCACCACCACCGCCACCACCACCACCACCGCCGCCGCCGCCGCCGCCGCCGCCGCCACCACCACCACCACCACCACCACCACCACCACCACCACCACCACCACCAAAGACACAAAACACAGATAAATGGAGAAAATACAGTTGCAGTGAGACATAGACAGACACACGCGCAGGCACACGGAGGCACACAGCCAAACAGACACAAGCACCTATACAGAGACACAAACACATCCGCAGAGATCGCTGTATCTATGTGCTGCTACAACAGGCTGTGCTTTAATCATCCCGGCCTCGTCGTCGTTCAAGTGAGATGGAATTGAAAGGCGCTGTGATGATTGGAGCCAATAAATGGATGTGAACCTGCGTCACGATCATCAGTCAACCGGTGTTCGCTTCAGAAGATGGTCTGTCTGTTTGTCTGCCTGTCTGTCTGTGTGCATGGCATCGAATCAGTCTGAGTCTGGAACGGAGGCGTAGTCCGCAACTCTCATGCATAAAAAACAGACATTCGCTGTGGATCCTAATTCCGACAGACACAATAGATGCACACAGACGACATTCATGTCGATCTCCATTAGAATCCGGACTATGTATTTACCATATCGAGTGACGGAATAAACTGTCAATCAAACAGGTGCTAAAGTGACTGGGTATGGAAGAGTGGGACGCAGTAGCCGATTGGTTAGAGTGCTCGACTTGTAATGCGTAGAGTTCAGGTTCGATCCTCCTTCTCTGAGACGGTTACTGTGTAACCTAGAGCAAGTACTTCACTCACAATTGTTCAGCGCCATCGATTGATGCTTGGTCAAGCGCCCTTGTAACGGCATGTGTCGTGTTACGGCGCTGTAGAAATCGTCGTATTCATTATCATCATCATCATCATCATCATCATCATCATCATCAGCATCATCATCATCATCATCATCATCATCATCATCATCATCATCATCATCATCATCATCATCATCATCATCATCATCATCATCATCATCATCATCATCATCATCATCAGCATCATCATCATCATCATCATCATCATCATCATCATCATCATCATCATCATCATCATCATCATCATCATCATCATCATCATCATCATCATCATCATCATCATCATCATCATCATCATCATCATCATCATCATCATCATCATCATCATCATCATCATCATCATCATCATCATCATCATCATCATCATCATCATCATCATCATTAGATAGTGGCGATTAATAAATGCATGAAACAACAAGTTAGGTCATGTGATGTGAGGAACTGTGATGTCTGTAGTAGCGCACTGATTCTGTAGTGTAATTCAACAATCGTGGATTCGAATCTGCTCAGCGCACTCCCTGTAACATCTGTCTCGAGCTTCAGATAAAATATTTAATGAACTGCTAGTGACGCCTCTCCTACATTGTCAGTAACCATCAGATAAGTGTATCTGTGTATACAGTCAGAAGGAATATAATCATTACACCGTCCAACGGTTTGCCATCCTAAAGTAACAGCATCATATTCAGAGTAATCCTAATTACTATGCTCCGTGGTCTGTCTTCCTCTCTCTGTGGTCTGACATAATCGCCACTGATTCTGTCTAATTCTGTCCTGGAATGCAGCTTTGTTGTAGAAGCGAACATCGTCTGATGCTTTGCGCATTTAAGATAACGGCACGTCTTCTTCTCTTTCTTCTTCTCTTTCCTCTCCTTCTTAGTAAACCAACTCATTGTACTTAAACCAATATACATGTACAGTGTTTGCTTTTTTTATTGATCCCATCGTCAAAACAAGCCGTGGACTGTGGTCATGTCACCCTGCTAGCTCTCTATGACATAAGTGCAGCCTTTGACACTGTAGACCACTCTATTTTCCTAAACCGGCTATCTATATCTTTTAGTATCACTGACATTCAACTTTTGAGTGTCTGTGTGTCTGTGTATGGCTCAAAGCATCTGTGCGTGTTTTCTTTATTTATCTGTGTTTTTGGCGTGTCTATAATTTGAGTCTGTCTATATGTGTAAGTGTATTTGCGTGAGGTTTGTTATTGTATGTGGCCGAGTCCTTCTGTGTCCCTGTGTCATCTTCATTTATCTCTGTGTGTGTCTGTGTCTGTGTTTATATGCTTGTATAAGTCTACCTGTGTGGGTGAGACTGTGTGTGTATGGCATTTCTGTGTAATTATATGCGTCTGTATTTGTCGCTGTCTTTATGGTCTCATCTATGCTGAATTCTTACAAAAGTTTGATGGCTAAAACGCTCGTTACACAAACTATATAATAATTAGCCTATATCGATTATTAAGGCCTAACCCAAACTTGAATTATTGCTTTGTTATTGTGAAATTGTTGTTGAGCACTACTTTGTGCATGGCATCCGGTCACTTTGTATTGTTAACGGAGGCGGAGTTCGCGATCCTGATGCATCAGCACAGACATTCCGTCTTAATTTCATCAGAAACAATAGATACATGTTGTATACGACGTCCACGTTGGTCTTCCATTAGAATTCGGAGAATGTATCAATACCGAGTTGATTGAATTATTGGTGAATTAAAAAAACACTTTATTCGTTAAACTGACTGCGCATGGTAATGTTGTACACGGTAGCCTAGCCGATTGGTTAGAGTGCTCGACCTGTAATGCCGAGAGTTCAGGTTCGAGGCGCTTCCGTCTCTGAGACGGTTACTGTGTAGGGGCCTTAAGCAAGTTCTTCACTCAGAATTGCTCAGCATCATCGATTGATGTTTGGCCATTAGATAGTGGCGCTTAATAAATGCATAAAAGAACAATAGTTAGGTCATGCAATGTGAGTAACTGTGGTCTCTGCAGTAGCGCACTGACCCTATAGTAACAGACGATAACAAGTGTAACAGGAGTCGAATTTAAATGTATGGAAACCATGCAAGGCGCCGATCTACAGTACTACTACTCATTTTACAATCGCCACCTAGGGAATGAAGGCTGAGTTAACATTGTGGGTCTAGCGGGTATCGGACCCGCGTCCTTCTGATCTCAAGGCGGACATGGCTATTGCGGACTTGATTTGATATAGCGCCGGTTAATAAGCTGGTCTCCCTGACGTGGCTTTTGTGTGGCGCTGAGAAATTTCGGAGATTTACATTTACACACTACATTATATTACACGTCCGTTCATCGTCACTGGAGCCCACACCATAGATGAGTTGCCTTGCTGTCATAGGCGTAGACTCTGGGGGGTCAGCCGGGGCACGTGCCCCCCAATAATTGAGGAGCCGGGGCAATGCCCCCCAAAAATCGAGAGGAGAATTTCTTCAAATATTAAAATATTAGGCCCTATGTTTCAATACAGACAAATTTCTTCAGAAACAGACAAACAGAGACACAGAACTGAAATACTATCAGAAATCCATAATGGAAACAAAGATTTATTTTTATCTTCAATATCTTCAATGTGAAACAAATTTACAGGTAAACAAAACACTCATTTCATACGCATTAACGTAGGCTACCACCGGAAGCCTTTGCTGACTGCCCAGACCAGAGGTGTAACAAGCTTTTCGGATTTTCCTTTAAACAACAACAAAAAGAAAACCACAAAATTTCTTTTTGTTTAAAAAAATTAATTTCTTATTTTTGTAAAAGTTATTTTAATGGCATTGATTAAATGATTTTAAATTTTCGGAAATCGCAACTGAATTTACTGAGTTGGAGCTCTTGTTCATGCCATTTTTCATGATTTTTATGATCCGAAATCAGAAAAACTTAAAAAACAACCAAAACAACAAAAAACATAAAAACCAAAAAACCGAAAAAACAACAACGTTTCATCTTGAAAAAAACTTGTTTGCACCTCTGGTCCAGACCCCATGCCCAACCAATATTTTGCTCCACCAATATTTTGCCCCACCAATATTTTGGACAAGTTTACGCCAGTGCTTGCTGTGGTTCCTTATTTCTGCACTGGTTTTAAGAAAATATAAAAATTGGAATTATCTCTGCCAGCATTTCCATGGGCATTAGATGGAACCCAGTTTGAGCTCTAGCCTCTAGGGCGTCTAGGCCAGCGGTTCTCAACCTTTTGAGATTCAAGGACCACTTAAAAATTTTGTGTCTCGGTCACGGACCACCACTAAAAATTGTGCCAAAAACCAAATTAATACAAAAGAAATTTTTTGCCATAAATCCGTGTATTATTAGTTTCCTGCTGCTATCTAGCCGATTCTGGCGATTGAAATAAAACAAAAATTTACAAAATTTGTCTGTTTGCATGTTTTAAATTGTAAAAATATAAATTGTAGGCCTTGCGCGCGGACCACCAGACAGATGGCCGCAGACCACCAGTGGTCCGCGGACCACAGGTTGAGAACCGCTGGTCTAGGCTATATGCATGGGTCCATATTGGAATGTGGGTCCTATAATTATGGGCTCCATGTGGGCTGGCTGGCAGGGAAACAATTACCTACGTGTTGTTTTTATTTTCTCTTACTTCGTAATCTGTACTACAATCATTGCTAGTAAAATATTATCAAATATTAATCTCAATAAGTATAAAATTTTGAACCCTTTGCTTTTGCAACAGAGGACATAGAAAAGAACAACTTATCGGAACTACACGTAACATGTAGGCTAACTACGGGCAGAGAATTTCCCAATATGTACGTCGATGGAATTTCCCTCATCTGCTATGAATATTAATGAGATAGCTCACTGGGTGTATAATTTCTGTACTCAATTGACCCCGCCCATTGCCTTGCCCCAGCCAGTGTTTTGAAACGTGGGAACCGGATCCGAAGCAGAAAGAAAAGTACAGTAGACCTGCAATAGTAAGAACTAATTAATATCGAAGTCTAACGCGTTCATTCCTTACCTGGATTTAAAAATTTCTTACCTTCTATCGACGAATGAGTGGAGCCAGGTTTGAGACATAGCGCCGCGCAATGAGTATGTAAATTTCGAGAAATTCAAAGACCGCTGCTAGACTTAACTAGACAAAATGAATAGAAACCAGTATGGTGGGTAAATTACGGTATGGGCAAGAGATACATCTTTTTTACAAGAAATGTTATATTCCCAAAACATGTAACATTATGCCACAATTCTTTCACAGACATGTTTGCAACTAGCGTTTAATCTAGTTCCCCTCTTCTGGGGGATCGAGGTATTTGGGGGGAGGGGCGGGACAAACGAGCGGCCGATGGACGATCGCCGAGGTGCGCAGCGCCGAGCAGAGGAGGGGTTTGCGGAGGAGTATGAGCCCCTTCCCTAATCAGGAGAAATTTTGAAATTCCACACTAATGGTAGCATTTTAAGCTGTCATCTTAGCAAAATTCCTCTGTTTTCAGTGCTGATAGGAGTGGATCAGCTTACCCTCATTGCTCAAGAAGGTGTCTGAAATGCTGACCACGACACAATAGCAGAAATAGTTCACAAATGGTACACAAGATGTCTCTAAGCGCATTCTCTTACACTAACTAGCATTCGGCAAATTAAGTCATGGAGAGAGTTGAAAGTATATGCGAAAAACAGAAAATGGATATGTATTTGGAAGCAGAAATATTTAGCACAAGGTGTGATAATTTACTGCTCTGCGACTTCATGGGCATCAAGTTGAACTGAAACGGAAGAAATCTCATGACTGTTGAACCCGAATTGCCAAAATCGTTAGTGAGTTTGCCAGTAGAGACATTCCGGAATATTTACGTGGAATTACTCACACTATTTAGTTTTGAACATAGAATCTGACAATAAATTTTCATTCAGTTCTGAACATATCTGACAATAACTTGTCATATTTTTCATAAATTGGAATATTTACATGGAATTGCTCACAATATTCAGTTTTGAACATAGAATCTGACAATAACTTTTCATTCAGTTCTGAACATATGTGACAATAGCTTGTCATATTTTCCATATATTCCTTGTTGAATTCATGTAAAATTCTGATCTAACTTTTAATATTTTCCATATTAAAGGAGTATTTAAGGAATTTTTCCTTAGGCCAAAAAAAATAATGGTGTGTTTCCGGTAACGCGACCGAGTCACTTTTTTGGCGCGACTCGGATAATTTTGGGAAAAAATTTTTTTTTCGTAACTCATTTCGTGTGAGAGTTGCAGTTTTCCGACAATTGAAACCTCACTTTCTGTGCCATAGGTTCAGAATTGCGACATATAGGTGCTTACTAAAGGAGTCGACCGTGGGAAACTAGCGGTCTTTCAATGTAAATAAGAGTACCGTTAATTAGAGCAACGAGATGCGTCGCCCGATGTGCAGACCTGCACGGGAAGGACTTAGGTCTAAGGGTAATTAGAGCAAAAAATGGGCTGTAAGTTTCCCATGGTCAGCTAAATACAAATGTGGGAGGGTTGGGGAGATAATAGACCCGAAAGTCTGCGATTTTCCCACGGTTATGCGTCAGAGTTATTAACCAAATCCAGTCGTCGCATTCAATGTATTATCAACATCTACGATTATCGCACGTATCATAGTATGAGTAAAGTTTCCTTTATAGCAACTGGCCTCAAGGTCAGCCTCAGCCTCCTAAGCAACCAGCCCTGCCTATGGGGAACAGTTGGTCGCAATGGCGACTGGTCGGTGCCGGCCAGCTATTCGGGGGGTCCGCTATTCTGGGAGCCCACCGGAGTATACACACATACAACATACATACATACAACATACATGTATGCATACATGCATACATAAATGCATAAATGCATAAAAATACATAAATGCATACATACATAAATGCATACATGCACATATACATTAATACACATATAAATGCACACATACATACATACATACATGCATACATACATGCATGCATACATGCATACATACAACATACATACATGCATACATAAATGCATACATACACATATACATTAATACGCATAAATGCACATATACACATACTTGCATACATACATACATGCATACATACGTACATACAACATACACACATACATACAACATGCATACAACATACATACAATATACATACAACATATATACATAAATGCATACATACACATATACATTAATTCACATATAAATGCACATATACAATACATGCATACATACATACATACATACATACTTTCCCGCTGCGGATCGCCTATAGGGTCTCTGCACTGGTTAGGCGTTGTCTAGAGCAGCGGTTCCCAAACTTTTCTGGGTCGCGACCCACTTGTGAATAGCTTGGCAGTCTCGGGATCCACTCTGTAAAATTAAGCATTGTGTACTAAAATTTGCTTCGTAAATTGGCATCGAAATATGCGGATTTACGTACAGCGCTTAGAAATTTAAAGCATTAAAAGGAAATTTAGGTAAAAACAGTTTACAATTTATTGCAATCCAGCTAGTTTTACCCCAGTCATATCCAAATGTTGTTGCTGCAAAAAAATAAATGTTTCTCGAAACAATTTGGCGACCCACTTGCTAGAGCTTCGCGACCCACTTTTGGGTCGCGACCCACAGTTTGGGAAACTCTGGTCTAGAGGGACTTGCTCCCCCATACCTGCGGGAGTTGTGTCGCTCTACCTCGGGGGTCTTGCGGAGATCTGCTCTTCGCTCGGCTGACCAGGCCGAGCTATTGGTCCCCCGCACGCGGACAGCCATTATGCAGCGACGTTCTTTTTCGGTCGCTGGACCTGCAACCTGGAATGGCCTTCCTGTTGCACTTCGCCTGGTCCCTATGACTCACTCTACCTTGTTTCTTGCAAACTTAAAAACTACTCTCTTTAGCCGTGGTTGGACTAGGAGCGCTCCTGAGTAGATAACCTTGAAGGGACGCTATATAAAAGCTCATTAATAATAATAATAATACTAATATTCATACATACAACATACATACATGCATACATAAATGCATACATACATAAATGCATACATACACATATACATTAATACACATATAAATACATACATACATGCATACATACATACATACAACATACATACATACATACAATATACATACATAAAATATACATACATGCAACATACATACATACATAAATGCATACATACACATATACATTAATACACATATAAATGCACACATACATACATACATACATACATACATACATCATATATACATACATACAACATACACACACAATATATGTTAGACTATCGTTGATGGCTGCCAGAAAACGATATCAATGAACTACACTTGTTAAAATATAAGCCTTCTAGCATATATAAGAAAACATTTTTAAAATTTAATTTACTGACATTATCTGTCAGTAAATTAAATTTTAAAAATATATTTTAAAGAACATTGAACTGTTTTTAGCAAGGTGTTTATTTAGTGACATCTTCTTGTTCTCAAAATGTAAGAAAAACAAAAAGGTGATATGGTCGCTATGAAAAGGCATTGTATAAAAATATTTTACAAAAAAAAAATATTTTCCTACCTACCTACCCAGTTTTTTAAAACTCCGTTACCGGAAACACACCATTATTTTTTTTTGGCCTTATTATTGGGTGTAATGGCAGGGGGAAATATCCTGGGGGTGGGTATTGGCAGAGGAATAACGGCAGAGGGTTATTGGCAGGGGTAATGTCCAGGGGGTAATGTCCTGATCCCTGGTAGCATATTTTTGTGATATATGCAAAAACACAAATGGAAAATGATGCCACTCTTACCACACCATTTTGGGCAAAAGTGACACATACTGACACTCACGGTGAGACAAGTTTGGTACGGAATCAGTGACCTTGGTTACTATTTGGGTATACGCATTATTTATTTGGCAATTAATAACAGTAATGAAAAATGAAATAAAACTGTCAGTCATGTTTGTATTCTTAAATAATAAAAATTTGTAGTTTATGACAGTAATCACATATTTCTTGTCACTGGGCATAATATGGACGCAGCTTTAATGACGCGAGTATGGGCATGTTAATCGTCGACTCCAGGTTTCTTTGGGTCGGTTGCTGTAAAGACTTCTTGTTCTGACGCGAGTTTGTATTAGCCTTTTGGATTTGGATTTTATTTTATTTATCAGCATCTGCAACCTGAGATCAAATCCTGTGTGTGTGTGTGATATAATCATATGTTTGTGGTCACATTTGTAGTTCTGGCTTGAACAGTAGATGCTATTGGACTAGCTGGGTTTGGCAAGTTTTATTTGCTTGTGCTTTAAAGTTACGCTTTTTACTATGTCTTCGTGTCGGCCTGTTGGTTCGTCCATCATTTTGTCACTAAGTGTGGTTGACTCTTGCGTGGAGCTTGTTACAGTTTCTGAGTGAGGCATTGTGGTATCTCAGGATGTGGATGCTTCTGTATGTTCTGCAAATTCAATCTGTAAGCAACGTCTCACTATTACTGCTTTCGTGGGCTTCCAAAGACACGATACACTCAGTCACTGGCATTGCTGAAGGAAGAAAGTCTTCATCTGTAAAAAACGTCAGAATTGAAGAGAAAATGCCCGTCCTTTAGAATCCATTCCGCTCTTTCTCAATTGAAGCCGTACTTTCATATGTATGTTAAAACAATTCAGCTTTTTCATATTCAGTAGCACGCTTGTCTGGATTTGCAACCACCCATTTGTCCAATTCATCGTTGATTCTCTTTTCCAGAGGCCCAAAATGTAATATCATGGGGCTGGAGTCTGTCAAGGCCGTAGCCAGGATTTTGTTTCGGGGGGTGTTTTCTGTTTCGGGGAGTGTTTTCTGTTTTGGGGGTTGTTTTCTCGTTCTTGAGCAAGCCAACAAGCAACCGAGTCAACCGACCAAGGGGTTTGGAGTTAGTAAATGCATTATTTCATTTCTTTTCACTTCTTTTTACATTATTTAATTTCAGGGGGTGTTTAAACACCCAAAACACCCCCTACCTACGGCCTTTGAGTCTGTGGCTGGTGTAAGGTGGAAAGGGGTCCATAGAGTAGTGGTAACATCACTAGCGTGAAGAGCAGTAGGTAGAGGGATCGCTTCCCGCAACTCTCCCAAAGGTCCACTCAGCCTATCATTCGCGAGATGGCGCGTTGTGAAAATGAGTTGTAGGACGTGATTGGCACCTAGTGTGGCTGCCGTATACAGTTAAAATTCGACTCCTGTAATAACTTGTGATTATCCGTTCATATTGATTTGTAAATCATATGTACTGCGTAATTGTCAGTTTGAAAATATTAAACGAATATTATTATTATTATTATTATTATTATTATTATTATTAATTATTAATTATTATTATTATTATTATTATTATTATTATTATTATTATTATTATCATTATTATTATTATTATTGTTATTACTATTATTATTATTATTATTATTATTATTATTATTATTATTATTATTATTATTATTATTATTATTATTATTATTATTATTATTATTATTATTATTATTATTATTATTATTATTATTATTATTATTATTATTATTATTAGTGACCATAGTTATGTTGTTTTCCTTAGCCACAGTAATAGCGTCCATTGATTTGTGACTTTCCCAGCCAATTTCTCCTCTCTGTTGAAAGGATGATCACACCCATTATGCTCAGCAAACTGAAATGCCAGACACCTCAAATCAAGAAGTGACAATTCATTAAAATGGCATTGCATCTCAACAGCATGGTGACATATTTCATCTTCTTGGGTTTCACTGAACACTCGTTTAAACCTATCCAAAGCCTATAGATGTATGCTCACAATTCTTTGTTCATTCTGCAAGTGTGCTCCCTTGTATTCCACATTGCCGAAATGTCCAACACTTGACAACTCGCCACATGTTACTTTTTTCATGACATTTCACGTAAGTAATCTGTTCTCCATAGTGTGCTCGATTTGGCTTATGGTCATATGTCCTAATCAATTCCTGAATAAAATTAAAAATATTATAAATTGTTACAAAGTAAAATAAATGAAAAAATTTATAATAGCACATAACAAAAGTGCCACTGTTGCCCCATGCTATGGAGCAAAAGTGGCAGGCTGGGTGCCTGTTTTATCTCACAGCTATGTGCTTTGCGTTAGCAGTTCTTTTTTATTATGAAAGGTTAACGCTGCAATGTACAGCAATGTTTGATTACAAAAAATTTATTTTAAACCTTATAAATAACACAATACAAACTGCTCCTTACTTCCTAGCACATCAAACATCGCCTTTAAAAAACTCAAATTTGATGATAATTTTAAAAATTAAAACAAAAATAGTTGTGCAACTCTTTTGCAGAATATACTTTCCAGTGTTTTTCACGTCACATCTGCTCATAAAGTGCAAGGTTAAGCTTCTACAATGTTGGGCGTTTTCTTGCGAGTAGAGTGCCACTCATACCTAACATGCCATGCTTGCCCCATTCTCACTTTGAACGTTCACAGCCTAATGATTGATGGTATCGAAACATCGACCAATCCCATAAAAATCAACTGCCAGATTACTCGGCGATGATACATCACAATATGCTCGCTCATAAAAGCGTTGAAATCCCTGTCAATCACAAACAAAACCTTTAGGATCGTTAATATTACGTCATAGAAAATTCCGTAACCAAATGCGTGCTTACTCAGCAGTGGAAAAATTAGGTTTTGTGGTATTGAAGCTTGGTATTGTGACTGAATGAAGCAGGGCTTAAACTGTAAACGTTTCCTATTTTAATGCTATTTTGCCAGATAATCTACTAGCTCTGCAATTCTATCACTACTATGTCGTAGTTACAGGTTTCTTAACACTTGAAATTGTAGATATTTTACTTTGAAGAATGGCTTCAACTGATCCTCTGGAAGAGCTAACATTGACCGACTACTGTCCTCAGAAACTTTCTTTCAGTGAAGCAATTAAATTGCGCAGTAAATCTCAGAATGGTTGTCAAAAGCAATATGGCCAAGAAATCGTGAGGAGACTACTCATGTTCGATTTCACGGCAGTGGAATCAGTTACAACACAAATTAATAAGAGTCTCAACAACATGGATAACAAAGAAACAGAGACCAAAGTCGAACGCGTTTCAGATGGTAACAGACCAACGCAGAAAAGCAATGTTAGACCTTCATGGATGAGTGGTAATGCAGAGCGGAGTGAACGAGAATTGCATCCAATGGATTTACTGGTAGTTGTAATGAACTGTTGCGACGACTTTCTCAGGCAGGTTCTGGTAGAAAAAATGGTTGCAAATAAGCTAAGTATTCCGATATTGCTTCCAGATGTGAGGAATGATTCACATACATTGCTGCTTTTTGCTCTAAGAAGTCTCGTTCCAGAAGTTCAAGATCGAATTCCAGATAGCTTAGCTGCTGCTTTGGCCGATACATTAGTTGACGTAAAACAACCAATCGTGTCATTTATTCGCGTTGGTAATTTGCACAGATCCAAATCAAAACTGCTAAATGAACTTCTCAATTTCAATTCATTCAATACATTCTTTCACAGAGAATGTTCAAACGGATCTGCCAAACGATCAGTATCAAACGGATCCATAGAAGCTGCTTGGTTTCAGTCAGAAACAGCAACTGAAGAAGAATTCAACTGTAGATTTTTCACAGCATTGAATCTTCGTGGAAATGCAAGAGATTATCCAAGACAGACACAATTTATGTGCCAGTCATCAACGCTGGTTGTTTTTATGGTCGATTCCATTGAATTATTTAAGGAATTATACGAGAACGTTCTCAAGGATATTCACTTGTCACAAATAAAGATCAGTGTTTGCTATACTTCACCTGAGTCTCCCGATAGTGTTGACGACAAATATTTCGAATTTTTAGACGATCTTAACGATCGAGGTATTATTTCTGAAGTGAAATATGACTGGCTTCTTGGCACAAAGAAAATGAGCGACAATGAGTTTACGAATGATTTGAGGAAAACGATTTCTGAATTGTTCAGACTAAAACATGGAGATTCAGACCAAATGCCGACATATGCCAACATTAGCCGAAGTGGAAGGAATTTAGGGTTTTTGCTTGATGAAGACAAACTGGAATACAAATTAGGAAAAGCGAGTGCAGATGAATTCATCGATTTAGTTTTGGATCTATCAACAGATTGTAAACCAATGATACTTCCGCTTCAAGGTGAACCATGGGAAAAAATTGGAAAGCTTGAACGTGAACAACGAGGAAAGTTACAAGATAAAAAACAAAATGAATATTTTATTGCAGAAAAAGAAACAGAAAAAAGACGCCAAAGAGAGATACAGTGTCGCAGCTTTATTCAGAAAAACGAAATAGCTCTAAACTTTTCTGTGAAATTTTGCGGCTTACAAGATGAAACTCTTTGGTACTATCTGAATTGTTGCAAGATAAAGTTAGATGCCAGAAGCCGAGTTATCATGTCAAACCTCACAGAAGAATATAAGAAGAGGAAGCAAGAAAACCAACCAGAAAATTTAATATCAAATGAACCGGAAGTTAAAGTGAGCCAAACTGAGTTGCAAATTGCACACAGCGTCATTGGTCTGGAACACATTCTACGCGAGGTTGGACAGATGTATGAAGCCGTCATTTCTGAAGAAATTCGTATGAAGAAGGAGTTTAATAACGCTCCTTTAACGCCGGACGTTATAAGTAATTTTCCTACAATCATGGCTAGACTTCTCCTGATGGGTCAGCCGCTAGAACTAATGGACGGCGACGCTTCAAATGTTCCAATAACATGGCTGAAAGCCGTTTTAAAGCAAATCAGAATCAGGACTAACAATGCAAAGGTATTTGTCTTGTCGATAATTGGAGTTCAAAGTTCTGGAAAGTCAACATTACTAAATGCTCTCTTTGGTCTTCAGTTTCCAGTAAGCGCTGGACGATGCACAAAAGGAATCTACTGTCACCTAGTTCCTGTTGATAAAGAAAGTGTTCATGCAGAATACGATTACGTTTTAGTTGTGGACACAGAAGGCCTTGGAGCCCATCAGTTTATGGGGAAGTCGACTTTCAGAGACAACGAATTAGCTACGTTTGCTATTGGTTTAGCCGATGTGACAATAATCAACATGAAAGGAGAGCATTGGGCAGAAATGAAAGACATTCTACAGATTGTTGCTCATGGTTTAATTCGTATCAGGAAAACAAAAGCGGAATTGGAGTTGATGCCAAGATGTATGTTTGTGCATCAGAATGTTCCGGCTGTTGATGCAGAGACAAAGAATCTATTGGGACAAGATAACCAGCTGACACTTTTAGACACAGCAATAAAGGCGGCTGCTCGTGCAGAAGGTTTCACAGATATAAATAAATTTGCAGATGTGATAAAGTATGATCCAGGTTCACATATGTGGTATTTCCCGGACTTATGGAATGGCAAACCACCAAAGGCCAGAATAAGTAAAGATTATATTGAAAAAGCAAACGAATTAAGACAATACCTGATAGAATTGATGAGAAACAGTCCTTCAAAATTGACAATCTCGGGTTTTTTTCTTAGAATGTCTGATGTGTGGAATGCGATGCTTCACAACGACTTTGTGCTTTGTTTCAGAAACACACAGGAGATAATATCAGGTACGGTGCTCAATGATAGAATATCTCATGAAGTGGACGGATTCAAGAATCTAAACAAACTTGAACAGAAAAAGATTCATGAATTGATTTGTTCTTTGAAAAGTTTTGAGGAATTCAGCGCAGAGAAAGAAAGAATACTGATAGTAGTGAGCGATGCTGTTGAAAAGAATTTTGCAAAAATGAAGACCACTGTGCAAGAAGTTATCGACTCCACTGATATTTGTGCAGCTTTGAAGAAAAAGTATGACATTTCGCTGAATGAAATAAAATTTGAAGAACTGCGTCGTTTTGAAGATGAAACAGCAAAAGTTATAAGTGTCCATATGAAGAAACTTGAGTGCAACAACGATCAAAGAGTGAAAGACTTAAAAGCTAGAGTGACTGATTTGGAAAAGTGTATTGAAGAGGCGGAGAAAGACAAATTGAATGAAACAGCGACAAAAGAGTTTGAGGAATCATGGCAGCATCTTTTTGCTGACCATAAAATATTAGTAGATGAGAGAATGAAGATTGTAGAAAGTGAAATTGCACAAACAATTCGTGGATCAATCCAAAAGTTCATCCTGAAAGACACCGAACAGATGGATACTGTTACTTGGGGAGAAATATTTAAGGCATGTTTAGTTGACGAAATGCCGCAAGTAACTGAAAATGACATTGCTCAAAACGAAGAAACAAATTCAATACCGTCTTGGGCAATGGACTTTGTGTACTCTAAATCACAGGTTTACAAAGCTAAGGGCTGTCTTCATGATGCACGTAGAAAGTGGGAGTTGCAGTTTCAACATCATAAAGACCTTGAATTCAATGCTTCCCATTTGGAAAAGATTCTGTTCGAAGTTGGTCAGCTGTTGGGAATCGTAGCGAAAGACGATTATGAAGTTCGTACTGGAGCAGATGAAATATGTTCAAGCCTACCACCTGGATATACCTTTACTCGTGATTACATTAGGAGGTTTATTAAATTTGCGTGTCATTATACTTACAATCGATCTCTCGAAAACAGCAAGGGATTCATTTCAATAAGCGATCCATTGTCCGACATAGGTGACCGCTACCTTAGGTCCGTCAGTTGTTTTCAACAGAAGACAGCAGAGGCAAACATCAACGCTGTCAGCAAACAAATCTTCGATTTCGCGGAAAGATCTTTCGTTAAGGAACTTGGTGAATTGATAAAAACAGAAATGTGCAAAGAAGACAATAAAAATCCGACTTTTATGTCCAAACGCGCCTTTCTTACAACAATTTTAACAGACCTTGGTCAAAAAACTTACAATAGTCACTTAAAGAAAGATAAGGAGAACATTTTTAAAGAGTTTATGTTATACGTTGAACTAGGTGAATCAGAAGCCAGTGAAAACTTCTTCCTCGATGTAATATTGAAGTTACTGAAAGAAATGCTGACCAAAGAAAACGCATCTGAAACTGATTTTCAGAAAATGGTTAAAAATAATGTCGGCACGGTTGTGGAGAAAGCAAAAAATGCTCTAAGACAGGCAGAAACAAAGTGCGAAGGATGTGCAAGAGAATATGTTCGAATTTTCAAAGATGACATGAACGTAATGAGTGAAATTGGTTTCAGAATTAACAGCCTGAGTGGCTTTACAGAGGCGGTGGTAGAAAAAATTGACAGTTTATTCGCTGACTTTCTCAGTCGGGCTAATTCTTCATTTGAAATTCTCGTATGTGAAGAAAACAGAGCTGCAATCCACACAGTGTTCGAGAAGATAATGGGATGCCGAGAGAAATGTCCTTTCTGTTCAGCGCCCTGTTCTCAATCACTTCAGCTACACGCCGGAGATCATCGCGCTAATCATTATCCAACTGGCATTAGAGGTACGGTCGACATCTGGAATTTTTTCACAAATACGCAAGAAACTCGCGACGCAACTAAAGAAGAACAGGGAAAGCCGGAAAAACTGGCCCTGGATACTTGTCAAGCCATGTTTGGCAGTGGCGTAGATATCAGAACGAAAGTTACCGTGCAAAAATATGCCAAATGGTATCACAGGTTGTTTAACTGGAATTACCACTCATTCAAAAGCTACAAAGAGATAGGTGAATATGAAAACTGGGATATACCACATTGTCAAGACCCTAATGCTTCATTATATTGGAAATGGTTCATGGCTCAGTTCGATAAAGAACTTGCTGTGCATTATAAGGTTTTGCGTCCAGAAGTACCGGAATCTTGGGAAAAAATAACTTGGGAAGAAGCAAAAAAGAGCTTGGGTGAAGCTGACTTGAATTTCTAGTTTAGTGTTGAAGAACAATGTTAGTGATAGATTCGGACTTAAATCTCACGTTTTGCAGCTTGCTTTGGCTTACATCTGATAGTCTTATTGACCTCGACGCTTTCAAAATATGCGTACCTTATGAAGATTCGTGGCTTTACTATAACGCAAGGACTTTTACAGTTGTTCGGCTAATGTCATGTAAAAGCATAAACACTTAGTAGCATTGCTTTTCAGGTGATTTTAATTAATGACATGGACTACTGTATTCTTTCTGTGCGTATTTATAGGATTTTTAGATGTTACTGGTAGATGCAAACAAATAGTAGGCCTATAGGCTAAAATCGTCTGACCATCTGAAATATTCCTAGTGTGAAGAGAACTGTCCTTCACCTGGTGCGTAAGCATACTTCTTGCATTTAACCCGCAGCAACACAAAACTTTTAGCAGTTGTATTATTTTTCCCGTTTATCATTTTTTGTATTATATAATGTTTGCATTTTGTATTTTCTGTTGTTGATGGTGAATTAATAAACGGGGTAAGAATTCAGGGAAGTAGAAAGATGAAGATAACACTCTTTATGCGGTTCTACACAAGCGAATGAGGTTGCAGGATTACTTGGCTAAGCTGTACTCACGACCACTACAATCCAACAAAAAGGCTTCTTAAACTTTCCGACTCGCGTGGTAAGCCTACTTCTTTTCTGAACAGGCATTGACCAGGAATCCGATGATCGTTATATTTCATGGGTGAGCACCTATCAATAACTACGAGTCGATTGCAAAAGTTTGCCCAAGTCGGTAGAAAACATTACAAAAATGACAATTGAATAATCACACAGATAACCTGCATCTTTGGGAGTTTACATTGATTGAACTTGACCTGGAAAGAGCATTTGGTTCATGTTTCTCTAAAGTTGTCAAAACATTGGCATTATTTAAAGAATTCGTCATGCCTTGTCTACAACTGCTCTAGTATGTCCATTGTCCATATTTATCATATTGGGGGTCGTCCACAAAAGACGTCCGCAAAATATGACCTACTTTGGACCCTCCCTCCCCTTGTCCGCATTTGTCCGCATGTGACCTTACCCTTCGTCCCTCCCCCTTTGCGGACGTCCGCACGCCTAAGCCAATTTTGATGTTATCATTTTTTTTACAATTATTCCACAGTTCCTGTGCACGTTTAAGTGACAGTTCGGGTTTCATATCACAAGATAGGGTATAATGGGGCAAAGGCGCGCAGGGGGCAAGAACGTTCAATGAAATCAGGCCACGAACAGCTCACACTAAGTCTATGCCTACGACGCATGCGTGATGACCTAGACAGGCTTATTGTTTCGACATGAGATCGTAGCGGCAAGACGGATTACGTGAAATCTACAAGGTAAATTTTGTTTTTGATCGATTTTCGTAAAATATTTGTAAAAATTGAAAACGTGATTGTCCAAATTACGTGCGCGTGAACGAGAAACATTATGTACATACGGATGAAGAAAAGACTAAGTGATATTTCAGTAGGTAGGCCCGAGTTTATATCTGCCCATAATAAGCAGTAATGGCTGTCCTTACAGAAACGCCAGTCATGGGGCAAAGGCGATCGGGGCAAGATCGTTCGCGCGCGCTTGCCCCATGTGTGGTGTACGATCTTGCCCCTGTGCATTGACCTTGTTGATCCAGTAAATTGAAAGTAAATTTAAGCTTAGCAAAGTAGTCTTAACGGTTTTATTGTTGTAATTTATTGATTGCAGCATATTATATGACAATGGTCAGACATTATAAAAGAAAAACAAACAGGACTGTCGGATGTACAGAAGACCTTCGACCACCAGCTCGTGATATGATTGCTGGTGGTCAAAGTATTAGGAAAACAGCAGAAGCTTTGGGTATCTCCTTGACTATCCTCCGTGACAATTTGAAGAGGGTAGGCCTGCCTATGTGACATATTTTATTGAGATATTGAATAATTTTTATTAAAAATATTCTTCACTAACCTTATGCTATTTTTATCGGAAATTTCATCCAGAATATTCCTTTTGTATTTTACTTTATATGAATAGGCCTGTATAAGCCTATTTATATTATTACCATAATATTTATGTTGTAGGCCTACTAGAATTTCTATAGCCTATGTTTCTATACTATAGGCTACTAGAATTATCATAGCCTATGTTTCTATCCAAGTTATACTTTTTTGACAATTACAGGAAACCCTGCCGATATCTTGTGGACGTTTCACGCCAGTTTTTATGACGGAAAATGGGATTCAGTTGAAGAATTATTGCATGGAACTTGATCAACGTTTCTTTGGTCTAACTCTGAAATGAAGCGACCTTTACCAAAAGCAACTACGAGACGAACTGGCAATGGAAGAGCACAGAAAGCTTCCTTCATAACTGCTTCACCATTCAAACAGCAGCTCAGTGAGAAAGAGAAACCAAAGATAGCCAAAAAAAGTTGTCAAGGCACTTGGAAAAAAGACAGTAATGGAAATGTACGTGCCAAAAGTTACTTAAATAATACGGGGGAAAATGCTTCCGAAAGATTTGAAAGGGGCCGATGACCTGATTACAACATAGTGCCCAAACCTCCCAAGAAACATGCCAAAAGGCGACTGCAACTGGAAGGTTAAAGTGCCACAGAAACTGACAAATCTGCCAAAAAAAATTACAAAAAGGCAAAAAAGCCAAAAACGGCAGAGGATAGGTCCACAACTATTTGTCCTGCTTGCAACGAGGTGTATGTTCATCCACCAACCGAAGACTGGATTGGTTGCAGTGGTCCATGCGGGAAATGGTGCACGAAAAATGCACAGCATATGAAGGTGGTGTCTTTATTTGCGATTTCTGTTGACTTTCAAAGAAACTGTTCTGCTGACTTTGGGGAAAAATATATTACCAAGTGAACTAGCATTCTAAGTCAATTTTTATTTTCCAGCATAATTAAAGTCATCGTTTCAAAGGCTTGTAGTTATAGCCTAGAAATACAAAATAGACAACTTGTAAGAAATTACAACAAAATGTTTAGTGTATGGTAGGCAGCTATGTCAAATAATTCAGTATGCCTAATATTGATTTTTTATTGATATATTTTTTAAATGTTCTATTCTCTGCATTAGTAGGCCTAGGCCCCTATCTAGTAGCCTATAGATCTTGTAGCCTTAGGCTTGTTTCATGCAATAATGGTCTTACCCCAAAATTAACGGATTTGCCCCAAAACATTGACGAACTTGCCCCCATGGCGGGGCAAGATCGCCAACCACAGGACTCTCAGTTTATTAAAAAATTTAAAGTGTTTGACTGTTTTTGGCCAGTAACAATTACTAATACATGTTCATCAAATAGCATTTATTGTTCACAGTAACTTTTTCCTTGTGACTTTTTAAAGACAAACCTTCCACATGCAAAATATCAAAAACATAACGGTCTTGCCCCATTATACCCTATATATGCAGTAATAAAAGTCTGTTTAAAGTCGCAGGAAAGGTTCTACCATGCATGAGGTTTTAGTCTATCACTTCACTGGCCTTTTTGTCTTTCGGGAATGTTGAAACAATGTGGTGTTTAAAAAACTATCAAATTTAAAAGTTTAGTTGCGGACGTCCACACTGATCATAACCCTCCCTCCCCCTTGTCCGCATTTGTCCGCATTTAGATGACCCCTCCTCCCTCGATCCCTCATCGCGGACGTCCTTTATGGATGACCCCTTGCAATACAATCTGGACTGCTAACTGTCCTTCGCGTCTTAAATGACTAACAGTCCTTCCCCTTTCCCTTTCATTTGCCTCCTCTTAACCTTCCCTTCTTGCTCTCTTCTTAATCTTCTCCTTGTTCTTCTTATTCTTATTTTTCTTCTCCTTCTCCTTCTGCGTAAACCAACTCCTTGTAATTAAACCAATAAATAAAGTTTACTTTTATGTCATTGGCCCCATCGCCACAACAACACATCGGCATTTATTAGAAGAACGCCGGAAAACAAAAACTCCGTGTAAAGTGAATATTCCATGTTGACCAACACAATAATTATACAACCATCGTATACGGTCTGGAGTAGTTTTAGTCTCTACGGCCGGCTGACATTATTCTTGCGAAAACTATTTACCGTAAGACAAATGGAATCAGTCTGTTTTCCATTTGGTTGAAAATCCCAGAGCGAGTCGTATCACTAACGGACTAACCTATAGTATACAACTCCCGACAATATTTTAAACCCAAATATCTTCGAGATCTCCTCATCGTTCAATCACCCCGTTCTACCCGATCATCCTCATACCACTGTCTTTACCGACCCCAGTCACAAGTACTCGCTACCCATCACAAGTTCTCCAACCAAGCCAAATACCACACTGCAACTCGTCTCTGGAATGACATGCCTCCCGAATTCCACAAAATTTTGTTCCCTCCATCAGTATTGCCACTCACCCACTATTATCTGCCTCAGACTCCTCTACCTATCACCTTCGGGCTTTCAGCTCAAAACCTAAGTCTCACCTATTCAAGAATTCCAACCCTGAATCATCTGATCTTCCACCTAACAATCTTTCTCGATCCACCTTGGCAGCTCCTTTGCCCTCTGTCTCTGGAAACCAGACTTGGATCTCCATTTGACCGCATTACGGACAACCCCTCTGACACGACGCAGCCCTCTTGAATAAATTGGTACCCTGCGTTTAACCTTCAAGTGGCGCTATAGAAATTTAGAGTTTACAATAATATCATTAGGGGCCATCCATATATTACGTACGCAAAAATCTGGGAAAATTGGACCCCCTCCCCCCTGTTCGCAAGCGTACTTTCTTCCACACCCCCCCCGCGTACGTACACTTGACGCACCCTCCCCCCCCCCCGAAGACCAGCTGCAGAAAGTGTCTCGAAAGTCTGCACTTTAGGCCAGATTGAAGGATGAGTGAGGGCCAATATAGACAAATTATAGGTGTCTCGTTCACAGCACAGAATAACTGCACATGGCTTTTATATAAGGGGCCGTCCATTAATTATGTCAACAAAATAGGGGGAGGGGGTTTGAAAAAGTTTGACAGTTGTTGACAAGGGGGAGGGGGGTCAAGAGAAATTGACGTCAACAATAATTAATTTTTATCAAAAAGCATCCATAGATTCGGAAAGTCTTTACGAGTGATCTATTTCTCATAATCAAATGCGATATTTTCTTCGTTTCGAATATTATCTGGTTTATTGTTTCCAGATTAAATGAGAAAATGTGCTACAAATCTCTTAAATGAAATATCCGTGAAAGTTCTGGTCGATGACCAGGCCAACTTGCTCAGCACGACAAAGGTATCTGCCGCCTTGCTGATGTTGCGCTGTTTTCGACAGTCCTTGGCAACCCAGGTCATGTCCTACATAGTCTGCTTCCACCTGTTAAGCCGAAGGTTTATTGTTTAAGGCCTAAATCCCATGACAGGGCTTTACTGCAAGCCGATAACAGCATGAGGAAAACTCATAGGCAGGATGCTGTATAGGCCTACTTACAAACCAATGTTTAATGCTATCTATATGTATGTATTTTCATTTACTTTAGAAGATTTATTTACCAGACGTTGTTCACCAAAGTGCTGTTTGGCAACTGGTTTAATAAAGAATATACTTACTTACTTGCTTACATATATATATAGCCTAGTTTCTGTATCCATGTGTTCCATTTGTCATGCCTATCTACGCAGACTTTGGATAATCAGTAGGCCTTTAGAACTCTTCTGTCGTTAATTATCAAACAGGGTTGACCTGTTGATATTAATTGACATTACAATTAGACCTATTGTAAAGTCATAGCAGGTAGTTAATATCAATATAGATATAGAAAAAAACTCAACACTTTAGCAAAGTTCGTTTCCTGCTCAAGCTGCAATTGTATCTATATCGGTAGGTAGATACAGTTACACGAGACCCCACAAGTGGAATTTTTCTACTTATCTGAGCACTGTTTGCTTACTGATAAAAGTTTCTTCTCGCTGAACTTTAACATCACTAGGCCTATAGAGCTCTGTATTAAGTGTCTTGATAAAATACTAATAATATCTAACTAAGAAACTAAGTAACTAACTAACGAATTGACCAACGAGCTAACTAGCCAGCGAACTAGCTAACTAACTTACGTGCTCACATACCATATAAACAACAAACTTAATAAGTAAATAAGTAAGTAATAAGTAAGTTTACTATCAGAAAATATATTTCACTCGAGAAAAGTGCCAAATCGTAGTCTGTACGTGTAGCTTTTCTATTGCCTGCCAGAGCTCGACTACGATACTATTTCTGATACTGGTCTCCGTAAGCTGTAAACCCAACAACAAGACAATACTCCCTCCAGGGTTTTGTAACTAGACGGCATACTGTACATTTTCACACGAGGCAGCGGGTTTTGATTCCCGGACGCAAGGTTAGGGGCCATCCATATATTACGTACACAAAAATCCGGGAAAATTGGACCCCCTCCCCCCCTGTTCGCAAGCGTACTTTCTTCCACCCCCCCCTGAGTACGTACGTTTGACGCACCCCCCCCCCCCCCCGATGACCAGCTGCAGAAAGTGTCTCCAGGCAGCCTGTCTGCACTTTAGGCCAGATAATTGAAGGGCCAATATAGACAAATTATAGGTGTCGTTCACAGCACAGAATAACTGCACGTGGCTTTTATATAATGTAATAAAATGCCATGGGACGACTACAGGATAATACAGAGTTATAAATAGGCTAATGTGGACGTCATAATTAGAAATTTATTTTGGGTACGTACACATTTTGTTACCCCCCTCCACCCCCCGTTCGCACCCGTACGCAAAATCGCCAAAATCCGACCCCCCTCCCCCCCCTAAGTGCGTACGTAATATGTGGATGGCCCCTTAAAGCAAACAGATTTGCTACCGATAAATAATGGAGTTAAGTAGAAATTATAGCGTTTTGCTGTTGACAACTCTGATTGTGCGTCTCTCTCTCTCTCTCTCTCTCTCTCTCTCTCTCTCTCTCTCTCTCTCTCTCTCTCTCTCTCTCTCTCTCTCTCTCTCTCTCTATATATATATATATATATATATATATATATATATATATATACATATATATATATATATACAAATGTTGATATAAGAAAATGAATTTTTTTAAATGTCCCAAGGGCATCGACGTAATTTGTTAAGTTTTTAAGTATTAGATTTATTGCATATTTTTCATTGAAAAAACCCGATCGCTCAATAGCACGCAGTCTGTCGATAGTAAGTGTTCGGCCATATTACACATTTGTAGGTTAATGTGCATCAAATGTCTGAAGTGGGCACACAATCGATGTGCTGGATTGGATGATAATGATGCTATAGTGATTATACATGTGACATTTGTAAATAACATGCTTAAACAAACACTTAGTAGTTTCTTCCAGTATTTTTTAAATCCATAATAGACCTAGTATATAGTCCGTTTAACACAAGTATATGTGTAATATGGGCCATTTTACAATTTAAAAAAAAATTCTATAAATTAGTAAAGCAACCAAGACATCTTTCACCATGTCACAATAATTCTTAAACGAAATCTAAATAACTGGGAAATAACTTTTTTTACTTAGGCCTATGAAGTTGGAGAAAAACGTATTTTCTCTTAGGGATCCATATACGAAGCCCTTCCCTGGGGATGGGGGATAGAGTAATGGTAACATTCATTGCCAGGAGAGCAGCAGTAGGCGGTTCGATTCCCGCAACCCCCCTCGAGCGGGCGCCTTGCATGGCTGCAATAACGTGTGTTTAGTTAAGATATTGATAATTGTACAGTCAAGTCTCAATGTAATCTTACTGCGTTTGTCGGTTTGAATTAATAAAGAAAAAGATTATTATTATTATTATTATTATTATTATTATTATTATTATTATTATTATTATTATTATTATTATTATTATTATTATTATTATATTATTTGTGCGTGTGTGTGTGTGTGTGTGTGTGTGTGTGTGTGTGTGTGTGTGTGTGTGTGTGTGTGTGTGTGTGTGTGTGTGTGTGTGTGTGTGTGTGTGTGTGTGTGTGTGTGTGTGTGTGTGTGTGTGTGTGTGTAATGGAGAATAGCTTCCTTGTTCTTCACTGATTACTGCTCCTCCTCAAAAACAGAGATCACTTAGGTCGCAAACTTGGCCCTTTCAACGAAAAAGGCCAAGTTTCAGACCTAAGCGATCTCTGTTTACGAAAATGTCATGGTAATAATCAGTGAAGAGAACAACGAAATCTATAAATTACATTCCTTTATATAGCTGAGCGCTCTTCACGACTTTTCTTGCAGATATTTTGGCCAGGCAATAATTTTAAGCCTCAAAGGAAACATTGGCCTTCGACTTGTCAGAAAAATCGGTGAGTAAATAAATATTGTAACTTTTAGAAGCGAAATTTGATTGTTGATCTAGGGTTTCGGAGAACTATTAGATTTGTGCTGAACTACATTGGAATTGAATGCTCTGGAGGAAAACGAATAGTTTGAATGGGTGCCATGTAGGTCAATCGGGACTATCCCTATATTTTTCCAGGTTAAGATCCAAGATAGGTGCGAATTGCAATCTTGTATTACTACCAGGGTTTCTATAGTCCATTCTGGGCTTACCAAGGAAGCGCTCTCTCCTTCGTAATCCCTCCCTATATAAGGGGTGTTCTGGGGTTTCTCTAACACCCACCGGAAGTACATCCAGGCTGGCAGGCGAGTGGGAAGGCACGGTCACCGGACAGGCAGCAGCCGCAGCTAAGCTGGAACCAGGGTTCGCTTTTAACAACACAACGAAATCATTATTAAGCGAGGATTCCGGGCGATCTAAACGGGAGAGACCCTACAAGACTTCCTCTCGAACAACACTCAGTCGTTCCATGGCTGGCTCTATCGTCGATCCAGAACTGGACAGGCGAGATACAGACCTCCTTCTGTCTACTTCACGCGATTCAATAAATATCAATTGGCACAAGTCTTATCAATTTATTCTTAATCAAAATGAAACGTACAATCTTACACTACCTAATCTTAAGACTTTTAGAGTACAGCCTTCTGCAGATTTGGAGTAAGGCGTTTTTCATTTATAACTCTAAGTCTAGATCTTCCCGCGTGATTACGATCGGCCGTTTCGCTTGCAGATTTCGAGTGTAATCCGATTTAGATTCTCAGCCCGCGTTTGGCGAAATTATCGACTTCGTACGAGAATGAACCACACAACTATTTGCAATTCAACAGCGTATCGGTAGAAATCCAACTTGCAAAAATATATCGAATTAACTTCACTCACGAAGAGAACGAACTCCATAGATTCGATCGAAACAAAGAATCGCCTTAAATCCAATTTCACAGTATTTATTCGACAGCGACCTAGTTCGCTCACACAGACTAACGAACTTATCGAAAATACACGTAAGTCTTATAGGGCCGCAACTGTTGCCCGGCGAATGATCTCTAGACGATCGAATTAAGAAAACTTTTCCTGTTCGGTCAGACTATCGAATTTTAGGCTACCGAAATATGAGAAATCTTTTCGGTTGACGTTGCAGTTCCTTATATAGATACGGATTACCCAAACGGTTGCTAGGGACGCGAAAACCCCCTTCTAATAGTCAGTCGACACAGTTATTTTTTTAGCTCGTTATCTTACCTCAAAGGGACACCGCGGATGCGGCTTAACCTCGCCTCTTTTTAAGTCCGCTAATCCGTCCGCTGTCCGTTTGCGCTATTTGTGCGTGTGTGTCAATGTATTGTTAGCTTCTACCCACCCGACGACAGAGGCTTTCGTTTGAAGTCCGCGTGCTGTCCTATTGCGTATTTCTGTTTGTCGTTGTCAATATGTTGACCGGCGACAGCGGCTTGTCTTTGAAGGCGCGACGCGAATTGCCAATCGCTATCCCTCGCAACTGATCATAGCGTAATAAAAATTGGCGGGCTAGTAGCGAGGATCATACCGTCGTTACACTACTTCCCACTTTATCTTTTTTTTAAATCTTCTCTTCTACTGCACGAGGAGATTTTAAAAGGCAAACACATGAGGACCTTCACTCCAAAACTTACCAGTCCACAATTTCATCGTTAGCAGGTATACATGAACGTGGTCACAGCTGCACGCAGATTCAACTACGCTATCCAGTTCGCACATACCGATACTCGGTTATCAATGAGCACTGCTAATAGAAGATTCATTTAACCAAAAGTCTGCAACGTTAATTGTATCTCTATCTACCATTCAGCAGATTACATAGTTTGCTCTCATCCTGTGCTCACAACGCCAGTTATGCAGTCAGAACATCGTTCAAACAAACAACTCGGCCTTAACGCAATTATATATAGAACCGAAATGCAGTGCAGAAATTGGCATCATTTAACAGGACTCGTCAACAGTCTATTTGGCTAACACATTAATCAACGTAGGCATGACCATTACATGTGGCATCCTACAAGTTAGTAATTAAAGGATTACAGAACATCTTATTGGCTCCTTCCAATAATACCATTTCATCCTCCTAATGCTAGTTATTCAGTCTAAACATACAAAGGCAAAATATCAATCAAAACAGAACAAAGTGCCGAGCATAGACATTTTCAAAATCAAACAGAACTACCACTAATCCTTTGGTAAAGCTTCTAGTTTACCGCCATTACGCGGTTTATAATCCTATAAAACCGGTCAATTTTCGAAAGTGGTCAAATCATTCTTAAAGAGCGTGACACAAAGCCATAAAGCTGCTTTCGGGAAGTTCAGGACAAACGTCGTGGTCTCTGATCCAATATTCCCCGCTACTGGCGCGTATAAATCCGTGAGGAAGGCTAACACGCAGAGAATATGCACGGGGTGACTTAGCTCCAGTGGCGGATCCAGAGGGGGGCGATTGGGGCGATCGCCCCCCTAAGAGTCCAAAAAATAATTTTTTTATATTTAAAATTTAAAAAGTTGATATACTATACTGCACTACAGGATAAATGTCATGTGATTATTATTACGCATGTCCAGCGCCGGACTGCAGTTTGAATATTACTTCTACTGTACGGTACACGCCCTTGCTTTAATCGTGCTCTAAACTTGATAAGTAATTTTAATTCCTTTGACCCTGGACGTCCATGAAATCGCCCCCCGTAAGGTAAAAGTCTAGATCCGCCCCTGCTTAGCTCTAAGAATCTGGTCACGATCTGGGCCGCAAGCACTTAAGTACCGAAAGCCATTAATCTTTCTGACTCCAGGAGTGTAACTTTGGGACCTGTAATCAGTTCATATCTAAGCAAGGAACATTAACGCAGATACAAAGCAACATGAATTACATGCAGGCTAGAATTTTTCCTATCTGACGAATCTTAGGTCTATTTTATAATTTCCAGAACCCTTAGAGACAATTCCTCCTATTACGTTTGCACTGTACGTTCACCTCAGAGGAAGGCACCCACGAGGCGGTTTTGTGGTGGTTCGTTTCAGACATTGCAGGATCGGGTACGATTCAACGTCCATTTCGCACAACGCTGGGACAGTTACGTCTCTTGCATAAGCTACTTTCCTGCAATTCCCGAAACGTGGTTAATTGTAGATGGGAAAGACGTGTCCACGAATTTTTATCCATTTATATCTAAAGTTCCTTTGAGCCTTCTCTCATTCTAACCATTTTCAACCAAGGACGAACTCACTAACTTCAGCTGTAACCAAGCAAGGGGTATCGAAGGTATACTTTCCAGCATTGCAATTATGCGATGTGCACAATTTTCATAGCCCACCTCCTTAACCCAGCATAGACCATTTCCTGTAGCATCCATTTTGCTGTTTAACAAGTTAAAATATTCAAATTTAAAATGTCCACAAGATGTCCACATTTCCTACACTGCTACCTATGTGTTCAAAGTGTCACTATCTTTTACGACTTTTAACTTCTGTCTGATCTTCCGATCCAGAGTGGTTTCTGTCACCGCCGACCTCAGTTCCAGAATGGTCCACTGGTCCTCTTTCTTTTACATCACCCTTGTATTTCACCGACATCATTCGTGAACATAACTTTTAGTTCACAAAGCACTTCACATATATATGCGTCTCTGATGATGCTAAGCGTCGTTTTAGACGGAATACCAGAGATGATTCGGTATTGGGTGCTCTGAAGAGGGTTGTTGAGTTCGGCTGGCCAGGAACAAAACAGGAAGTGGATTCGGTGGTACGTAGAGCGATGCGTTCTCTGGTGGTATCGCTCGCCGTGGATCTTCGTTAGAGGAGGGAGCCAGTTCATGGCGTGGCCATGCCTCGGTTCCGTAGGCGTAGAACACGGGTGGTTTAGCCGTAGGCGTTCACTACGTCGAACTGCTAGAAGTTTACGTATTGCAGTCCATTTACGCGGGGTTCATCCCCGGAAATGGATATACCAGGAAAGCGGAAGCGGTGTAAGCGGTTCTCGGAAGAACAACGGCGTTGTCCCTATTGACAACGCACCAGGGTTCTTTCTGGACCCACCAGCAGTCTCTAATTCGTTTTCATCAGATGATTCATGTAGCTTAAATACCTCAGGACAGAGGACTTCTTCTAAATTCAGCGTTCGAATCTCCGAGGGCCCTCAGATTCAGACCAAAATTGCCATGTCGTCAGCCATACCGATTTCGTCATCTACCTTCGAGCATTAAAATTCAACGCAGTTTCTCGAAATTTCACTTCCCGAACGTTTCGCTGAGGTTGTGGCAGAGATCCACCGCTTCCCAATTTTTGGCCGATTTCGAAGCAAGACCAGTGGCTGTGTATGCGTACACACGTCTAGTTGCGCCACGATACGTGGTGGCGCTGCTAGGCGTGTTTACACCAACCATAGCTGTTCTCTGGTGAGTTTAACTAATTTTGAGATTATTTGCGGATAATGTATCGAAATGGGATAGGCTCCCTATTTTCTAGCTAAAGTGACCAGCATGTACTAAAGTTACATTCTGCACAATTTGCACGCAAAGAAGTAAAACGAAGAAGAACAAGCGCAGTCCCTTAAGTTAGCCCTGAGGCAGCCACGGGTGTGAAGTGTTAGCGACTTCATTTTTTAGCCTCGTCATATGAGGGCGGATGAGAAGTCCTCTCATTCGACGTCTCATCCTCCCACTAACAGTTTAAAGGTCAGTGTATTCATTATAGCTGACTTGGCATGGGGTTGCAGGTGGAGGAGAAATCTCGAAGGAAATTCTGCCCTGGCGGGGAAACTTAAATTGTATTTGTAATCGAGAATTTATATAGCGCCACCGAAATCACAGGCGCTCCCGACACGGTTGTCTTCACTGACAAAGAGAAATATTTTCAGGCGCTGGCGGAACTGGACAGGAGAGAGGTAGAGGAGGTCAAGCCTATGGGCCTGAGGCAAGCGGTTCCAGCTGGAAAGGCCCAAAACCGCAAAACTAAGAGACTTTGCCGTAGCAGTGCGCATCCAATGAACAACTAAGTGGCCACGGGTAGATGACCGGAGAGAGACCCGACCAGGCAAACTGGAAACCGGAGTGCAGTAAGCCCTGAGATACAGAGGAGCTGTGCCAACAAGACAGTTACGCATGAGGGAATGGATCTTAAATTGGATGTGTTGGTGAATGGGAAGCCAGTGAAAGGAGTCTCGGATGTAGGAGGAGATATGGACAAACTTCATGATGGCCCCTATGAGGCGGGCAGCAGCATTAAGTATGGATTGAAGCTTAGATGCATTAGTAGAGGAACAATTCGATTGACAGTCTAGAACGCTAACCACTACACTACCGATCATCCCCAAAGAAGTAAGATACCAGTAGAATCAGCAATATGACGACATAGAAAATTTCGATGCCAAACGGGAGTTTACTTAGTAGTGGAAATCATGTTTCACAGCTCTCTAATTGTCTCAAGGGTAATGAACCACGGTGTTATGACCGAGCGAAGCAGTGCTTAAGCTGAAAACGTTTCTTATTTGAGCGCCAGGAATTGCTCAAGCTCTGCAATTCTGACACTACTAAATTTTAGCTAAGGCTTTCCTACCACTTGAAATTGTAGGTATTTCGCTGTGAATAATGGCTTCAATTGATCTTCTGGAAGAGTTAAAATTAAACGACTACTATCCGCAGAAACTTTCTTTCAGTGAAGCAATTAAGTTGTCCAGAGAATCTCAGAATGGTTGTCCTAAGAAGTATGGCATGGAAATTGTACGAAAACTTCTTATGCTTGACTCTACTGCAGTGGTTTCAGTTACAACAGAAATTAATAAGCGTCTCAACAACACAGATTACACAGAAATAGAGACCAACGGTCAATGCGTTTCAGATGGTTTCAGACCACCCAATAGAAGCAACAGTAGACCGTCAGAAAGCAGAGAGAGTGCAAAGAAGAATGAACGAAAATTGCACCCGATGGATTTACTGGTAGTTGTAATGAACTGTTGCGACGACTTTCTTAGACAGATTCTGGTGGAAAAAATGTTTGCCAATAAATTAAGTATTCCGATATTGCTGCCTGAAGTGAGAAATAGTTCATGTACATTGCTGCTTTTGGCTCTAAGAAGTCTCGTTCCAGAAGTACAAGATCGAATTCCAGATAGCTTATCTGCCGCTTTGGCCGATACATTAGTTGACGTAAAAAATCCAGTCGTGTCATTTATTCGTGTTGGTGACTTGCACAGATCAAAATCAAAACTGATAAATGATCTTCTCAACCTCAACTATTTTCATACCTTCTTTAACAGAGATTGTCCAAACGGATCTGCCAAAAGATCAGTATCAAACGGATCCATAGAAGCTGCTTGGTTTCAGTCGTCAACAGCAACTGAAGAAGAATTCAACTGTAGATTTTTCACAACATTAAACCTTCGTGGAAATGCAAGAAATTATCCAGAGCAAACACAATTTCTGTGCCAGTCATCAACGCTGGTTGTCTTTATGGTGGAATCGTTTGAACAATTTAAGGAATTGTACGAGAATATTCTCAAGGATGTTGACGTGTCACAAACAAAGATGATTGTTTGCTATATTTCACCTGAGTCTCCTGATAAAGTTGACGACAAATATTTCGATTTTTTGGACGATCTTGGTGATCGTGGGGTCATTTCTGTAGTGAAATACGACTGGAATAACGGAGAAAAAATGAGCGACGTTGATTTTACGAACGATTTGAGACAAACGATTTCCAAATTTTTCAAACCACAGCACGGGTATTCAAACCAAATGCCAACGTATGTCAGCATGAGCCGAACTGGAAAGAAATTCGGATTTTCGCTTGATGAAGACAATTTGGAATTTAAAAAAGGAAAAGCGAGTGCAGACGAATTCGTTGGTTTAGTTTTAGAACAATCGCCGGATTGTAAACCAATGATACTTCCACTTCAAGGTGAACCATGGGAAAAAATTGGAAAACTAGAACGTGAACAACGAGGAAGGTCACAAAATAAAAATCGAGACGAATATTTTATAGCAGGAAAAGAAACAGAAAAAAGACAACAAAGAGAGATACAATGTCGCAGCCTTATTCAACAAAACGAAATAACTCGAACATTTTCTAAAAAGTTCTATTTCCTGCGAGATCAGGCTCTTTCGTACTATCTGAATTCTTGCAAGATAAAATTAGATGCCAGAAGTCGAGTTATTATATCGAGCCTCATTGAAGAATATGAAAAGAAGGAAGGAAGTCAACCGCAACTGTCAAATGAAACGGAACCTCAAGTTAAACTATGGCAATTGGAGTTGAAAATTGCAAACAGCACCATTGGTCTGGAACACATTCTACGAGAGCATGGACAGATGTACGAAGCCGTAATTTCGGAAGAAATTCGCATGAAGGGGGAGCTGAGCGACGCCCCTTTACACCCTGACGTTATACGTAATTTCCCTACAATCGTGGCTAGACTTCTCTTGATGGGTCAGCCGCTGGAATTAATGGACGGTGATACTTCAAATGTTCCAATCACTTGGCTGAAAGCCGTTCTAAATGAAGTCAGACTCATGACTAGCAACGCGAAGGTATTTGTCTTGTCTATAATTGGAGTTCAAAGTTCTGGAAAGTCAACTTTACTCAATGCACTCTTTGGTCTTCAATTTCCAGTGGGCGCTGGACGATGCACAAAAGGAATCTACTGTCACCTAGTTCCTGTTGACAAAGAAAGTGTGCATGTAGAATACGATTACGTTTTCGTTGTGGACACAGAAGGCGTTGGATCCTCACAGTTCACAGGAAACGCGACTTTCAGAGACAATGAATTAGCTACGTTTGCTATTGGTTTGGCCGATGCAACAATAATCAATATGAAAGGAGAAAACTGGTCAGAAATGAAAGACATTCTACAGATTGTTTCTCTTGGTTTAATTCGTGTCAGGAAAACCAAAGAGGAACTGGAGTTGATGCCAAAATGCATGTTTGTGCATCAGAATGTTCCGGCTGCTGATGCAGAAGAAAAGAATCGGTTGGGACAAGAAAAGCAGCTTATGCTTTTAGACAACGCAATTGCGACAACTGGTCGTGCAGAAGGTTTCACAGAAATAACTAAATTTAATCAAGTGATCAAGTATGACCCAGGTTCACATTCGTGGTATTTTCCAGATTTGTGGAATGGCAAACCACCAAAGGCCAGAATCAGCCAAGATTACGTTGACAAAGCAAACAAACTGAGGCAACACCTGATGGAAGTGATGAAAACAAATCCTTCAAAATTGGCAATCTCAAGTTTTTTTCTTCGCATGTCTGATCTGTGGAATGCGATGCTTCACAACGACTTTGTGCTTTGTTTCAGAAACACACAGGAGATAATATCATGTACGGTTCTCAATGATAGAATATCTCACGAAGTGGACGGATTCAAGAATCTAAACAAGCTTGAACAGATAAAGGTTCGTGAAGTAATTTGTTCTTTTGTAAGTGTTGAGAAATTCAGGGCAGAGGAGGAAAGGATACGGAGAGAATTGAGCGCTGCTGTAGAAAAGCATTTTACAAATATGAAGGACACTTTGCAAGTTGTTATCGACGCCACTGATATTTGTGCAGCTTTGAAGAAAAACTATGAAGTCTCTTTGAGTGAAATCAAAGAGGGAGAATGTCTTCGTATCAACAATGAAATGGCAATAGATATAAGTGTACACATGAGAAAACTTGAATACGATAACGATGAAAGAGTAAAGAACTTAAAAGCTAGTCTGGCTGAGTTGGAAAAGTGTACTGAAGAAGTGGACAGAGACAAATTGAATGAAACAGAGAAGAAAGAGTTCGAGGAAAGATGGCAGCATCTTATCGATGACAACAAAATGTTAGTAAATGAGAGAAAAAAGCTTGTAAGAAGTGAAATTGAGAAAAGAATTCGTGAGTCAATCAAAAGGTTGGATCCGAAAAACAAATTGGATTTGGGAACTGATGTCTGGGCGGAATCATTTAAGACGCCTTTGTTGATTGAAATGCCCCATGTAACTGAAAAGGACATCGTTCAAAACCAAAATTCATTTTGGCGTGCAACCTGGGTAATGGATTTTGTATTCTCCAAATCCTATGTTTACAAAGCTAACAGTAGCCTTGATGAAGCACTTAAAAAGTGGGAGTTGCAGTTTCAAAATCGGAGAGGCCTAGAATTCAATGCTACCCATTTGGATCATGTTATGTCCGAAGTTGGTCAGCTGCTGGGAATCTCAAGGAAAGAGAAGTGTGGAGCTTCTTCTGGAACAGATGAAATATGCTCAAGTCTGCCGCCTGGATATAGATTTAATCGCGAATACTTCACCCGATTCATTACATTTGCCTGTCACTATTCTTACAATCGATCTCTCGAAAACAGTTTGAGATTCATTTCACTTGCCGATCCACTGGCCGATATTGATGACCGCTACTTTCGATACCTCGGTCGTTATCGACCGATGACAGCAGAAGCAACTGTCAACGTTGCCAGCCAGAAAATCTTCGATTACGCGGTAGAGTCTTTCGTTAGAGATCTCGGTGAATTGATAAAATCAGAAGTGTGCAAAGAAGACAATAAAAATCCTACGTTTAAGTCCAAACGCACCTTTCTCAAAACGATTCTAATTGATCTCGCGCAAAAGATGGAAAATGTAATTGTTAAAAACGAAAGAAAACAGAGAGTTTTTAAAGAGTTTATGCTTTATTTTGAGTTAGCTGAATCAAAAGCCAGCGAAAACTTCTTTCTCTATGCAATAATGATATTATTGAAAGACGTTTTAACCAAAGAATATGAAAACGTGTCTGAAACTGATTTTCAGAAAATGGTTAAAAATAATGTCGGCAAGGTTGTGGAGAAAGCTAAGAATGCTCTGAAACAGGCAGAGACAAAGTGCGAAGGATGTGCAAGAGAATATATTCGAATTTTCCAAGATTACATGAATGTGACGAGTGAAATTGACTTCAGAATCAGCATTCTAAGTGGCTTTACAGAGGCAGTAGTACAAGAAATTGACAATTTATACGCTGACTTTCTCAGCCAGGCCAATTCTTCTTTTGAAGCACTCGTATGCAGAGAAAACAAAGCTGCAATCCGAACACTGTTTGAGAAGATAATGGGATGCCGAGAGAAATGTCCTTTCTGTTCAGCGCCCTGTTCTCAATCATTAGATCAGCATGCTAGATGCCATAATGCTAATCATTATCCAATGGGCATCAGTGGTACAGTCGATTGCTGGTTTTTGTTTAAAAAGACACAAAAAACTCATGATGCAATTGAAGAAACACAGAGGAAACCGAGAAAACTATCGCTGTCTACTTGTCAAGCCATGGTTGGCAGTGGCGTTGATATCCGAACCAGGGTTACCGTAAAAAATTCTGCCAAATGGTATCAAAGCGGTCAATACTCATTCAAAAAGTACAAAGAAATGGACGAGTATAAAGACTGGGACATACCATATTGTCGAGACCATAATGCCTCATTATACTGGAAATGTTTCATGGCTCAGTTCGATAAAGACCTTGCTAGGTATTATAAGGCTTTGTGTCCAGATATACCGGAAGCCTGGAAAAATGTAACATGGGAAGAAGCAAAGAAGAGCTTGGATGAAGCTGACTTGAATTCCTAGTTTAGTGTTGAAGAATGTTATTGGTAAGATCTAGACTTAGAGCTCACGTTTTGCAGATCGTTTAGATCCATATCTGATGCTTCGTACGTTCTCCATTCACCTACAACAGGAAACTTTTAAAGTTGTATCATTTTCGCGTCGTATCATTTTTGACTACATCGTATTATATTGTTTTTGCATAATATCGTTATTTTTTTTATCATATTTTTGACAAGATTATATTATATTGTTTTAGCTTTATATCATTATTGTTTTAGATTATATGATTTTTGCGACGTGAACTTTCCCAATTTATTTTTGACTTCAATAAAGATGATTTTAAGATTTGCAGAAATATGTTGTCGATTAATATTGCTGTTAGTATTATAACAGTGTTAGTAGTAACATTAGTTTTAGTGTAATATTATTATTATTATTATTATTATTATTATTATTATTATTATTATTATTATTATTATTATTATTATTATTATTATTATTATTATTATAATGTTCAGCGCCCTATTATTATTATTGTTATTGTTGTTGTTGTTATTATTATTATTATTATTATTATTATTAGTGCTTTTGGTAGTGGTGGTGTTTGTAGTAGTAACAGTAGCAGTAGTAATATAATAATTGCAATAATAATTCCACATAATAATCAATAAATGGGTTAAATATATAAATTTATTATATTAATGTAATGAGCAATATTGTTTTATTTATTGTATTATTGTATTATTATCTTAAATTTCTGTTCTCTTGTGCTCAATAACCACTTAGTCAAGCAACAATCTGGTTTGAGAAGGTTTCATTTAACCGATTTTGTGCTAACCTGGCGGATACTAATTTCTTTTTTGTCTGCTCGCTATCTTTAATGCGAGTGAGGCCTTTGACGATATCGATCACGAAAATGTTCTTAAATGTAAATCTCCGAAATTTCTCAGCGCCACACAAAAGCAACGTCAGGGAGACCAGCTTATTCACCGGCGCTATATCAAAGCATGTTCGCAATAGCCTTGTCCATTCCGGTCCCTGGTCAGAGTCCGGGGAGGTCAAGCTGAGGAGACGGCATCGTGCTACAGTGGTAATCGGTGATAATGGTGGTTGTGATGGGGGCGGGATAGAATCGATATAGGATAGCTTGAAGAGTTCGGATTTCAGTCTTGAGTGGAAAGCAGCGGAGGACAGTGCAAGCGGAGGAGAGGTGAAATTTACAGGCGAAATAGGAGGATGAACAAACTGGCGGAGATGTTTTTCGAAGGTACTACAATAACAGTCGAAAACAGAACATAATTCTGAACATTTAGCACATCTCGGGCTCCAAAATTATTATCCACCCACATCTTAGAACTGTCTGTCGTAGTTACACGTTCTTCTCCACAAGTTTACGGTTTGAGAGAATCATTTTCGATGAAATTTTTATTTACAAAGTTTAAGTCTTTCTTCTAGAACCTTATCAAACGCGAAAAACAGAAAACACAAGAACCCGAATAAGAAGAGCGTCATCTTCCCGCAACAACACATCACGTGCCGATCTTAACTAATCAAGTTAACCTCACCCCGTTTATCCATCGGCTATTGGACCAAAAATCCATAAGCGCCAAGTAGGTCGACTGGGCGCGTTTCAAAGTTTGCTTTCAGATACGGACTAACTCATTTAAAATTAAATGTGATAGAATTTGCAGAACAGAACAGGGGAAATTTGAAAGTAGGGACATTTGGCTGTCCCGACTAGGTCAAGTAGGGACGCGGGACATTAACCTCGAAATCGGGACGGTCCCGACAAAATCGGAACGGTTGGCAACCTATTATTCAGGAAATGTCGCCAAAGGAACCTTGAATATCACTTTCCGTAAAACATTTATGCGTTAAAACCGCTCTGATGTAAAATTACCCCAAGTTGCGTCATGAAGGTTCAGTATAAAGGTAGCGTAACTAAACCGCTCATTTATATAAATTGTTTGGTTTTAACTCACAATCAGAGTTGTCTAGATTCTATAAATATCAAGAAACAGGTCAACTGATCGGCAACAGTTCGAATGTCCTTGACATTCAAGGTAAGTCGATTGTCGTAGCAAATTGCTGTACCAGTTTTTCTGTGAACTACAACGTACAATGATTAATCTCATTCATATGAAAGTGCTGTAATATTTCCGTAAAACAAAACACCATAATCATTGCTCAATCGCTTGCAGTTCCTGAAACCAAAGGTCAACCATGGCAGGTCAAGTGACCCAAACTGCAAGTTCATCGATAGTCGAACGATGTTGCGTTTACTTTTTTTGGATTCCGCGACTCCGATGACCATGAAAAATACACCAAGAGCCCAATTCTTTCACTTGTAACTTCTGTGAGACCAAATAATAAGCATGCCGGTCAGCTGACCTTGAACTACAAGGTCTTGGGATAATCGTAGAAGGTTGCGTAAGTCTTTTCTGGATTCCGGAACCTTGAAAACCATAAAAGAGTCACTAAGACCACCATTCAACACTCGTAGTTCCTGCGAAATTACAGGTTAACCATAGCAAATCATCTGATCTTGAACTTCAGTGTCATGCAATGGTCACACTCTGGTATTACGATGTTGTTTACGACGCTGTTGAGTTTCCACAACCCAGATGAGACTATCTTGGACTGCTTGGTAATTCCTCTTTATTCCTCCAAGATCCTGAGATATTTATATTTGGCAAAAAAGGTGAAAATACCTTGAATAAAGGTGAAAATACCTTGAAAATGAAGGTCGTTATAAATAGCCTCTGTAACGATGTCCTTGTTGTTCGCATTGTGTCTTATTGAGTGTGAATTTGGTTTCGTCGTTTTTTTTATGTTTGTTGTTGGACACAATAGGTGTCCAATATGTTCCGTGATTTAATTATGCTGTAGACACAATTTTTCAATTACCAGCATCTAAGAAACCAGCGTCATGAGGTGTAATAATAATTAGATATGTTTGTCAACACTGTTAGCTATGGTGCTTAATCCAATGTAAAACAGGCAGATGTGGGCGTAAGCTCCTGTATCCTTCATCAGTTACAAGTCACCATATCGACCCACACTCATATTGTTGATATGACTCTCATCCCTCGGTCCCCTCACAGGCTCACAATCTCAGAATTAATAACTGTCCTTGGTTAAACATATCCGAGCCGGCTAGCTGAAGAACGCTCCCTCCGTTAAATAATATAAGCATTTAAGACGTCGTTGATTCTGACTTATACACGTCGTGTTCCGATTTTGCTGATAGGGAAAAGGATAAATTTCTTCAAAAGCGAAAACGAGTAGATGACATTATAGACGATAAAACTAATGTTATGGGAGGTAAGCGTATTAGCGTTTCATAACCAGTAACAGGCAGGGTAATATGTTCATTCGGTCTCCATTCGAAAAGTGAAAGTGGAGAAGAAATTGGTACCCCCACTTTTTAGACCAAAGCTACGCCCCTGAAATGAACCACAGGTGGCTTGATACGCCGCGCGATACAGGTTGCGTCATGAAGGTTAATATATGTATTTTATGTAGGCGTTGTTAAGCTCAATATCTATGTTTGCATTTATGGCACTGCAATTGAAGAAGACCGCAAAGAAGCAGTTATCCGTTATATTTCATGGTTCTGGAATAAGCTGGTGCTTTGAGCTTAGTCTAAAGTAGCGCTTTAGAAATGTGGAGTTTACTATTACCATTATAGATCCATAAACATTTGAATTATCAGGCCGTTTTAGCTACTTTACTTTTATAGTTATATAATTATATGAGCCTTGTTAAGTGACAATTTGGAGTACAGAGAAGCCAAGTTTATGGTCTAAATATCTATGTTTTTGCATTTAAGGCGTAGGAATAATAATTGAAGAATACCGCAACGAAGCTTTTATCCGTTATATATTAATAAACACTTGGATTACCTCGCAATAATACCGCCAGTGTTACCGACAGCAAGTTTGCTTTATAGTCTTTCAAGAAAGACTAGGCCTATGTAAACCGCCCCCTCTAAATTGAAAATGGTCAAGTTTGCGACCTAAGCGATCTCTGTTTGCGAAGAAGTCATGGTGATAGTTCATTCATTCATTCATTCATTCATTCATTCATTCATTCATTCATTCTGGAAATTTATATAGCGCCTCTTCAAGAGACCTACTCAGAGGCGCTCCCAGACCAGCCACGGCAAAACAGATAGGGCTTGAGGTGTCGCAAGAAAGCAGGTGAATTATTGCGGGAATCAGCGTAAGGGGATTGGAGGACCATTCCAGATAGACGGGCCAACAATCGAGAAGGCTCGGCGTTGTATGACTGCGGAGCGGGCCCGAGGGACCAACAGCTCCCCATTAGTCGCAAAGCTTAGCGAGAGGCTCAGAAATCGGGCGACAGAGCTCAGTCAGGTAGGATGGGGCGCTGCCGGAGAGACACCGCAAAACTAGTGCTGATATCCTGTAGGAGATGCGCTCAGAAGCAGAAAGCCAATGCAAGACGTCACGCATATATGCAGAGACTGGGGCGTATTTGGAATGCGACCAATAAGTCTAGCAGCAGAACGAAGGACCCGGTCAAGTCGCCCTATTAGGCCCTTGCAGTGACCAACAAGGTCCGAGCAGCAGTGGTCGATTCTACCAGGGACTAATGCATGGACTAAGATGACCGCAGCATCATGGGATAGTCAGTGACGAGAGAGTGCTTAAAGGCCATGGAAAAGTTGCCAGTAGAGAGTGAAAGATTGATAGTTTTAAGATTACAGGAAGGAGGACAGTGATGATGGTGGTCGTGTGGTGGAGCAGAAATAGAACCAGGAACTAGCTTTAAGAGTTCGGTTTCAGTCGTGAGTGGAAAACTGCAGAAGAAAGGGACAGAGGAGGCGAGATGAGTTTAATAGGCGAGATTGGGATGAGCAAACTGGCGAAGATCTTTTGGGATTTCGTTCAAAAGATCTAGTGCAGCATAGACTACTTAAGGAGCGGTTGCAGAATTTCATAGAGGAGGAGACTGGAGGCCGTGATAGAGATGGATATGATGATGAGCGAGTAGACCCTGACGGTTGGATGGTGAATGTAAGAAGGTCAAGAGGTTTGAAGGGCGTGGTAGGTAAGAGAGGCAATTTTGTATTGCATGGGCTGAAAGAGTTTTGACCAATGAAGTGATTTGAGAACTGGGGTTATGTGGTGATGTTCGAGTGTTTTGGTGACTGCACGGAAGACAGCGCTCTGGACTGTTTGCAAGCGTTTTATTTGAGAAACATTGATGTTGCAGAAATGGGAATTGCAGTAGTCGAGTTTGGAATGGACAACTGATGTTGCTATTGTACAGGCAATCGTGTAATCGAGTATTTGGCGCATGCGAGATAGCTGGGTAATGTGGTCGGTAAAGGTAAGGTTTTTGTCGAATGTGATACCTACCAAGATTACGGACTGGAGAAGAGTAAGGCGCGGGAGAACTGAGATCTGTTGGAGAAAGGTCAGAAGGACAGGTTAGTTTGCTTAATTTCTGACAGAGGCCAAATATGAGAAATTCTGTTTCTGAAGGGTTTAAGAGCAGCAGGTTGGAGGTCATCCAGGCTGACATCTGTATGATTGCGTTATGTAGGTGATTTAGTGCATCTGGAAGGGAATGAGGGAGAAAGGTCTGAAGTGTTGTGTATCATAGAGATGATGATCAACAGAGGATGAAGAAATGAGTTTGCTGAATGGGGAGGTATAAAGAATAAACAGCCGAGGACAGGGAACAGAACATTGAGGAACACCACAGGAGAGGGTGTGCGGACGAGGCTCACGACCTAAGTATCTCAGTTTGCATTTATGGCATAGCAATAATTGAAGAATACCGCAAAGAAGCTATTATCCGTAATATATCCATAGACATTTTAATTACATGACCATAAGGCTGCCAGTGTTGCCGAAAGCAGGTATGCCTTACAGTCTTTCAAGTGTAACTTTTTTTACCTGCTTCTCGCAGCACTGGCAGTCTTATGGCCAGGTAATGCAAATGTTTATGGATATATAACGGATAATAGCTCCTTGCGGTCTTCTTCACAGGCTTTGTAAATCGAAAAAGCTGAAGATTGCCACCCACGCTGTCTCTGTTTGCGAGGATGTCATGGTGATGCTAAGTGAAGAGAACAATAAAAAGCCATTACTTTCTTTTATATATAGTTAAACTCGTGTTCATTCTGACATTCTGGGCGGTAGAAAGGACGTGTTGGGTTTGGACGTGGCAGAAATCCGTGAGTAAATAATTTGTAACTTTCACAAGCGATGTTTGCTTACTGGCGAATGATTTTTGAAGACTATCAGATTAATGTTGAGTTGAACTAAATTTGAATTGAAAGCTCTGCAGGGCAGTATTAACTTAGGTGGATGCCCCAGTGCATCGCCGCTGTGGAGGCCCATAGTACGCCGAACTTTCTACCAGTCACCGATCAGTTGTTACTGCTTTGCAACATCGGTTTGGTGCGTACGAGTTTATTTCGTCTCGGTTTGGCTTCCTGGGCATATTGGATGTCCTTTCATCACAAGAGCTACTGGCATCGGCATCAAATCTCGTTGAGGTCTATAAAGACGACCTTGATGCATGATTAGGAAATGAGCTTGTGCAGTTTGCTGACTGTTTGGACACATTCAAGTACGAACAAGCTCAAGATATCTCTCGAGAGAATTTAATGTAGGCCTATCGACCGATACTCCAGAAACATATTCAGGGATCATTGTTTTCCTAATGTGGAGATAGCGCTCCGCATGTATCTGGTGCTGATGTTCAGTAACTGCATTCTCAAAAATGAAACTGATAACGAACAGACACGCTAAGATTCACTAATTTGACATGACTTCACGCCAGAGACAAACTAGGCCTAGGCCTATGATCTGACCGTTTTAACTGCATGCATCTTGGTTTTAGATAAATTTTGTGTTAAATTGTGTCTGTGCGCACTGCACGCTACTGAAATATTTTATAATGAATTATGAAACACAGGTAAAAAAAATTCTTACTCCTTTGAGGCGGAGGCCCCTATGTGGTGGGGGCCTCTGTGCACTGGCACATTGTGACCATGCCTAAATCCGGGCATGAAGCTCTGTAAGAGAATGACTCTGTGTCACATTAATATTAAACTTTCTGCTGGCTCCATTTGTTAAAACTAGTTACTTAAATCCAGTGGTTAAATTAAACGGGATCCCGTCGAATACGAGATCCGACACCTCCGACATGAGACGAGACACAAGACCCGTGAGATCCTTCACCTAAAACAGAGAACCCGTCACCTAACTATATGCATCGTGTTTCACGAATTTTATGTTATAATGAATCGTCAATGAAAGATGACATGACATGGGCTGTTGATAGCGATGTATGCATGTGGCGCATCATACTGCTCAAATCTTACTGCCCCTAGGTGCGATCAGGCCCGCCGAGAGGGGGGGGGGCAGAGGGCAAATGCCCAGGGGCCCGGGGAGTTTTTAGGGGCCCGGGCCGGGCCCGCAATCAACTTATGAAAAATACTTTAATCAGTTATACAAAGTTTATGATTTAAAAAATATATTTTCTCACGCTTAACTACAATCAGTTTAAACTTCAAGCATCTGAATAAAATCATAGTTGTCTATAATAGGCCTATATAAATATTATATATGTTTATAATATCGTACGGTCGTACACGCACTTTTATTATATCAATTTGTATCTTTAAAAAAATTTTTTCGTACGACCCAACTATATTTTATTTATATGAAGCCTAAAGATAGTTTAGAGGCCCGTAACTGCTCTGCCTAGGGGCCCGTGACTGTTCTGAGTAGGGGCCCGTGACTGCTCTGCCTAGGGGCCCGGAATTTCTGTCGGCGGCCCTGGGTGCGATTTATTTCCAGTTCGATACATAGACGCCGTGGGCTATTCCACGCGGCCAGGCGGAGCAAATGCGAAAGCAAAAACGGGAAACGCCCAGTTAGAGAAACGCATGACTTATATTATGCGCACGCCAGGGCTCGGTGGTGATATGACTAGTGATGCCTCTCTTGTCCAAAAATGGGGGGGGGGTATGGGTCAAGTCAAACCGAGAAGTTGGTCGACCTTAGAGTGAGCGGGAGGCGTGAAGTGGAAAGCCAAGAGTGTGGTCTGAGATGGCGTTCGACCTGCCGCGGCTAAGAGATGGACTGTTTGGTGCCGAAGTGTTTTAACGAGCGTCCCCACAAAAGGTAATTTCTATAACGCCGGGTTGAATTCAGAGCGGCTCGGCTGACTAGCAAGCATAGATACGATATAGATATGCCTAACCTATGTCGTAATTTTTATACCATAGCTTTAAAGCCATGATAGCTTCTATGGTGCCTTATAGGGGTGGCCGTAGCCGCTATATTGCAAACTACTACCCGCCCTCCATTCTGCTGCTGTTTAGCCTGTGTGGCAGTATATGGCAGAATGTGTCCTCATTCCCACCCCGCATTTTAAATTTTAGATCCATCCCCTCCCGTCCCCGCAGAACCCTGTCCCCATCCCTCACCGTCCCCGGAATCTTCATCCCCATTCCCTCACCATCCCCGCATAATGGATTTTCATCCCCGCATTGTACCCGCATCCTCACAGTAAGAAATGTAAACTTGTAACATAATCATTGAAAGCATATTATTAAAATGTAGAAAATTGACAAACACTAAAATGCTGCAATCAACTTATTTATGTAATCCATGAATGAATAGTTAGAACCTGAGAACGAGTGATGAGAGGAAGATCATAGTACCAAAGGGACGGGCCAGCAGATGCGTAGGCACGGTGACGGTGGTGAGCCATGGAAGTCCGGTTCGCTCGAGAGGTAAGGAAAAGAATTTTTAATTGGATACGCCCGGTGAGCGGAAGCCAATGTAAGTGCTCAGACATAAAAGTCGAGATATGAGAGTCGCGTGGAAGGCGGGCAATCTGGCGAGCAGCTGCGTTCAACACCGATCGGAGTGGAGACAGACGAGATTTCGGCAGACCAAGTAATGAATTACAGTAATCAACGCGTGAGCAGATAGAGGCATGCACCATGGAGGAGAAAGTGGAGGAAGGAACAGAACGCCGGACAGCACGAAGACGTCTTAGCTCAGAGGTGGCGAACCTTTTTTAAGGTGCGTGCCAAGATGCTGCTATATAATTTTTTTAAATACTGTCGCGTGCCCCTCGGAATTTTGCACAGTAGGCTATATCATTATTTTTCTCATATAGTTTTTAGTTAACAAAGCGTAACAAAGAAATGGATTAAAGGCGTTATATCAAAGATCGTTTTGAATGGTGTTAATAAAAATTAAGTCCTTCAACAAAGAAAATGTGGATTCGTACAAGGATTTTGTATTTCTAAGTTTGAATTTTGGGGGACGCTCTGAATTCCGCGTGCCCTAAAAATTTCAAGGCGGACCAATGACTTTGTTGTCATATCAACCGACAACTCCAAAACTTTCGACACCGTCTGTCGCTCCTCTCTTGCAGCAAAATTGGGTAGATTAGACATCCAGGATCACATCTTAAATTGGCTAATGGAACACTTCAAGGATACGGGTCAAATCACCAGATTCGCAAACAAACTCTCTTAGGTTGAACATATCAACGCCAGCATGGCGCAAGACATAGTTGTCGGCACTCCCTCTTACATATTGGGAGTCTCCAACCTGCACCCGACCCACAGTTTCAATATACATGTCAAATATGTCGACGACTCATACTTATTAGTCGGCTACAGAACCATAGCATTGGTGTCACACGCTAGTAAAATCATCCTCAAGATCATACTAGAGAGGATGAGAGGAAAACAGAGTCAGAGCTGGCAGATGAACAGGCCGGTTTTCGGCGAGGAAGAGGAACGCGTGACCAGCTTACAAATCTCAGAATAATAATGCAGAAAATGAATGATCACCAGCAGCCGCTATACATGTGTTTCGTTGACTTCACAAAAGCTTTCGATTGCATCTCGCACGAACAGCTCTGGATGGTAATGGCGGAGATGGGCTATCCGGCACACATTATTAACTTGCTGAACAAATTGTACTGTAAACAACAGGCTAAAGTAAAGGTGGCGGGAACACTATCAAGAGGGTTCCGCGTCAGGAGAGGGGTCAGACAGGGATGTGTGATCTCCCCCAATCTATTTAACATTATGGCGGAGGTGATCATGAGGGAGGTGCTGGATGGATGGGAGGGAGGGGTGCAGATAGGTGGTAGGAAAATTACGAACTTAAGGTATGCTGATGATATTGTACTCCTGGCAGGATCAGAACTGGAACTACAGAAGTTAGTCACTCGATTGGAGCAAGTGGGGTAGAAAAAGGGATTACTGATAAATATGTACAAAACAAAGGTGATGACGCTAAAAGGCAGAACATGCAACATAAAGGTTGGAGGAAATAAACTGGAACAGGTTGACGTTTTTCGGTATCTGGGATCGCTGGTAACTGAAGATGCAGAATGCACCAGAGATATAAGAGAGAAACTGGCAAGGGGACTGAGCACAGGGGCAGCACTATCAGCAAATATGGAGGAGTCACAGCATAAAACTGGCTACTAAGTTACGACTCATGAAGGCCCTTGTCTGGCCAGTGGCAACATATGGTTGTGAAAGCTGGACTATAAAGAAAAGAGACGAAGAAAGAATAGAAGCATTCGAAATGAAATGCTTGAGACAGATTCTGAGAGTATCGTGGACGGAAAAAAGAACAAATGAATGGGTACTGGAGAAGATAGGAACAGAAAGAAGCTTGTTTAACTCGATCAAACGAAGGAAGCTTTCTTACTTTGGACACCTGATGAGGAAGAAGGGAGACTGCCTGGAAAAGGAGATAGTGCAGGGTACAGTACCAGGGGCAAGAGCACAAGGGAGACCGAGGATGGGATGGCTCACCAACATCAGAACTTGGATGGATTTATCGTTCAATCAAGTGTTGTCGGAGACGGAGGATAGGAGGAGATGGAGGAAATTTGTCCATGAAGCGACCAACCCTGGGATTGAGGAAGGTTGAAGACAAGATCTCGCACCTGCACACCGCCTTAGAAGAATTCGAACACACTACTGATTGGGCGACAAAGAACAACCTCCGCCTTATTGCCGCTAAACTTGGGAGATGGTGTTCTTGAAAATGGGAAACAAGTGGAGGAGTACAATCCCACCGGTCATTCCGGGAGCCGAACGAGTCGAAACAATCAAGATTCTAGGCGTAACTCTCCGTTCGGATCTAGGTATGGAGACACATCTAGATTCTAGACAATATACTTACTGCAAGTTCTTCTTCCCTATATGCCTTAAGAGCTGCTCGTCTGCGGCCCTTCATGACATCACCATTGCGACCGCCGTCGCACATCTCATCTATGCTTCTCCTACCTGGTGGAGATTCACCTGTAAAGAGGACAGGGACAGGATCAATAGCCTGATCAACCACATGGTCGGGGGGAGGGGGCTTCCTGCCCGGAACTCGGCTAGTGTGGCACGGATGGCTGAGGCATCCGGACAGTCTCTTTGAGGCTAATTGTATGGATCCTAATCATGTCCTCCGGGGCCTGACCCCCTCCTCGTAGCAGTGGTGGTTATAACCTTCTTACTAGATCACATAACTTTTCCCTGCCGTTTAAAGACGACCGTAACTATATCCCTCTCGCATCCTGTACAAGAATGCTTAATGACAATCCACTGCATAAATCCCTATATCTGGGACCCAGAATTGTCCTCTGTAGTCTAGTTTGTCTTTGTTACGTCTGTGTCAGCTTAATGTATATGAATAAACGAATTTTACTGATTGATTGATTAACTGACCATTGTGTTATGATTGAGCGAAGCGGTGCATAATCTGAAAACGTTACTTATTTGAGCACTTTTATGATGCAGAATCTCATAAGCTCTGCAATCCAGAAACTATTACGTTTCAGCTAACCACTTGAAATTGTAGGTATTAATTTTTCGCTGCGAAGAATGGCTTCCATTGACGAAGAAACTCGTATTAACGATGAGACGAAAAAAGATATAAGTGTCCATACGAAGAAACTTGAAATCGGCAACGATCAAAAAGTTAAAGACTTGAAAATCAGGCTGGCTGATTTGGAGAAGTGCATGGAAGAAGTGGAGAAAGACAAATTGAATGAAACCGAGATGAAACAGTTCGAAAACAAATGGCAGCATCTTATAGATGAGAACAAAGTGTTAGTTGATGAGAGAATGGAGCTTGTTGATAGTACAATTAATGAGGCAATTCGACGAGCAATCAAAATGTTCAGTCAGGAAGATGGACTGCAATTAGAAGCCGTTGAATGGTCAGACGTACTTAAGACGCCCGTAGGTGTTGAAATGCCGCAAGTAACTGAAAATGACATTATTCAAAAAGAAGATACAAAGACAAGACTGGAATTGAATTGTGTTAATTCCACATCACATGTTAACAAAGCTAAGAGCAGTCTCCATGATGCACCAGGAAAGTGGGAGTTGCAGTTTCAAGATCAGAGAGACCTGGAATTCTCTGTGGAAGAGATTCTGTTAGAAGTTGGTCAGCTGTTGGGAATCTTAGCGGAAGAGCACTATGAAGTTCGTCCTGGAGCAGATGAAATATATAAAAGTCTACCGCCTGGATATAGCTTCACTCGTGATTACATCATTAGATTCATAAAATTTGCCTGTCATTATACTTACGATCGATCAATCGAAACAATTAAGAGCTTCATTTCACTGGCTGATATCGATGAACGCCGCCGCAAGTCCATCAGTCAGTATCGACAGAGGATAGTAGAAGAAAACGCTAACGCTGTCAGCAGACAAATCTTCGATTACGCGAAAAGATCCTTCGTTGGAGATCTCGGTAAATTGATAAAAACAGAAGTGTGCAAAGAAGACAATAAAAATCCTACGTTTAAGTCCAAACGCGCCTTTCTTGGAACGATTCTAATAGATCTAGGGCAAAAGACTCACAATTTAACTCACACAAATGAAGAAAAGGAGAAAATCTTTAAAGAATTTATGTCGTATGTTGAGATGGCTGAATCAGAAGCCAGTAAAAACTTCTTCCTCGATGTAATACTGAAGTTACTGAAAGAAATGCTGACCAAAGAAAACGCATCTGAAACTGATTTTCAGAAAATGGTTATGAACAATGTCGGCAATATTGTGGAGAAAGCTAGAAATGCTCTGACACAGGCAGAAACAAAGTGCCAAGAAAGTCCAAGTGAATATGTTCGAATTTTCAAAGATTATATGAACGTGATGAGCGAGATTGACTTGAAAATAAACATTCTACGTGGCTTCACAGAGGCAGTGTTGGAAAAAATTGACAATTTATACACTGACTTTCTTAAGGAGGCTAATTCATCATTCGAAACTTTCGTATGCGAAGAAAACAAAGCTGCAATCCGCACAGTGTTCGAGAAGATAATGGGATGCCGAGAGAAATGTCCTTTTTGTTCAGCTCCCTGTTCTCAGTCACTGCAGCTACACGCCGGAGATCATTACGCTAATCATTATCCAATGGGCATCAGAGGTACAGTCGATATCTCGGGCTGGTTTACACATGTACAAGAAACTCATGATGCAACTAAAGGACAGAGAAAGCCGGAAAATCTGGCCCTCGATACTTGTCAAACCATGGTTGGAACTCGTGTAGATATCAGAACCAAGGCAACCAAGGAAAAATATACCAAATGGTATCACAGGTTGTTTAACTGGAATTACCACTCATTCAAAAACTACAGAGAAGTGGCGGAGTATGAAAACTGGGACATACCATACAGTACAGAATATAACACTTCGTTATATTGGAAATGGTTCATGGCTCAGTTTGCTGAAGAACTTGCTAAGTATTACAAGGCCTTGGTCCCAAAAATACCGGAAATCTGGAAAAAAAATAACTTGGGAAGAAGCAAAAGAGAGCCTGAACTCCCAGTTTGGTGTTGAAGAATAATGTTAGTGGTCAAATCGAGACTCAAAACTTACGTTTCCCAGCATGCTTAACCCGCTATATGATACTCTGTCGAACATGTTGGCTACAATGCTTATTCTAAGTGACAATGGTAAGCATGTTCCATGCCATATCCATATAATAAGACAAAACAAAAAATTAAATAGACAAATTCTATTTTTAAACGAGAGCTTAGCGAGATAGTTGATCCAATTGTCGTTGTTCTTTCAAAACGGCACTAGAAATATTCTGCTGCTTATATTATTATTACAATAATTATACCTATGTTATTGTTCTGATGTTGCTGAATCAATAAACGGTTGCTGAATTAAGAAATTGAGAATTTAAAAACTCTCCACACCTCTGCGGAACTCCTGTTTCCAATTGGCACTGCTGTTGAAGTGCTTTTAAACTATCGTAATCCAATAACATAACAGCTTGATAAACTTCCAACTTTGACTTGGTGCTCCTTATCAACGAATAAAAGATGCAGGTCCAAGTGGTACTAGGTGGCATGGATTCTCATCTATTTACTTTAACCGGGATCAATTTTTCTTACTTTCCCTGCAATTAATCGTATGGAAAAGGTAAAAAAACTCGTTGCTATAGCAATTGTTATAGTAGGAAGTGTCCAGGAGAAGGCTTCCCTCTCCACCTTGAGTGTGTAATCTAACGGCTGCGGGTTCGAGTCTGTTGTGTGGACTTAATGTAAAGACTATATATAATAATCAAGTTGTTCGGACACACTCAGCTCGAGCGTTAGATTCAGTCTAACATAACGTGTGCTGAATTAAGTAAATGAATAAAACAGATAAAAACAAACGAATAAACTAACAAACAAATAAACAAATCAACATAGGAATAAATAAACCAACAAATTTAAAAAAGAAAGCACTTTCAACTTATTACAATTTTGATAATCAGAGCTTCAGAGTTGTTGCCTTCCTTGGGACTTTTGCATCCCCAGAACGTGACCAGATTTATCAGTTCTCGAGTTCTTTCAGTTTCCCCAGAAATGTTTTCAACCCTGAAGAGCACTTCAGTTATGGGTGGAATAAACACATATATTAAACTATGGAGATGGTGTACTTCAATAAGGGAAACAAATGGAGGGGTACAATCCCACCGGTCATTCCGGGAGCCGAACGGGTCGAAAAAAACAAGATTCTAGGCGTAAGTCTCAGTTCGGATCTAGGTATGGAGACACATCTAGATTCTAGACAATATACTTGCTGCTAGTTCTTCTTCCCTATATGCCTTAAGAGCTGTTCGTCTGCGACCCTTCATGGCATCACCATGGCGACCGCCGTCGCACATATCGTCTTTGCCTCTCCTGCTTGGTGGAGATTCACCTGCAAAGAGGACAGAGACAGCATCGATAGCCTGATCAACCGCATGGTCGGGGGGGGGGGGCTTCCTGCTCGGAACTCGGCTAGTGTGGCACGGATGGCTGAGGCATCCGGACAGTCTCTTTGAGGCTAACTGTATGGATCCTAATCATGTCCTCCGTGGCCTGACCCCTCCTAGTAGCAGTGGTGGTTATAACCATCGTACTAGATCACATAACTTCTCCCTGCCGTTTAAAGACGACCTTAACTATATATCTCGCATCCTGTACAAGAATGCTGACAATCTCCAGCAAAACTCTCCAGCTTCTCTGAGCCAATGAGTTGAACTCCTGAAGAGGCGCTATATAAGTTTTATGATTGATTGATTGATTGATTGAAAAACGTGTGTGCGTATATAAGGATGTGTTTGCGCGCGTTTTTTGTGCGCGCGCGTGTGCGTGTGCGTGTTTTAATGGCATACAATCAGTTTGAGCCGGGAACTGAGGTGGAGTCCGCAATCCTCATTCATCAGGAAACACAGACATTCGGCTGCGCATTTTAATCTCGGCAGAAACAATTGATGCACTGTCGCGGTCGACTCCTTCGATCGCAACCACGAACAAACGAAGGAACTATTAAAAGATCTTTATTTAAAAATAAAGTCGATTAAGTGTAGAGTAAGTCAACTCGTCTATCAAATATTACAATCGTAGACAGCACACAGGTTGGCTGGTCTCGATTGAACGTTATACGATCAATGTTTCAACGTTTACAAATCTTCGTCAAAAGGCCCTTAATGTACATCAGGTCTATCTTATATAGAGTTCTCCCGGATTCCAGAACGTTCTGTGACGTCACTGTACTTTTCCCTGGAAAGTCCTACTGAACACGTATATCCTTGTTGCATGCACCGAATTAATGTTGACAGCTTGCTGCAGAATTTTCCGTGCGATGAAAACAAGCTTGTTGACGCGTCGGTTTTCTTCCCTTGATGCATGCACCCGCGTAGACCGCGACATTCCCTCCGCCCTCAGATGATGACACGTCTTCAGCACCATCTCGAACGGGTCATCACGATCAAGCCGGGCCTCCAGACTCCATCTCGACACAGCATATACAACCAAAACAAAACACATCAGTTAGTCAACTTATCCACACAATTTGCGGGCTCGATCCTTGTGTGTCGGGCCATTTCCCCCCTTCACCATCCGAGTCACAACCGAGAGAGGAAATCAGCCACCGTGTTCTGACGTCCAGGACGATATCGAAAGTCCACGTTAAACTCTTGCAATGCTAACGCCCAACGAGTCAGTTTCGCACTCTTAGGGCTTGCATCTGTGAGATAAGACAAAGGATTATGATCTGAATAAATGATTATCTTTGATAAGAATATCCATGACTTGAATCGTTTAAGTGCCCAAATTACTGCGAAAGCCTCTCTCTCAATTGTAGACCAATGCATCTGTGTATCTGTAAGTTTAAGGCTAGCAAAAGCAATTGGTTTTTCTTGACCTTCTTCGGTCCACTGAAACAAGCAACACCCGACCGCGGTGGCACTTGCGTCAACACTTAAACCAAATTCCTTAGTGAAATCAATGGTATGCAACTGTGTAGCTTTACTGAGATCATCCTTTAACTTATCTAGTGCTTCTTGATGCTTTTGCTCCCAAGGCACCTTCGTAGGTATGTTATCTCGTGTCAAATCAGTTATTATCCGTGCTTTTTCAGCTAAAGCAGGTATAAAACTTCGAAAGTAACTGAAAAAACCCATAACCTTTCTAACTTCTTTCTTTGTTGTTGGAGGATGGATATCATTGATCGTAGCGATCTTACCTGGATCAGGTTCAATACAACCTGACCCTACTATATGGCCAACAAACTTTATTTTGTTTTGTGCAAAATTACATTTTCTTAAATTCAAAGTGAGTCCTGCTTCCTCAATAGTTTGCAAGAATTTCTCTAGATGTTCTAAATGGTCATTCCAATTCATTGAAACCACTGCCATATCATCGACGAATGGTTCGGTAAAACTTCGCACTGGATGTAAAACTTGGGTCATAGCTCGAATAAAGGTATTGCTAGCGGACTTGAGTCCAAACGGCATCCTTGTGAACTCAAAAAGTCCTGCATCACATACGAATGCCGTAAGCCATCGATGTACTTTCCGAACTGGAATTTGCCAATACCCCGATTTCGCGTCGAAAACACTAATGAACTTTGCCCGTCCCACCTTTTGTAAGATGTCAGCAATGTCTGGGGTCGGGTAACAATCACCTAGAGAATATTTGTTAACATGGCGATAATCAATTGCCAATCGAACGCCATTTTGACCTTTGGGTCCCTTTAAAACGCAAACTACCGGACTGGCCATTTCACTTTTCGATGGTCGAATGATGTCTAATGCCAACATTTCTTCTATCTGGCGTTGTACTTCAGGTTTAAGTAGCTCAGGTACTTTATATGCCCTTAAACGCTTAGGAGTGAAATCATGAGTTATCTTTCTACTTTTCAAATAATACATAAGAGCCACACGCAATTTGGATGAATAGATCGTAAATGATTCGTCCGATGCTTTGTGCAACGACCAAAATCGGGCTCTAAGATTTGAAGGGCTTATCTTAAACTCCCTTAGCAAAAACTCCTTCAGGAATTTGTAGTCATGGAGCTGTGCCTCAGTAAGGCGCATGGTTAATGCCTTAGCTCTTTCACTTAAAATGGCTAGCAATAATTTTGCTCTAACATCTTCATCCACCTCATACACATTAAACAAACCATCCAAGTGATCAAAGAAACCTGGAATTTCTATAGGGTCGGAAGGAAATTTCCAAAGAATATTCTTGAGGGCATCACTATAACGCTTAGTACGACTTGCTAAAGAATCTCTAACATTTCGTTCTTCCTGCTTTTCCTTCCTCTCCCTTTCTTCTTTCTCTTTCCGTTCCTTCTTTTCTCTTTCTTCTTTCTCTTTCCGTTCCTTCTTTTCTTCCTCTCTCCTCTTTTCCTCCCTTTCTTCCTTCTCCTTCCGTTCCTCCCTCTCTCTTTCTTCCTTCTCCTTCCGTTCCTCCCTTTCTCTTTCTTCCTTCTCCTTCCGTTCCTCCCTTTCTCTTTCTTCCTTCTCCTTCCGTTCCTCCCTCTCTCTTTCTTCCTTCTCCCTTTGTTCTTTCTTTTCTTCCTCTCTCCTCCTTTCCTCCCTTTCTTCCTTCTCCTTCCGTTCCTCCCTCTCTCTTTCTTCCTTCTCCTTCCGTTCCTCCCTTTCTCTTTCTTCCTTCTCCCTTTGTTCTTTCTTTTCTTCCTCTCTCCTCCTTTCCTCCCTTTCTTCCTTCTCCTTCTGTTCTTCATATTTACGGATTTCGAACTCCAGACGGCGCTTCTGCAGCTCGTAATCCACTCCTGTTGGAGATATTGGACTACCCTTAAATTCCTCTTCCTCTTTTCCAATCTCCATGGCCCATTCTTCCATTAATTGATTTCGATCCCATGACATAACATCATCATCGTCCCTTCCTGCCTTCATAAGATACACCCTAAGGCGCTCAGACGACATTTTGCGAATATTCGCTTGCATCTCTGTTGTCAACGCTTCCATTTTTACAAACAGTCAGTCAACAACAATCAACAAAAAAAAACAGACACCACGCGGCACCCGCCACACAAAAGGAAAATTCCACAACCCAAAGTGCAACTATTCAGTATCCAAAGAAGTACACTCGCCAAGTACGCAAAAACTATACAAGCTCACGCAAGTCTGGCCTCGATCACAACAATGGATCAAATTTCAAAGAAATAATCAGCAGATATTGAAAGAGAAATAATGGCTGCCTCCCACTCGGCTGCAACTCCACTCTCTTTTCTCCTTCTCAGCCACGACAACACCTAGGATCTTACCCGTATGTTGACTGCTGTCTTCTGCTGTCTCAGCCGAACGACGCACTTCGTCCGTCCGACTGTCGTATGCCGATTCACCCGTCTCCCACGGTAGAAAGGCGTCTCGATCCGCTCACTGTCTGGAACAGACCGTCTCTTGATCCTCCGGGTTGACTCCTTCCTCCGCCGGCTCGCGTCTTCTTCACCGGATCCAACACCGATGATCCCGCCGCTGACACCAATAATGTCGCGGTCGACTCCTTCGATCGCAACGACGAACCAACGAAGGAACTATTAAAAGATCTTTATTTAAAAATAAAGTCGATTAAGTGTAGAGTAAGTCAACTCGTCTATCAAATATTACAATCGTAGACAGCACACAGGTTGGCTGGTCTCGATTGAACGTTATACGATCAATGTTTCAACGTTTACAAATCTTCGTCAAAAGGCCCTTAATGTACATCAGGTCTATCTTATATAGAGTTCTCCCGGATTCCAGAACGTTCTGTGACGTCACTGTACTTTTCCCTGGAAAGTCCTACTGAACACGTATATCCTTGTTGCATGCACCGAATTAATGTTGACAGCTTGCTGCAGAATTTTCCGTGCGATGAAAACAAGCTTGTTGACGCGTCGGTTTTCTTCCCTTGATGCATGCACCCGCGTAGACCGCGACATGCACACACAGCCGACAGTAAAATCCGGACTATGTATTTATGTGTGTGGACCTTGAGCAAGTCGTTCACTCGCAATTGCTCAGCGCCATCGGTCATTAGACAGTGGCGCTTAATAAATGCATATAGTATCAATAGTTAGGTCATGTAACGTGAGGAACTGTAGTCTCTTCGGTAACGCAACGGGTCTGTGATCCAACGATTTTGGATTCGAATCTGCTCAGCGGACTCACTGTAACATTTGTCTCGAGCTTCAGATAAATATTTATAAGTGCGAAAATAAGTATGTAAATAAACAAATAAATGACGAAAATAATCGTTCGTGTATTGCGTGTATCCTTAATTATTTAATAGGTCAGGCCTAATTTAAATAGCGCCACTCCAAGAATCATAGGCTCACTCCACGCTCTCCTAATTGATGTAAGGTGTCACTACCATGTCTGCATGTTCACATATTGCCTATGTAAAACCCATATCCTCGTATGTGGGTTCCATCATATGTTCATGGGCATAATGATGCTGGCAGGGTACAAACAGAAATATCGCTAGTAAGTAAAACAGTGCAAAGAAACCTAAAGAGTCACCAGTGGCGGGTTGACGCACACACAGAGCCAAGCCAGGTGATTCCCATCCTAAGGTGAGAAGTCTCTTCCCCTCCAGAGCCCATATACCTGTATGGAGCCCATATGGGTCCATCTAATACCATTGAATTGCTGAAATGCTGCAGACTCCTCTGCAGTCTGTCTGTGGTCTGAGGGATCGCCACTGATTTTGATCAGTTATGTTCTGCAAGTGGCTTTGTTTAGAAGCGTCCATCGTCTGATGCCTTGTGCATCTACGATAACGGCGCTATAGAAGTTGCCGGGTTAGTTTAGGTTAGTGTGTCTTATTATTGAATGTACATTGCTTTGTCTCCACATGCGTATGATGTAATGTGCATTCCCCTTCCCCTTGTTCTTCTTTCTCTTCCTCCTCTTATTCTTCTTCTTCTCCTCCTCTTCCACATCGTAATCCTCCTTTTCATCTTCCTGTAACATCTTCAAATCATTCTTCCTCTTGTTCGTCTTCCTCTTCTTCTTTCTTCTTCTTTTTCTCTTTCTTTTTCTTCTCCTTCTTCTTCGTAAACCATCTGCTCGTAATTCAACGAATAAACAGTGTTTACTTTTATGTCATTGACCCCATCGTCACAACAAAACATCCTCATTTATTAGAGAAACGCCGGAACAGCAACTCCGTGTAAAGTGAACATTGCACATTGACCAACACAGTTAATAAACCATCGTGTATTGCCTATAGAAGGTATAGTCTCCGTGGTCGATGGATCGTAATCGTAATTTCCAAACTTCTAAAGCGCCACTCGAAGGCCCGAGCGCAACGTCAAATCAGAATGAGTTTTCTGGAGAGTAATCCAAAAGAGGTCCGAGTACAGTTTCCAGAAGGCCAAATCAAATCAGAGAGGGTTTTCCAGAGAGTAGTCCAAAGGAGGTTCAAGTCAGGTTTCCGGAGGGCCAGATCAAGAGAGGAGACAGAGCAGCTGTCAAGGCGGGTGTCGTTTAGGGCGAGAATAATTGGCAGGCAGAGGATCCGACGAGTCAGGGTAGGAGTATTTGAAAAGGTAAGACTTCAGTTTTGAGTGGATAGCTTTGGGGTGAGGGATAGAAGAAAATGAGGAGGGGATGAAGGACGGGTTGTGATGATGATGGAGGCACTGAGAAACTGCGGAATTCAGGGCGATGGGATCATTCCATTTCCAGAGGCGTGTTGCTGTGTTGGATATGGCTTGGTTGGAAAACTTGAGATAAGTAATGACTGCGGATCGAGAAAGACTAAGATAGGAAGAGGATCGGATGGAGCGGGTTGCCTGAATGGTGAAGATATCACGGAGGTACTTGGGCTGGGAATATCTTAGGGAGTTGTAGGCTAGGGATAGGACTTTGAAGTGGATTCGCTCTGGGATATTTAGCCAATGGAGTGATTTGAGGATGGGAGTGATATGATGATGTTTGGGCGTTCTAGTGACAGCTCTGGCTAGAGAGTTTTGGATAAGTTGCAGACGCTTGATTTGGGTGGATTCAAGGTTGAGGACGAGGGATTTGCAGTAATCAAGCTTTGAATGAACAATGGAGGCAGCAATGGTGGAGGCAGTTTTTAGGTCGAGCATACATGTAGGCACGGATGCGTCGGAGGTCACGAATGTGCATGAAGCAGGAGCGCGAGAGGTTGGAGATGTGATGAGAGAAGGAGAGGTGCGGATCAAAAGTAACACCAAGATTGCGGACAGAGGAGCCAGAGAAAAAATAAACTGTCGAAATCATTAACGAAATTGCGTTGGACAAAATTGCCTTTTCGACGAAGCCAACGGTCATTATTCTTGCGAAAACGATTTCCGTCGCACAAATAGAACCGGTCTGTTTTCCAGTCTTGTTGTCCTCGAGACCAAGGTCTTGGTCTCGAGTGCACTCGAGTTCGTTTTCAAAAGTCTTGGTCTTGGTCTTGGTCTTGAGGTTCAAGGTCTTGGTCTTGGTCTTGGTCTTGAGGTTCAAGGTCTTGGTCTTGGTCTTGGTCTTGAGGTTCAAAGTCTTGGTCTCGCAAGACCAAGACCAAGACCGGTTGTTAATATGAACAGTCATTTAACAGAACTCAAGAATTCTGTATCAAGCCTGCTTGCAGCATACGACCAATATCTATGGATGGATACAAGTCATGTTGGTCAGGAAAACCCATTGGCAGCAGCAACAGTTATTCTGTGTCAGACGGTATGATAAACCATGGGAAGATTTCAAAAGGACTCACTATCTGTACATTTACATCCAGTGCTTGAAAAGCTACTCTGTGTGTGTCAGCGACTTCAGCACCTGTAAAACGTATTTTTTCACGTGGCAATATTTTTAAGAGGCCCTCCAGGCACGTCACGGTCAGAAAATTCTGAGCGAAGTGGTTTTTATAAACTACAAAAGGCATTTGGTATAAGAGTTTGCATGAAGGAATTTTGAATACAAATTCGGATTTCTCTGCAGTTTGCATTTAAAGTTGATTTGCTTGAATAAAATAAAAGACTCATGTTTTCATTAAAATAGCGAATATTCCGACTTTACAACTTTTAGAAGTCTTGACCTGATTTCGAATTTTTGGGTCTTGGTCTTGGTCTTGGTCTTGAGGTTCAAGGTCTTGGTCTTGGTCTTGGTCTCGAGGTTCAAAGTCTTGGTCTTGGTCTTGGTCTCGAGGTTCAAGGTCTTGGTCTTGGTCTTGGTCTTGAGGTTCAAGGTCTTGGTCTTGGTCTTGGTCTTGAGGTTTAAGGTCTTGACAACAAGACTGCTGTTTTCCCAACGGAATGCAACGCGGTTACAAATTAACAAACTTCACCAGCCGACGGTTGACACGGGGCACATGCATACAGGTAATAAAGCCAAATTGCATTGGGTAGGTGATTGCGAGCCTCGTTTCCAAAAAATTCTAATACTGTATGCGATAATGCATTATACTGCAAACCATTGTCTTTAAATTTGTGCGAGTTACCTCTTTAACTAACTGGGTCTTTATGAACGAATGTATGAATATATTATGTATAATATACATACACTGTATACATAGGTACATATTATGTACCTACATGCATGTCTCTATCAATCAATCAATCAATCTTTTTATTTCGAAGTAGTACAGGCATGCTAATAAATCAGTGTACAATCAGAGTGAAAAACAGTCAGAGAAGAAAAACTAAATTCAGTGTCCAAGTGCGACTCTAGGTTGTAATCAGTTTTTTTAGCAGTAACCAGTAGGGCATATATCGAGGCCTTATTCGAAATGCGAGGAGATGAAGCTGGAGCAGCTTATCGAGTCATCCCCACTTATTGATGCTTTAATCAATTTTTACGAGATACATAGTAAGCATTATAAAAGTTCATTAGGACATCAATCAATCAATCAGTATTTTTATTGAAACCAATTTACAAGGCAATTACAACATAACTTAACTATATAGGCAACAAAAGGATACCCAGAAGTGGTCAGGACCCCGCTAAAAAGGGTCACCTATGATAACATTTTCAGCATAGTCTTGGTGGCAGCATACAGTCAATGCCTAAATCAGTAATAGCATTAATCTTATAAGAAACTTAAATGAAACTAATTAAATAACCCTAACTAGCTATGTGCATGAATTCAAATTGAGGTAAGTGAGTAAACAATCAATTTCCTTTAATTAAGAATGCACGAAGCGACTGTTTAAACTTTAGTAGATGAGGGGGTTAGCAGTATTACTCAATCAGGGATGATTTAAGAGCAGATTTAAAGATAACATAATTTCGTAAGTTACGAATATCAGCGCTAATAGCATTCCATAGTATGGGGCCAGCTATTCTAATAGTGAATTGTCGAGTTTTGGTCCTGCAAGTCCCAGACCGGTAGTTGTGTCTGAACCTAGTATTATAGTCACTCATGAACTGTGGCATTCTCGATAAAGTAACCAGCAAACAGTGTTGGAATGGTCCCGGCATGATGCCTGAACATCAGTAGTCCAAGCTGGAGCTTATAGATGTCGTATATGGTAAGCAGCTTAAGTGACTTAAATAAGCTCCCACTTTCTGCATAGTAATGGGACCCACAGATCATTCTGACGGCCTTTTTTGAAGAAGTAGAAGGGGTCGGAGCTTCGTCTTGTACCCACCTGCCCAAATGACATTGCAATAGTTTAGATAAGGCACAAGTAATGCAGTATATAACAACTTAAGAGATGTGGCCGGCAATATACATTTAAGTTTATATATTATACCAATGATTTTGAATACCGGTACCTTGTTAGTAACATGTTCAATATGTGTAGACCAGGAGAGATCCTCATTGATAATAACACCCAGAAATTTTACATGAGTTACACGACATGGCGCAGCATTATCAATTTTAATCATAGGGATAGAAGATCCTGCCATTCGTTTTTCTCTTATTTTAAATAGAACATAGTTAGATTTTCTTGCATTTAATGACAAGAGATTTACTTGAAGCTACAAGGCTAAATCAAATCAAATCAAATCAAATCAAAAAAGGTTTATTGCGACCAATAACAACAAAATCACAATTCCAACTTTTAAGCACAATTAGACTGATACTAGCGGTATCCAGTCAAAATAGCCCGGTCAAAATAGCCCCGACGAAATAGCCCCGTCAAAATAGCCCAGGACAAAATAGCTCCAGACGAAATAGCCCCGACAAAATAGCCCCGTACCGTTCGAAGAGCCTTGTTTATTCGAATCAACAGAGAACTGCCTAATTAGTTGCTAATTAGTATGAAAGGGTAACGATAGACGTTACCTATATATCTCGAATCAACTTCGACGTGCTTTGTCGGGAATATTTTAGATGAAGCCGTAATTTGTCAATTAGTAAATGTTAATTATTAGTTGACGGTGAAGTCTCAGTAACGTAAATATTTAAAAAGCCATTGCGTGCTTTGTCGGGAATGCTTTAGATCAAGCCGTAATTTGTCAATTAGTAAATGTTAATTATTAGTTTATTATTAGCCCTACGTCTTTTAGATCATTGCGCCTATAAATTTTGATTTAGTAGCTTGTTTTACCTTCATGTTTCGAAGTTTTTTAAACATTGACATTGTCAATTATTAATATTTCTATAATATCTTACTCGCGTTTTTTCCATTCATGCTTCGTTGGTTTTATTAATATAAATCTTCTCACCACTGTTCGTTGTCGGGGCGATATTTTTGGGGCTATTTCGTCGGGGCTATTTCGTCTTGAGCTATTTTGTCCTGGGCCATTTTGACGGGGCTATTTCGTCGGGGCTATTTTGACCGGGCTATTTTGTCGGGGTGCCGATACTAGCTATTGGTAGCAATGGGCGGCCCCAAAGGGATACAATCCCGCTAAGCGGGGTCACCCCAGTATCCACGTAACAGCTTCTAGATGTATGGCTGATATTCCTTGGATGAATTCTAGGAATAATCTTAACTAATCTTAACTAAATTCCTTAACTAAATGATTGAGTTCCTGGTTCATTGAGTTGAAGAGAGCCATATAAGTCTTTCCAATTAAGAATGCAGAAGTATCATCAGCAAACAATGACACATGTGTATATATGTATGTAATTTTGTATCTGTAGTATATGCCGTGTGAGAATTGTCGGGTGGGTTTGGGGTTCAACCCCATAGTGTTTATTAGGACCCCCACAGTTAAGTCTTCCAAAGGGCTTGATTTTCATTCGAGTCTGACATGCAAACCTGCTACCGTTGAAATCTGCTGTTTTCAAATTTCGTTGACATCAGTTTGCAAAATACGGATAAAATATTCAACTCCACGTGGATCAAAGTCTAACCCTCCCAGTCTTTTTCTAGAATTCTCACACTGAGTATATGTATGTGTGTATGTATGCAGACATTAAATATAGTTCTTCTCTCCTCCGTCAGGTGTGCACCGACGATGAGCATTTAATATAGCGCCTTTTAAATACCTGACAGAATCACTGCATTCTCTGACCGAAGCAGTGCTAAAGTTCATTAATATCAACAAGGTCACCTCTGATTTAATGTTTGGAATACTAGAGCTAATTATAATTATCCTCGTCGAAATTCCATGTCGTACCTCATTAGGTGCGATTTTCACATAACGGAGAGCGAAGTGTAAAGGGCAACACGCATGGGCGTCCGGAGGGAGGCAAGGGGGCATTTTCCCCCATGGATTTTGAAAATATTTAAAAAAATACATTTTTTGGATTATTATGATTTTTCCAACAGTTCCAACAGGAATTTCAATGCTAAAAGACACTTATTTTATGCAAAAAAACGTCATTTTGCTCCCTCAAAAAATGTTTGCCCCCAGAAAATCCCCCCCCTAGAAATTTGTGCCCCCTGGAAAAATTGCTGCGGACGCCCATGGCAACACGCTGAGTCATCCAAGGCCTCAGCTGCTGTTTGCGGGTGAAATTGCATCTCGATTGCAGACACATCGTCATCAGCAGCATCAGCAACAGTTCCTCTGCGCATCTGCGAGCTACATCAAAGGATGGCAGAGGCATTCAGTGCGACGCGTAGTGTGGATTGTCTGCAATGTCATAACGCAATCTGGCTTTACAAAACGCTACAACTTGATCGCATTTGTTAAACAATCGGTATACATGTAAGCGTCAAGTGGATACGAATGGCCTACTTGATTATTATAATTTATTATTATTATTTATTATTATTATTATTATTATTTATTATTATTTTTTTTGCCCCGAGGTATACAGGATCCCTCAGGGAGTTCAACCTTATTTACAAAGTAGCTTTGTCTGGAATGGGCCCTATTCGTTATTATTATTATTATTATTATTATTATTATTATTATTATTATTATTATTATTATTATTATTTATTATTATTATTATTATTATCATCATCATCCGAGAATTCTTGTCTAGGCTCTGTTCAGTAAGAGAATCGACTTTCCCGCCACTGCTTCCGTTAAGAAGGCGATGGATATCGACGTTTAATTATTATTATTATTATTATTTATTATTATTTTTTTTGGCCCCGAGGTATACAGGATCCCTCAGGGAGTTCAACCTTATTTACAAAGTAGCTTTGTCTGGAATGGGCCCTATTCGTTATTATTATTATTATTATTATTATTATTATTATTATTATTATTATTATTATTATTATTATTATTATTATTATTATTATTATTATTTATTATTATTATTATTATTATCATCATCCGAGAATTCTTGTCTAGGCTCTGTTCAGTAAGAGAATCGACTTTCCCGCCACTGCTTCCGTTAAGAAGGCGATGGATATCGGCGTTTTATTATTATTATTATTTTTATTATTATTATTATTTTTTTTGTTTCCCCCGAGGTACATATAATCCCTCAGGGGTCAGATAATAAGTAAGTGAAAATTAATCTCTGGAGTGACCATCTTCATCGAGACCCGGAAATGCAAACGTGTTGCGGAAGGCGGCTTATTATTATTATTAATATTAAATTTATTATTATTATTATTATTATTATTATTATTATTATTTTTTTTTTTTTAAATTATTATTATTATCTTTATTAATTCAAATCGACAAGCACACAGCAAGATCACATCAGAAAATGACAGTACAATCAAGATCATAATAATAATATGATCCCTCAGGTGGTCAAAACTATTCCGGAGATATTATGGTGTTATTATGGAACAGCTTCTCCCTCGTCAAGATTCTGTTGGGCAAAGGTTCCTCGACATGCAATTGCATTAAAGCGTTGAATGGTGACAGAGAGGCGTTGGAAGAGATAGCAAGTCTCTCTGGGTTCTCCGGTGATTAACGTTAGACGTTTTCCCAGTTCTTTAACAAAGTCCATTCCGCTGGTGTTAATGGGGCCTAGAGTCTCGAAAGCCACAGGTACGAACAAGTGGTCTGCGAGTAGTTGGTTGTATTATTATTATTATTATTATTAGTATTATTATCATTATTATTCCTTTCCAAAACCACTATCGATTCATCTGCAGTTACTCCCTCCTATGCTCATGACTCTACACCCTCCCCACCCCGATCATCGTTATCTGTCTTCCAACTAGCCTCAGAAACTGAAGTTTCCCTGATGTTACAATCTCTTCCAAACAAGCAGTGCGAACTCGATCCCGTAGGCATACCTGCCTCCTTACTGAGAGACTGTGCATCTATCCTTGTTCACATCATTACCAAAATTATCAATCACTCGTTATTTAGAGGAAATCCCACTTTCAAACACTCTTTAGTCACCCATCCTCATCAAGAAACCCCTTGATAAAGAATTCCTTTCTAACTGTCGACCTGTATCTAACGTGCCATTCCGTCTCTTATTCTCTCTGCCGCATCAGCTCCATAAACATTGAAACCCTGTTGTAAGATCTCTCATTTCCAGACCTCGTTCTAAATCCTTCATCCTCTTTTCATGACCTCCTGACTTTCTACAACACCACTCTCTCCATGATCCTTGAAAAACATGCTTCCATTATTACCAAATCCGGATCTCACTCTAAAAATCCTTGGTAATTCCTATCTCCAGACCTTCAAATCTTTCCGTCGATGCCTTGAGCGCACTTACACACGAACTCGTAATCCTCAACTGCTTTCTGCCCCAAAAGCTGCCATGAATAAAAACCACTACCTTCTGGCTACGGCTTAAAAAGTTTTACTCCTCATTATAGTTCATTCCCGATCTTCTAATCCTCACCTTATTTGGAAATCCATAAACCAACTCCTCCATCAATAGCTGAGTCGTTCTGTTCTTTCTTCTCTGGCAAAATTTCTACCCACCGTCTCTCTCTTCAGTCATTCCTTTTCCCGATTACTCCTCTTTCCACTACCTCCCTCACCGTTTCAATTCTAAGTACCACCAACCTTATAGCCCTCTGACTGTCTGTGTGCCTGACCCCTTTGTATCTTGACCTGGAACCGATTTCACTCCCACCCCGCCTATCGACTATAATTTAACTAAGCACCTGTGAATAAGCTGGTTCCCGCAACTTCGCTTTTATGGGTGCTGTAGAAATTTCGAGATTACGATTAAGATTACGATACATATGTATATAATATTATGTAACTTTAAACTACTGACTTTAACATAGCCTACGACCATGCACTCAGAAATGCTCAACTCAGCAGCCAATATTCTATTTTACATTTATGACATAGCAACAACAATTAAAGAACGCAGAGAAGTTATATATCTATAAACATTAGCATAACCAGGCTATTATACGACTCTCAATGTTTGCCGAAAGCAGGTATGCTTTGCAGTAATCAAGAGTAGGCCTTTGTACACAGACCTTTAATCTGAAAACTGTCACATTTGAGACCTACATGGTCTTTGTTTGCGAAGTTGTCATGGTGATGGTCAGTGAAGAGTACAATAAAAAGCTATTATTTGCCTTTACATAGCTGAAATCAGTTTCATGCTGATTTTTGGCCAGTAAGTTTTGAGCCTCAAAGAAAGCGTTGGCAGAAAACCGTAAGCAAATAATTGTAACTTTCAGAAGCGATATTTGCTTACTGTCGAATGATTTTGGAAAACTATCAGATAAGTGTTGATTTGAATTGAAAATCTAGAAGACAATGAATCTGCGTCGGATTATTATTAAACTTGCCATTACATAGATTGATGTCTTGCTAACACTCGAGCATCTCATTCTCTGGCTCGACTGTTTGAAACTCATTACAATTAACCAGTTGTTAAATTCAACTAGATGTCACCGGATATGAAATCCGGCACTTCTGACATGAGATCAGACACGAGACCTATGAGACCCTCCACCTAAAAGAGAGAACCCGTCACCTAACTGTTTTGATATATTTAATCAACGATATGCATCGTGTTTCACGCAGTTTATTTTAATTCAAACAGTTAATAGATAGTATCGGTAATAGATTTGCCAGGAAGGCTTAGGTTTATTCCACTGCACATAGCACTGAAGAAAACAGCCAAAACTGAAATTTTCAAATGCTGGTGTCTAAAGAAGCACTTAAATGTATTAACGTATCCTGAATGAAAGAAGTCATCAGTTCTGCTGTTAATAGCAGTCCGTGTGAGTGGCGTATTCCAAGTGACGCATTGTAGTCCTATAAATTTAGGCCCCTATTGAATTTGCGTCTGACGAGACTTGGTGTTAGCAAAACTGTTCTGACAGTAGAACTCTACTCTGCTAAAATGTTGTCAGTTTAATTGCTTCATAATTCAATCAATAGTCGATGTGTGTGCGTATACACGTCTAGTTGCATTACGATATATGGTGGCGCCACTTGGCGTGTTTACACCAACCATAGCTATTCCCATGGCGAGTTTTGACTAATTTTTTTTAGATCGATTGCGAATCGCGGATAATGTATCGAATTGTGATATTTTCTAGTTAATCCTTTAACAACGATCTGGAATGACCTTTACCCTCTGCTCAGGGCTGAACTAATGACTGGCTTCTCCTCATCGGTCTTGCGTTCCCTAAACATGTTTCTGTTTCCACGGGGCTTCTGTGCTGAGAGCACCTCTGAATAGTTATTCTACGAGAGGCGCTTTATAAATTTCTAGATACAATACAATACAAAAGGCGAGACGGATTAGTTTTCCATACATTTTAGTGTACGCTGGTCATTAAAGTGTTAAAGTGATCGTCATGTAATAAAGTTACTTTTAGGCACAATTTGTAAGCTTTATTCGTAGCATAAATTTAGGATTCGAACTGGCCTCATTTCGTTATCGTAAATTCAACATTTCTAAAGCGCTACTCTAATGCTAAGCACAGAGAGCAAGCTTACTGACGAGCGCTGCGTCAAGTCAAGAGGGTTGTCTAGAGATGCCAAGTGAAGTTCGGAGTCCGGTTGCCATAGATAGAAAGAACAGGGGCTGTCATGTGGGACATGGAAAGCCCCGTACGACAGTACAGTTAGGAGACTTTGAGGCAACTCAGCCCTGACGGTCTGAAGGTGAAACCTGCTGTAAGAGGGGCTATGAAATTCTCGCTGAAAATTTGGCGTTCACGTTCTCTAATTCCGACCTCGTCAGTACAACCGGACTGCGCTTTGTGAAGAACAAAAGCGAAACAAAAGCGACCGTACAAAAACAAGTTAGACTGCGATTTGGGTCACGAAATTTCTTCAGAAACACGCCATAGCATCACAGGGCTACATTCACAACATAATAAGTTACCTCTTAAGAATACCTCAAACACAAAAGCCACCACAGTACACATAACTGCGTGGGTCCCATAAACCAACGCACACAATGATCCACCTTGAACGAGCATATTAGCTTCCACGTATGCCCGTGGTGTCTACTATATAGTTTTCCAGTTCTGTGTGTCCTACGATAAATGCTGTGGAACGTAAGGAATGTGATTCATGACCTGCCCGCCCTCCATCCCTCCCTCCATCGCTTCCTCATTACGGCACACGATCTGACGGGAGGTTGAGGGGGAGGATGAGCAAATACTGACGTGTCAGGCGAAGACAGATTAGCCTAAACGTCGATTGGCCAAGTGCAATGCATGGCAAACACTCTATTGTTCGATCCAGGACGGGAGGAAGGGATGCAGGGAGGGAGGGAGAAACAGACTTACTAACCGCTGTTTATCTGTCTATCAATCCCTCTGTCTGACTCACAATGTGACTTATAATAAAGCATTCCAATATACAAATTCATTTCTATTCCTATCAATCCATTGATTTTTTTCAAACCGTCATATGTGACGGGCAATTACTCTAGTAAGATAAAGATATTTTAAAAATGCCCAGCAGTCAGCACAACATTTGTCAACCTACAAACTACCATACAATTCGCTATATATAGGACTATATTTTCAAATATAGCCGATTTTCAAAGATTTAAAATTAGCAGATTTTCAAAGATTTAAAACTGCTGAACGTAAACCAGATAAAAATATATCAAATCGCGGACCTCCTGTACTGCTTTGAACATAAGTAGTTACCTGCATCTTTCTCGGACTACTTCTCTACAGCATCGTCATTGCACACAGGAGCGACTCTATACAGACCTATTAAAACCCGAACCAACCTCAGACGGTTCAGTATTAAAGCCACTGGCCCGCAGGTCTGGAATTCGGTCCCGCTAGAAATAAGGTCTGTGCGAAGTAGACATGTATTTAAGAAACACCTGAGAGATTATATCTTGAACAAACGAGGGTACAATAAGAGAATGAACAAACTAATTGTTCTGGTCGGTCGGATTGGGGAGAAGGGCAGGACTGAACCCTAGCACAAGTATGCTGTAGTTAAATACGTTAGTTAAGGATATTTAAAGCTTTTTTCTTTGTGATCTGCCCCTCTAGTTTACCTGATTTATTTAATACTAAACTTCGGTTAACTGTGAACTTGGGGGGGGGTTATCATGTTAGCTAGCCATATAACATTATGTAAATAGATCTAGAAGGTATCCCCGCCAAGCGGGACTTCCATCCCTTTGAGGATACCTATTGCCTCAGATGTCAATCACGAAAATTAATTTAGATAAGCTTGACGAACTCTTGATAATAGTCTGATTCTTGAACACAGATTAAGTACTCTTTTACTTTTAATCCAGTATTGAATTTTACTGTAATAATAATAACCATTGACTTTCGATTTGTTGAAGGATTTGTACTTGGTTGTCATTTGATGCAATAAACACATTGATTGATTGATTGATTGATTGATTGATTGATTGATTGATTGATTGATATACAAGAGAGACCTTTATAAGATGTTCGCTTATTTCACAGTATAACTCGCAAATAAATCACACACTACAAAAGAAAACATCGACACTTGAAACTTCCAGTTTGCTATAAAACTCCACTTTGCATTCATAGATTGGCAGTCTTCAAATAAGCTGCTATAACGTATATATCCATATACTAACTTAACCAGGGAGCAGCGAATATTTATATACAGCAACTTACATATTCCCTCTTACGAAGACGAAGGCAAGAGGAAAGCAAGCGCTTCAACGCCTCTTCAACTTCGTCGACTTCAGACGCGGCCTCAGCCGCCTCACACATTTTTTAGTCCGACCAACCGTCCAAAAACTTCCTTCGTTTCCCGAGTGCGTTATTCAGCTCGCTCTGTCCTCCATAGACTAACTTAAAACTTCATCCGATATTCTATGCTTCAGCGTATACGCAACCGCCCATCCCTCACACATAAGCGTCCGGAGGAGTCAAGGGGGCTTGGATTTTGAAAATGATCTCGTTTTCTCTGTTCATGAATGGCTATTCTATGCAAAAATTTCATTTTAACCCCCTAAAAGTTTTGCCCCTTGAAAAAGTTTGCCCACCCCCAGAAAAATTCCTGCGGACGCCCATGCCCTCACACGAAGCCCAACTAAGATACACAGATTGACAGATAATATACCCCAAAGCCGCCATCATTAGCCACCGAGCCGAGATAATTTCTCAAAGAAGTAAGGTACTCGAAGGATCATCGATATGACGTCATAAAAAATTTCGATACCAAACGGGAGCTCACTTAACAGTGGAAAACTTCTTTTTATAGCACCATAACTGTCTCAAAGACATTGAATCGTGGTGTTATAATAGAGCGAAGCAGTTTTAAACTGAAAAGAGTCACAGTTGAGCGCCAGTATGCCTCAGAATCCCACAAGATCTTTTTGTATTTATTGTATTTAAACATTTATAAAGCGCCTCTAGTGGGTGAACCGTTCAGAGGCGCTCCCAGTGCGCAAGGCCAAGGGAAAAGAAATAAGTCTTGAGGAAAGCAAAAGAAGACGATGGGTTACCGTACCTACTAAAATTTGAGAGCGGGCAGAAGAAGACAGTGTATTCCAGAGAGAGGGACCAATTGAGGCAAAAGATCGGGACTGCGCCATACCTTTTATCCTATAATTTCTATGTTCTAGCTACAGGTTTCTTATCACTTCAAATTGTAGGTATTTTGTTGTGAAGAATGGCTTCAATCGATCTTCTGGAGGAGCTAAAGTTAAACGATTACTATCCTCAGAAGCTTTCTTTCAGTGAAGCAATTAAGTTACGAGGAAGATCTAAGAATGGTTGTCAAGAGCATTATGGCTTGGAAATTGTGCGAAAACTACTTATGTTCGATTCCACGGCAGTGATATCGGTTACAACAGAAATTAATGAGCGTCGCAACAGCACAGGTAACAAAGAAACAAAGACCAAAGTCCAATGCGTTTCAGCTGGTGACAAACTATCACGGAAAGGCAGCGTTAGATTGTCAAAAGGGAGCGATATGGCAGAGCAAAGTCAACGAAAATTGCATCCAATGGATTTGTTGGTTGTTGTAATGAACTGTTGCGACGACTTTCTCAGACAGATTTTGGTAGAAAAAATGTTTGCCAATAAGCTAAGCATTCCGATATTGCTTCCAAGTGTGCAAAATGGTTCATATACATTGCTGCTCTTTGCTCTAAGAAGTCTTGTTCCGGAAGTACAATATCGAACACGAGAGGGTTCAGACTCTATGGTCGATACACTAGTTGACGAAGAAAACTTAGTCGTGTCATTTATTCGCGTTGGTAACTTGCACACATCCAAATCAAAACTGGTAAATGAACTTCTCGGCTTCAACTCTTTCAATACATTCTTCCACAGAGAATGTCTAAACGGATCTGCCAAACGATCAGTATCAAACGGATCCATAGAAGCTGCTTGGTTTCAGTCAGAAACAGCAACTGAAGAAGAATTCAACTGTAGATTTTTCACAGCATTAAATCTTCGTGGAAATGCAAAAGATTATCCAAAGCAGACACAATTTCTGTGCCAGTCATCAACGCTGGTGGTCTTTTTGGTTGATTCGTTTGAATCATTTAAGGAATTATACGAGAAGGTTCTCAAGGAGTTTGACGTGTCACAAACAAAAATCATTGTTTGCTATATTTCAACTGAGTCTCCCAATGATGTTGACGACCAATATATGAAATTTTTGGAAGATCTTAATGCTCATGGAATAATTTCTAAAGTGAAATACGACTGGCATGATGGGACAACGAAAATGAGCGATAATGAGTTTACGAACGATCTGAGAAAAACAATTTCTGAATTTTCCACGCCAGAATATGGACATTCAAACCATTTGCCTACATATACAGATATTATCCAAAGAGGAAAGAATTTTGGGTTTTCGCTTGATGAAGATAAATTGGAATATAAATTGAAGAAAGCAAGCGCAGACGAATTCATCGATTTAGTTTCTCATCTACCGCCAGATTGTAAACCATTTATACTTCCGCTGCAAGGTGAACCATGGGAAAAAATAGGAAAACTTGAACGCGAACAACGAGCAAAGACGCAAGATAAAAATCAAGACGAATATTTTATTGCAGAAAAAGAAACAGACAAAAGACGCCAAAGAGAGTTACAATGTCGCAGGCTTATTCAACAAAACAAAATAGCCCAAATATTTTCTCTAGACTTTCACCTCCTGCAAGGCCAGAGTCTTTCGTACTACCTGAATTGTTTGAAGATAAAATTAGACGCCAGAAATCGAGTTGTCATATCAAACCTCACAGAAGACTATAAGAAGGAGAAACAAAAGTCATGTGAATGCGAATCAGAAGTAGAACTAAGCACAATGGAAATGAGAATTGAAAACAGCACAATTGGTTTGGAACACATTCTACGTGAGCATGGACAGATGTACGAAGCGGTAATTTCGGAAGAAATTCACATGAAAGAGGAGTTTAATAACGCTCCTTTAAATCCGGACGTTATACGTAATTTTCCTACAATCGTCGCTAGACTTCTTTTGATGGGTCAGCCGCTGGAAGTAATGGATGGTGATGCTTCAAATGTTCCAATAACATGGCTGAAAGCCGTTTTAAAGCAAGTCGCCATGATGACTAATAACGCGATGGTATTTGTCTTGTCTATAATTGGAGTTCAAAGTTCTGGAAAGTCAACTTTACTCAATGCACTCTTTGGTCTTCAATTTCCAGTGAGCGCTGGACGATGCACAAGAGGAATCTACTGCCACCTAGTTCCTGTTGACAAAGAAAGTCTGCATGTAGAATACGACTACGTTTTGGTTTTGGACACCGAAGGTCTTGGATCCTCAGAATTAACTAAAAATTTGACTTTCAGAGACAATGAATTAGCTACTTTTGCTATTGGTTTGGCCGATGCTACAATTATCAACATGAAAGGAGAAAACTGGTCAGAAATGAAAGACATTCTACAGATTGTTGCTCGTGGTTTAATTCGTATCAGGAAAACCAAAGCGGATTTGGAGTTGATGCCAAGATGCATGTTTGTCCATCAGAATGTTCCGGCTGTTGATGCAGAAGAAAAGAATCGTTTGGGGCAAGAAAAGCAACTTTTGCTTTTAGACACAGCAATAAAGGCGGCTGGTCGTGCAGAAGGTTTCCCAGAAATAATTAAATTTGATCAAGTGATCAAGTATGATCCAAGTTCACATTCATGGTATTTTCCAGACTTATGGAATGGCAAACCACCAAAGGCCAGAATAAGCCAAGATTACATTCGAAAAGCAAACGAATTAAGACAACACCTGATAAAGTTGATCAGAGATAATCGTTCAAAATTGACAATCTCAAGTTTTGTTTTCCGCATGTCTGATCTGTGGAATGCGATGCTTCACAATGACTTTGTGCTTTGTTTTAGAAACACACAGGAAATAATATCAAGTACGTTTTTCAATGATAGAATTTCTCACGAAGTGGACGGTTTTAAGAATATAAACAAACTTGAGGAGACAAAGATTCATGAATTGATTTCTTCTTTAGAAAGTTTTGAAGAATTTAGGGCAGAGAAGGATGGAATACTGAGAGAAATGAGCGATGCTTTAAGAGAAGAATTTTACAAATATGAAGACCACTGTGCAAGATGTAATCGACGCCACTGATATTTGTGCAGCTTTGAAGAAAAACTATGAAATTTCGCTGAATGAAATAAAAGTTGAAGAATTGCGTCGTATTGAAGATGAAACAGCAAAAGTTATAAAGGTCCATATGAAGAAACTTGAAATCGGCGACGATCAAAGAGTGAAAAACTTAATATCCAAACTGGCTGATTTGGAAAAGGGTATTGAAGAGTCTGAGAAAGACAAATTAAATGGAACAGCGATAAAAAAAAGTTCGAGGAATCATGGGAGCAGCTTATTGCTGAAAACAAAGGTTTAGTAGACAGTAGAATGAAGATTGCAGAAATTGAAATCAAGGAAACAATTCGTGGATCAATCCAAAAGTTGATTTTGAAAGACACTCTGCTCTCGAATTTTGTTGATTGGACAGAAATCTTTAAGACACCTTTAGTTGTTGCAATGCCGGAAATAACTGAAAATGATTTTTTTCAAAATGAAGAAACAAATCCAATACCAGATTGGGTAATGGATTTTGTGTACTCCAGATCACATGTTTACAAAGCTAACAGTATTCTTCATGCTGCTCATAAAAAGTGGGAGTCGCAGTTTCAAGATCAGAGAGGCCTAGAATTCAATGCTTCACATTTGGAGCAGGTAATGCTGGAAGTTGGAGAGCTGTTAGGAATCTTGAAGAAAGAGCATGAAGTGCGTCCTGAAATTGATGAAATATGCTTAGTCCTGCCGCCGGGATATATCTTTGCTCTTGATTACACCATTAGATTCATTATCTATGCCGGTCATTATACTTACAATCGATCTCTCGAAAACAGTAAGAGATTTATTTCACTGACCGATCCACTGGCCGATATTGATGACCGCTACCTTAAGTCAGTCAGTCACTTTCGACTGATGACAGTCGAGGCCAAGGTCAACGTTGTCAGCAAACAAATCTTCGATTACGCGACAAGATCCTTCGTTGAAGATCTGGGTGAATTGATAAAAACGGAAGTGTGCAAAGAGGAGAATAAAAATCCTACGTTTAAGTCTAAACGCGCCTTTCTCAGAACGATTCTAACAGATCTCGGTCAAAGAACTCACAATTTAATTGAGAACAGGGCGCTGGACATAAAGGAAGAAAAGCAGAGAATCTTTAAAGAGTTTATGTTATATGTTGAACTTGGTGAATCAGAAGCCAGTGAAAACTTTTTCCTCAATGTAATATTG